>OX243825.1:30151828-30209328 GCA_945859605.1 Lumbricus rubellus
GCTCTTTATCGTTAAATTTAAGCATGGCTATAACATAGAAGACCTAGGTGTCGTTCGCGTATAGGGTAAGGTTTCGCGTCGTGAGGGTCGGTTAGGGTTACTGTTAGGGTTAGTGTCGTCATTAGATTCTTAAGATGTTTGCGTCGTGAGGGTCGGTTAGTGTTAGTGTTAGGGTTAGTGTCGTCATTAGATTCTTAAGATTTTTGCGTCGTGAGGGTCGGTTAGGGTTAGTGTTAGGGTTAGTGTCGTCATTAGATTCTTAAGATTTTCGCGTCGTGAGGGTCGGTTAGGGTTACTGTTAGGGTTAGTCACCGTTAGTGTCGTTATTAGATTCTTAAGATTTTTGCGTCGTGAGGGTCGGTTAGTGTTAATGGCGTCATTAGATTCTTAAGATTTTTGCGTCGTGAGGGTCGGTTAGGGTTAGTGTTAGGGTTAGTGTCGTCATTAGATTCTTAAGATTTTTGCGTCGTGAGGGTCGGTTAGGGTTACTGTTAGGGTTAGTGTCGTCATTAGATTCTTAAGATTTTTGCGTCGTGAGGGTCGGTTAGGGTTACTGTTAGGGTTAGTGTCGTCATTAGATTCTTAAGATTTTTGCGTCGTGAGGGTCGGTTAGTGTTAGTGGCGTCATTAGATTCTTAAGATTTTTGCGTCGTGAGGGTCGGTTAGGGTTACTGTTAGTGTTAATGGCGTCATTAGATTCTTAAGATTTTTGCGTCGTGAGGGTCGGTTAGGGTTAGTGTTAGGGTTAGTGTCGTCATTAGATTCTTAAGATTTTTGCGTCGTGAGGGTCGGTTAGGGTTACTGTTAGGGTTAGTGTCGTCATTAGATTCTTAAGATTTTTGCGTCGTGAGGGTCGGTTAGTGTTAGTGGCGTCATTAGATTCTTAAGATTTTTGCGTCGTGAGGGACGGTTAGGGTTAGTGTTAGGGTTAGTGTCGTCATTAGATTCTTGAGATTTTTGCGTCGTGAGGGTTGGTTAGGGTTAGTCTTAGAGTTAGTGTCGTCATTAGATTCTTAAGATTTTTGCGTTGGTTGTTAGCAGTTGTTGCTAATAGCCTACAGCTTCACCAAAGCAAATAGCCTACAGCTTCACCAATAACTGCTAACATCAACTACCTTCTCCCCCTTATGGTATTCGCCTCTTCCAGATTGTATTCCCTTATCATGACACGTAAATGGCTGAAAACCCTGCGGTTGCAGCTGCCATGTACATTTTGGAAATAAGCCCCCCGGACCTCCGCCTCGTACGCCTATGGTCCATTATTACCTCAATAACAACTCGGGCCTAGCATTTACTGGCAACGACGAAATTTGTTGCATCGTTATCCTAGTCGAGGTTGAGGTTTGTGTATATGCCACACGCTCACGACAACTCTGCGTAAAATTAATGATTAGTTATTCAATAATATTCATACACGCGGCGCAGCGAAAACAGCGCAACACGTGAACTACAAATTAAATGAAAGATTGTTTGTTTTCACTATAGGACGATTTAGTGTTCATCCCACCTGCAGACTTATAGTCTACGAACATTGGATCATTCGGTTCGCCATGCAGCTGCAAAGGCAAATATTTTAAAGCGTTTGATCATTCAAGATCGAGAATAGCATTATGAGATTCAGCTTACGAAGTATTATTTTATCATTGATACTAATGTTTACCTTCAAAGTAGAAGACGCTATCAGCTGCATAAGTATTAGTAAGCATTGGTGGTGGTGGTGGTGGTGGTGGTGGTGGTGGTGGTGGTGGTGGTGGTGGTGGTGGTGGTGGTGGTGGTGGTGGTGGTGGTGGTGGTGGTGGTGGTGGTGGTGGTGGTGGTGGTGGTGGTGGTGGTGGTGGTGGTGGTGGTGGTGGTGGTGGTGGTGGTGGCAGTTTCGATCGATCGCCTTAATTCGTTAACGAATATTTGCGAATATTTACGAATATTAAAAAAATCTTAATATTCACTAATATTTACGAATATTAAAACCAAAAGTCACGAATACTCAATCTATGCTCTGGGTTACAAGACGTTTCTCGGAATTTCTGAGTGCACCCCATTCTACCCTGCCTACCCTATCCTCCTCTCCCACCTAGCCCAATCCGACCCCAACCCACTCCACTACAACTCCACTCAACTCCCACCACCAACCCAATCCAGCGCATGCGGCATACCCCTATGGGCACCCGGAGTAAAGGTTTCAAATTGCCCCTTCCTATACATTACCCCCCCCGGTAACTTGAAACCGGTTTCATCCTTTTAAGGTTTAAGGTTACCCTCTCTGAATTTCGAATGAATTCCATATATCGAGCTTCCATTTCTCAAACGTTGTTTGTTAAATGTATTTGTAAAGCGCCACTCGAAAGCCAAGCGCAGGGCACCAGCTTATTCACGAGTGCTAATTGGGCCTTCGTTTCGCGAAACCAGTCGATCAGTGTTCAATCTAGGCGAATCTGGGGGAAGTTTCCTCTAAGAGTGTCATTTTCCCACCTCAGAAAAGTCTTCAGCTGTACAATTGTTCATTATGTATAACTAGCTTACCCGGCCACGCGTTGCTGTGGCTGAAAAGAGGCTCCACCTCCCCCTCTCCCTCCCCCTCCTTCACCCCCTCCTCTTCCCCCTCCCTCTCCCTTCCCCTCCCCTTCCCTCCCTTTCCCCCTCCCCCTCCTCCCTCTCCCTCCCACTCCCCTTCCCCTCCCCCTTCCCCTCCCCCTCCGTCCCCCTCCCCTTCCTCTCCCCTTGACCTCCACCTCCCCTTCCCCTCCGCCCCTTCCCCTCCGCTCCCTCCCCACCGTCTTTGTCCCGCTCCCTCCGCTCCTTTCCTCCGTCGCAGCGTCCATTCCAAGCCCAAAGGCCGCTTTGGGAAAAGGCCTAAAAGCGGCCTCTTTGGTAAATAGGGGACTCTGTGAGTAGTTCCTTTAAGCAAAATTGGTGGCGCCACTATGCACATTAGACGGGCTAGGCAGTTCTGTTGTCGTCTTGCTTTCAATGTTTATAATGTTGTTACGATCGATAGATTCGCGTTATAAATTTTAATTTCATCATGGATAATTACGCAATTTGGAAGAAATGTTGGAAGTCGAGTTGTGGCAAAGAGAAACCACGAATTCTGGAGATATATACGAACGAGCTTCTTGAGCGGTAAGATAACGAAATCACTAAACGCAACTGACTTCATGCAATCTACTGTTACACCATTCATTCGGTATGGAGATTTAGGTAAACGTTTACCAAAATTTATGTAGCACCATTCAGGTAATTACTCAGGAGTGTTCCCAAACCCGAATGTAAAGACCGGTTTTAGCGCCGACGTAAAACATATGAGTAGGCTAAACCCTAGGCTTTAGGTGTCAAATTAGTATACTTGCACCTCTGCTGATTTGTATTTAGAGAAAGTCCTGTTGGCAATATGGACAATTAATCCAGTCTCACAATGCATCTCCTACAGACATTTGTCTACACTACATTTGTCTGGTGGTACCTCACTGGTAGTGCTCCATCCTACTTGTGTGGTCTGTGTCGCCCTGTCTCCGACTTGGCCTCACGTCAAGCTTTACGCTCTTCAGCCAGTGGGGAGCTGCTGGTTCCTTGAACCCGCTCTTCTACCAGACAGTGTTGAATCTTCTCGGTTGTTGGCCCATCCACATTTAATGGGCTTCCGCTTGCACTGCGCTTACTACATCGATATAATTTGCTTGCTTTAGAACTACCAGTTGCTCAAAACCTTCTTGAAGGGCGCTATATCAATTTTCGAAATGAATGAAGCAGCTAATTTGTATTTCTCGTTTGCTTTCAAGCAGGTGTCACTGTAAAGATGTCTATTTCTTGTTACAGATTCCAGTTATTGAAGAGAATGGAGTGAATGCATACTTGATTATTCCATTCACCTACCATCTCCGTTCATGGCCTCGTTGTCGCATCCATCTCCGTTCATGGCCTCGTCGTCGCATCCATCCTGCTCCTCTTCGAAGCTCCGTCCTACTTCCTTAGACAGGTCTGTGACTGGCGGAGTCTTGACCGGGCAGCCTTCAAGTCTACGCTTCTCGATATCCCAGTCATCGCTGATCCATCGACCCTGGAAGACCTGCCGGTTGCCGACATCTTCGTGGTCTACGAGTCCACCATGACAGACCTCATCAACCGATTTCTTCCCACTTGCCCGGCCAAAGTCTGGGTCCGCCCACTCTCCCCATGGTTTGACGCGGTGTCCCGGTCTCTGCGGCGTGAGGTTATTTAGAGAGGCAGTATAGGAAGGCACGATATCCTGTGGATCATGCTGCATGGATCAAATCCGTCCGTCACATGCACAGGTGCTACCGAGAGAATGAACGGGACCACTGGGAGGCCAGAATTGCTGCAAACACTGGCCAACCGAAGCGGTTATTTGTGACTTTCAACGCCCTCCTTGAACATGGACATGGTGACCATTCTAAGGACGTTACATCATTCACAGCGGATGACTACCTAACCTCATTCACCACCAAGGTGCACAACAACCGGAAGGACACCCTTTATAAGGCAACCGTAAGACCAGATTTACACAAGCTTGTGCGGCAACTGATCTCACAGTTGCATTCCCATTCTGCAACCACAGGTCATGGAATGAAACATGAGTCAGTTGCCATTAAACACTTCTAAAGAACAGTCAACCAGAAAGTCTTGGGATGAAAACAAAAGATTGCGGGGTTTACATTTCAGCTAGTCACTCATGGATACCTTTGCAGTTCTTGAGACTTTTGATCAAAGCTGACCACTGTTGCAGTTAAGTGCCCTTTCAGTGCAAGAGATCGCCCTATTTCTTCCATTTCTGTTCACTTCCTTGAAGACAGTGATTATCAAATTTCATTGAGCAAGACATAACAACTATTATTACCACGTTCAGGGTCAACTCATCTGTTTAGGAAGACACATGTGTTTTTTGTTGTTTACATTTAGCAGACATGAATTGTATTAGCATTTCACGTGATGCTGACTTCATTGAGACAATGCTTTCAACTCTGGAACATTTCTACAGTCATCACTTTAAAAGAGCTTGTCTTGATAAGTTCTTTTATAGAGACTACGACACATTCAACTTTGAAAGCATTTAATGTACATTTGACAGCAAGGACTGTTTATACACAGGACTGGAAAACTTAATATGTACAGTTGTGTTCCTAGAATTTGGACGATAATTGGTTTTCTGGAATATTTAGCATTTTGTTTACATTAAATTAATCACATATAATAAGGTATATTGACAAATTATCGTACATTTACAAATTGCTGTTGTAGAATCCAAACATAATCTATAGTATTAGAAATGGAATTTGAAGTGAAACCACGTTTATAACTGAAAGTGAAATCGATGTTAACAATATTTTCACGAGTAACCAGTCCTGTTATGTAGAGTCCTTGATTGAACAGTAACATCATAACATAATTTGACTCTACTTAAACATTGTTTGTAACACTCTAAGCATTTTTAGAAACGATGCAACTGCGGAAATTACATAGCATGTAACAGACAAATATAATCTCAGATGACAATTGTGTTTCCGAATGGTTCATCGGTTGGGTTAAAATTTTGTATGTTTTTCCCAGACCAATTATTCGTTCAATGTGAACTCTTTTGCTGCTTACTTTGCGGTCATGTAGGATTGTTTTACTCTTCATCTGATTTTTATTTTTGAAGAATGTTGGAATGTTAACCTGCACGTTGAATGGTGCAAATATGTCTTGCACTACAAATCCCTTATCTGCCATAATGGAGTCCCCTGAATCGCATAAGCTGGGCAAGCCACTGCGTTCTACTATTTGCCTGTCACTTGTGGATCCACCATATGCTGGTGACACAAACGACACGAGACCTGATGGTGTAGCACCAACCAACACCTTCACCGTGCTGCGGTTCTTATATGTAGAAAATGTTGATTGTTGGGCTGAGGGGAGCTTGGGAGTTTTCACAGGGCATTCAGTGCCATCTACCACAACACGTGTCTTTGGGAATTTTCTCCGAAAATCGGAGGGCATAAAAAAATTCACTAAATCACGTGACGGCCATAAATTCAGTTCCCTCCACTGGAGTGACATGAAACGAATCCATGTGCAGAATACATTGTAAACCTGACTTTCACAAATGCCAAACATTATGCTTAATTCAAAGTTTGTAGTGTACCTACGAAGTTTCATCAAAACCATGAGAAACTGGTCCTCTACGCAGATATTATCCACATCACCATACATGTAAGTTAAGGAATAAGAAGCTGGCCCTAAACTTGCAAGCACAAACTGAAATTTTGCATAGTTTTCCAATCCCGTGTAGAAATGAATTGCCTTCTCATTGTTAGTTATTGACAAGACTGTAAATGATTGCTTTTCCGAAGTTTGGACAGATACATGGGCTGTTTGTATGGCTTCATTCACCGTCTGAGTTTCTGCGTCTGTCAGCTGCTTGCTGCTCGAAGGCGTAGACTCAGAAACTACTTCGACTTCCAATCCAACAGTTAATTCGTTATCCGTATTGAGAAAATTGATTTCACTGTCCGGTAATCCAGATGATATTTTCCTTTTCTTACTGCACCGAGTCTCCAGTCGTCTTGTCCTACGCAAGGCCTGAAGAGAGGGTTGAGGAGTCCAAGCAAACTGACTTGGGACCGCTGTTTCTCTCAAGATTTTTCGAAGTGGTTTGTAACCTAAAAACAAAGTAAAACAGTTAAAAAGTGTTCAAAATAAACACATGGAAATTATTATTTTGACCAAAACATCTAAAATGCCTATCTTATAAACACACAAATTAATAATGATGATAAACAACATTTGAGGGGCGTGATGGTGTAGTGGTGGCATTGGAACTGGAGGGTTCCAGGCTAGAATCCACCTCAGGCCGCTGTGTGAGGACCTTGAGCAAGTCCTTCACTTGCACTTGCTCTGGCGTTTCGGTGTGAAACTCCAATTCAGTGTCCGTGCTGTAGTCAAGAGCGCCTCTGAGCAGTGAGCACTCAGCATGAAGGGCGCTCTAGAAATGGAGAAATAAAAAAATAAATATATAAAATATGAGTTTTCGAATCATTGTAATTACTATATCATTACTTAGTAGCTAGCTTGTAACTGAAAAATGTCAGCAAAAAGTGTGTTACACCACACCTAGTAGTCATATCATGTAGAAAAGCCATCGTCGCATTGCAACGGTTGGCTACAAGAATGGAGTGTAATTGTCGAATGTGTCCTGTAACGAGCCGTGTTCAACAGGTGTGTGCCCATGAGGCCAGTCCATTGCGAGATGTTTTCCAACCACGAAATCCTGGGTCTGCTCTGTCCTTGGACTCCCTCCCCGAGACCCGTCATGAGACTATTCTTGATACTGTCGTGTGGCTGTTTTATGATGTGGCAAAAATATCGCATTTTCTAGCTGTGGTTTCAGTCATTGGTAGCTTACCTTTTTGGCCCCTGTTCATTTGTAATCATTTTTGTCCACAAGATTCTCTAGTTTTCAGATGCACTTATTTTCAAATGTCTGAATGCGATTGTCTAAGCCTTCTTATACACCTAGTAGTAATGACAATTTCTGTAATTACTGTGCTATTGCTTTTACCATTGCTTGTTTTTAGAACATTATAATTAAAAGCTACGATTAGAAGTGCAGAGAATGTCTTGCAAATTATATCCGATATTATTATTGTTAGGCTAATGTTGGTGGTGGTCGTGGTGAACTAAAGTGGGCATAGTCATAGTTAGCGGTGTAGTTATAAATAATTATAATTTATAGTTATAAAAGGTATGGTAATACGGCTTAGTTATAGTAAGCGGGTCCATATGTGTTGGTTAGGGTCAGGTTAGGCATCGTGAGGGTCGGTTAGAGTCAGGTTGGCATCGTGAGGGTCGGTTAGGGTTAGTGCAGTCATTCATTAACATAGGGACCCGCTTACTATAACTAAGCCGTATTACCATACCTTTTAGTAATGTAAACACAGCACGGATACTCATAGGCCTTAATAACTTACCGTAGCTGGTCATATCAGTTACAGTAGTCCTCGGTCTTGAAATGAGACCCGCATACCGAACTCGCTGAAGTTGGATGCCATTTGTCACGTTTTATTACTGCAATCCACTGCCGTCTCAACTGGGTATCTTTAGGAAATTTGTGACCTCCGGTTCCTCTACATTCTGGCACGCAGCAATTCCCAGGCATTTTTTTATTTGCTAAACTTTTGCTCAGTATTTGTGAATAAACAACAGCAAACCAAGGCACACGCTTTAACCGGAAGTCCGTTGTTTGTCTAAATGGCAACGTGGCGCCACCTATAGCGGCCATTTATACAGAGTCCCCTATTAATCGCGACTCGCTTATGACGTCACAGCACGCCACCTCATTGATGTTTCGTCTGCTGTGTTCGGAGACGGCGTTTATGAAATCTGGGAGTCGTGTGGGACGTGTTTAATTTGCAAATGGCGGGCGAACGGATTGCAAAGTTCACTTTTTGTGGCAACGGTTGCGTTTTTTCGGGTGAAAACATCTTAACACACGGTTGTATGGGAATGGAAGATGTTGTAAAATTTTCAAAACAATCGGTGCGTCACTTTCAGCGTGGAAATGCGACGAACTATTGGAAAGTTCATTTTTATTTATATAGATTACATGTAGGCCTATAATATTATCATGTACCAGAGTACCGGTAGGACTATTTATCTAAGAGAAGCTACCACATCACACAACCCAAACCACAATCACTGCAGTCAAAATTAATGTGAAACTGCAGCTAATTAAGTGTTCTCTTTGGTTCTACTTGTTATAATAATTCACTTCATCATGTAGCCTAACCGTGTTGCAGATTGTCAACTTGAGTATAAGCTTACTAAACGTATTTATGCTTAGGCCCTATAAGCTTATATTATTTAAAAAATTTATATACATGCACTGTATATCATGACAATAATGAGGTTCTGAAAGCTAGAAAGCGTAATGGAAGCATCTGGTAATTCATAATTAGGCCTACAGCCTAAACACCAGAGCAACTAGACAAGAGTAGAGTACATACATGTAGTGAGACACAAAACAAATCGCGAGGTAGGCTAATCATATTGAATCGAAGAAATAAAATTTACCACACACCATGAGACAAAAAAGTAGGCCTAGTTAACTAAAAGGCAAATGAAGCTCCAAAATAATGTTTACAATAAAACAAGATCCTAACGGGCTGCTCAGCGAGAAGTCGTTCTTAAATTATGAAATATTATTTAAACTCTTCTCCCGTGTATCCTCAGTAGATCTGTTCGAGCCGTTTTCTTTCACTCGAAGTACCATGTCGTTTCATTCTACTTCTTTCCCATTAACAATGGAATTGGATAAGAAGCTTTAGCGACTTTGTCTTCCATTGACTTAGTTCCGTAAATGACCTGAAGTCTGAAACAGATGGCCATATGTTAGTTCAGCGACTGCACTTAATTAACACATCTAATAGCTTATAAGCAACTCAGAAGTTTTGGAGAACGTAGCTTTTGCAAAGTAGGCCTAGGCGTGAAACAATAATTGAAGGGCTTGGAGCAATAACAAGGTATGTCGACATACCTATGTCTTGCGAAACAGTATGCCAGCGTGTCCGGAAGACATTAATCTATCTACCGTGTGAATTTTGCACAGATCTGAATATATTTGAGCGTCATTTCGCAAAACAAAGTTATGTCGACATAATATGTTATTGTTCTCCAGCAGATTTCGTCCATATCTCTACTGCAATATCCCGGTATGACGACATACATGGTCTTGCTTCTTTTCAAATTTTCTATTAAGAGCCAATGCAATAATGAGGTTTGTTGACACAACCTACCATCTGCATGGTAATCATGCACAATTCTCGTCTGTGTAATAGAAACAGTTTGGTGCAATAACAAGGTATGTCGACTTATACCATATAATATGTGTGGTATCGCAGATGTTAGAAAACACTTTGTCGACATAACCTGTTATTGCACCAGAAATGATACCGATGACTGAGTGTTCGCGATGCAATAACCAGATATGTAGCAACATGTGAAAATAATAATAATAATTTTATCTTTCGCATTGAAACATTTAAAAATTGTGTTAAAGACAATTTTAAGGTACATATTGCTCAAAACAGCTTGTTGATATGTCATCAAATGGCTTAGATACAGTAGTTTGAAGTGGAAAATCTTTGAAGTCGATTTCCCAACATTCATGATTTTCGACATACCTTGTTATTGCTCCAAGCCCTTCAATTGTCTCTAAGAACTTTGTTTGGTCTAACTCTAATCTGACCTGTGTTAATTGACGAGCTGCATGCACTACTTAGGGCGAATGGTAGGCTACTCGAATGGTCATTTTCCAGAAAGGGGAACATCTTATACATCGGATAATATATAGACATGTCACACGCATGCAGTGAGTGGTGCTTTCTAGGAAAATAATGTTAACTCTATGTGTTTTACCTTTTTCAAGTTACCTGTTAGCGACTTGAACTGCTTAGACGACAAACCGCATAGACGAAATCATGAAAGCAGATCTATTAATATGAATAGGACTATGATATGTCAACTTGTAGCCTAATTGATACGTGCTCGAATCCACGAACTAATAAACTGAACTTGTTTATAAATATATCACCTATCTATCTAGAGGCAAGATAGGAAATACGGTAATCTAAAAGTAGGCCTACAAAGCAATTTAAATCACAATGCCATAATTATGAATTAATAGCATAGACTACGCCTAAATTACTTCTCGATAGTAGCGCTGAATATATCTGGTTCTTCCGGATGGTCTGCTTTGTATCGATAGTAGGGAGGGTGCGATTTAAAGTAGCCCATCACTTCATCCAAACTGTACTCGACTCGATTAAAAATCGAATCATCCCTACAGAAACAAAATGTAAAACGGATGGAGCGCATATTTACGATAATTACACTTTAGTGAAATAGTGACCAATGTCAAATATTATGCCGTAGATGAAAGCCTAGGCCTATGTAGGATAATAATGTAACCATTTATAGGCCTACCCGTTAACCAGAGACTCACTGAGCTTTTTCTCGTTTTAGCGTTCTCAGCTATTCGCCCGATGCAGTAATTATAAGATAATTTTCATCAATCCGCCTTCTACATTGGCACGAATCATTTTCATAAATCCAGCTTCCATTTTGGCAGAAATTCGTTCCATCAATCCAGATAGTATAATAAGCAACAATTAATATTTTTTTCATCAATCCAGCTTCCATTTAAATCACAATTAATGTTCGCCAATCCAGCCTCAATTTAAGCAGAAATCTTTGCCTTGATCCCAAGCCCATTTCAGGAAACTTACTTTCATCAATCCGATTTCTGTTCAGCAAGAACCAACTTCTATAAAATTATAATTTATACCAATCCAACCTACAGGTCCTATATGCCACCGATGCTAAGCTAAAACCCAGACAACGTAATAGCCTAGTAAGCCTACTATATAATAGAGCCGCCAAAATATTTACTTGCACATGTCCTTGGCTATAATATATGCCATCAGTAAGAATTGGACGCTAGAAAGTGCATAGCAAATTATAGGTTTAGGCAAGCAACTTCACAATTATAGGCTACTTAGAAGCTATATGAAACCATCGATCATTAATCATACCGGATACATTTTCGAAAGCAGTTCGACATAGCATCGTGAAGCTCACGATACTCATTGAAGACATGGTAAAGAGGCACAGTCTGATAATATTGTTCAAAAGGTCCAGTGAAAACCTTTATAACAATACAGAATAACATGAAAACGTGAATAAATAACATTTCAACAACAACAACAACAACAACAACAACAACAACAACAACAACAACAACAAAATTGGATGATTCAATCATCATGCTATGCCAGTGTTTCCCGCATTTCGAATCAAATCACATCTGGTGTTCATGGGCGCACGCACATGGGGCAAGAGGGGCACTTGCCCCCTCCGCACCTGGAAAACTGATTTTCCTATTTTGTAACTACTAGGCTACTTTTTGGTTTTTAACTAATTTCTTCGCACTGAGGCACAACTGTTACTAACAATTCAAAAAGTAAAACTGAGAAGTTTACATTTAGAAAACTCTGTGAAAACATAATTGTGTTTTAATATTCTGCTTTGAATTTTCCACCTCTTGTTAAAAAATTAAACCGTAGCCATGCTGATGTTCTAAAATCCTTCACTCCTTAGGTAGGCTTATCCCAGGCAAAGTTTTGCACTCAACTCTTAAACAAGAAAAACGATGCGCCAATGCGACGTACGTTCATAAAATTTAATAAGTTGGTCAACTATGATGCATCGCAATAAAATTGCTGAAATGATCAAAGAAAATCATATTAATTTTGCAGTCTCAGTGTTCAATAAATATTGAGATTTGGGACTGCAAACAGTATTCTTTTAATACACTCCCGATGTGTCGTAGAAAGACATTATCAGCTTCAGGGCTGTAGGGAATCTAGTAGAAAGTTCAACACATGTAATCTGACGTGGTGCCGAAACAACTTTAGTGGACGATGCGATGCGGCCGATGTCGACGGCTCGTCGTTAGCGATAAAGGCATGCCAGACATAATTATCGAATCAGACCCCGTTGATCATAGGGACGCTGAATTATAGACTATAAGCCTAATGATTCTGGTTTTTATTAAATTGCGATTTAAGAAATAGCCTACAGCGCTTAACACACTTTCAGTAGAGCTGTAGCCTAAAATTATTATAGGCCTGATGCGACTTATTTCAAACATAAGTAGGCCTAGGCTATCTAACGAATTGAACATACCGAAAGTACCAAAAGCGAGATTAAAAAACTTTTTGTGATAGCAGCTGCGTCCAATACCTTGTTCACGACATCAGATGCTTCTGCGTTGTCGAAAACCGGGTAAGACAATCCGTAGGCAGCGAAGGTTCCGCCAACTTTGAGAATCTTTTGACATGCACTGAAGACCTTATTGAAGTCGAACCAATGCAAAGCAGTTGCAGCAATCACGAGATCAACGCTCCCAGCAACAAACACTTCGCTCAGTTGCTCCGCTGATCCGGTTCTGAAAAGCAGAAACCATGCAGGACTGTTTTACAGGACTTTTTAGAACTGCAAAGCTCCTTCTTTCCTCTGCCATCATCCATGGTAAATTACTTCCAATTGGAGGACAATGACCTTTTTGCTAGTTTTAACTGTACATAATTGCTTCTACAACTGCACATTTTGTGTACAACTGCAGGTTTAAAAAAGCCCTGGATGAAACCACTCACATTTAAGAGCTGACAGAATTCCTGTTAATAGCTAGAACTAAGTCTCAGTTTCGATTCATTTCGAAATTTTAAGGAAGTATAAGCTTATTAAAACAGTGATTACCTGTACATGATGTTTTCACAATTGGAGTTAGCAATTCTTGCTTCCTTCAGTTGAGCTTCGCTGGAGTAGATACCAACGACGATGTCAAAGCTCTTAGCGAGATGCTGTGTACTCTGACCGCTGCCACATCCGATGTCCACAGCCAATCTTATCCTCTTAACCCCGTTCGAATCTTCATCCACATACTTGAGAATTCTTTCGTAGAGTTCTGCTGAATATGTTGGTCTGTATTTGATGTAATTGCTTGAAACAGATTCAAGTTCAAAACCGGTGGAATAATTCGACGACATTTTGTCTTTCCAGTCAGTTGTACATGTAATCGAGAAAGTTAACAACCAATAATGTTATGATGTTTGCAATGGAAAAAACCGCAAGTGCACCGCAGTTGTTCGTCAGTGTCAACAAACTGCTGTTTGCTGTTTGCGTACGAACGTGTTGTCTCTCTCTCTCTCTCTGCACCGCCTAACTGCCACCAATACAATATTTGACAATCAGTCTAGCGATGCATGCAGGTAAACTTCGATGCCAATCATTGTAGACCTACACTTCTCTCGGTTCTATATATCTATGCGCTGCTTGGCATTCTGTGGTGCCCTTTCACAGAGGCCGAAAAGAACCAAGTTCAAAGTATAAGCTTAACTTACCTCAGGGTGAGAATTGCCGAGGGGGTTGGGGGGTTCAACCCCCCAGTCATTTTTAGAGCCCCGTGTTAAAGTATGTTTTTCATACCCCAATTTCAAGTTTATCATAGGCCAACCCCCCCCCCCCCCCAGTTATTTTTCCACAATTCTCATACTGACTTACCTACTATGAGGCTACACGACTGCTATAATTATCTTGCGCTTTAAGGATGAGGTGTCCCTATCGCGATAAATAAATCATAACAATTACGGACGTTAGCTGTCACATAAAAATTATTGCCTTTCACTCTAATTGTTTCACATTGTAGGCAGTCACCTCGCCATACTACAGCGGTTTATTGTCCATAATCTTGTAATTATATCTTTCCAATATCCTATACTTATAACTGTTTATAGTTTTCACAACATTTCACAATGTACACGTTGGCCTATATCGAACCTCAAGTATCCTTCACATGTCAATATTTTGTTCTCTGTTCTGCTCTTGTAATCAGCTGGCAAAAATTCAATAAATAAAATTCGAGTAGGCGTTATTCAATATCCTATTCAACCTAACGAAAATGCACACATATCTAGCTGAGTACCTTGGTATAATAAATTTCTGAGAAGGCCTAATAAGCACAAGTCTGAAAGAAAATCAGGTCACGTTGTTCCCGGTTTCGCATCTGTGTTTATCAGTTGGGTGAAATCATGAGTCACAACCAGTGGCGTAGACAAGGGGGCTTTCGGGAGTTAACCCCCATTGGCTTAGAAAAAGTTTTTTAAAAGGTTGTTTATCCACTTAAATAAGAAACAAATTGTTTGTAGTAACAATTGTTTTTCTTACTTTATTCTCTTTGTTACTTACTTTATTCCCTTTTTATTTACTGTAATAGGTCCTACTGTTGGGTTGGTGTCACCGTGTCAGGAAGGGCATCCGGCCACGCCATAAGCCCTCAGGTCATAAAATAGCCTACCCATCATAAATTTCTGACTACGCCACTGGTCATAATAATGGTGTGGGTCTTGACCACCGCAGATTCAAGTCAATC
The DNA here is from genome assembly GCA_945859605.1 of Lumbricus rubellus. Taxonomy (NCBI): domain Eukaryota; kingdom Metazoa; phylum Annelida; class Clitellata; order Crassiclitellata; family Lumbricidae; genus Lumbricus; species Lumbricus rubellus. Next base: position 30,166,809 of record OX243825.1, read on the forward strand.
AATCAAATCAATCAATTTGTTTAAACAATTTGCAACCAAAGCAGGCTTATACATAAAAGGTTTACACATCTTGCACATTGGTTACAAAAAAGGGAGGCCCTAAATGGATAAAAAAATCCCGCTGTCTGGGAAGTAGGACTATAATAATGCAGGGATGTACTGGTAAATTTTGAGGTGAATAGACGCCGGCCAAAAAAAAGAAATCGACTTTTTGCTTATTTTTTCTTGCACGTACACACACGACAGTCCAAAAACCTCTGCTTTGCGCGATTTTCAACTACTTTCATAGCGCAGAGGTTTAGTATGAGGTGGACGCTTTTGCCCAGTTATGGAGTTTTACCCCCCTGAGGAAAAATAACAATTACTTAAATCTGGTGATTTTTCTTGGCGCCCTTTACAAGCAAAAGACGTTCAAAGACAATGATGAATCAAGCAGGCATGGTCAGTTTTCTTGGTAAGCATATTAAAAACTACGAAATTAGCCTACCCTTCCACGCGTAATAAAATACCACGAAATAGCTCTTATTAGCCAACGTGAAAATGAAAATCAACAATAAGATTAGGCTTTCGACGTTTAAACGGACTGAACAGCATTAATAGTTATGGACTATTTTTGAACTAATTATGCCCTAATTATGTAGATTTATCCAAGTAGTTCTGTTGCACTTGATGTAGACTATGCAGTTTTCATCTTACTTCTTTCCCATAATCAATGGAATTATGTAGGAAGCTTTGGCAACTTTATAATCCGTTGCTTTCGTACCGTAGACGGACTGAAGCCTGAAACAGATAACCAATTAATTATTTAAATCATAATTATAACATAATTATTGTTCATTATCTTAACAAACATTTGAAACATCTATGATATCTTCAAGTCAGAACAGTCGCAAGTTTAGCTTTTTTAACAGTTCAGCATCGCGCAAAATTTGAATTCTTCGGACTTTTTGGACGCGGACATAGGCGGAGACTTGGTCCAGAAGCTGCAGGGGTGGGCTGAGAACGAACGTGTGATTGAAGGGCAATCATCAAGGTCAAGGGGTTTGGGGAGAATCTGAGTTTCACGCCGAAGCACCTGAGCAATTGCGAGTGAAGGACTTGCCAAAGATAAGTAGCCTGTACTCGGCGGCTTGAGGTGGATTCGAACCTGCAATCCTCTGGCTGCAAGGCAACGAACATACCCACTACTACACTACCGTGCCCCTCTAAGTGTTGGTGTCGTCTTCCTTTTAAGTAGGCCTACCACTTGACGATCATCGGTGTGGTATAATTGCATGACGTCTGATCCCGAGGGCATTTGCAAGAAGTCGACATCCTAGAGGTAAAGAGATATAGATAAAGAGAAGGATCCACAAAAGAAGAACCATCATTGCAAGCTACCTAAATTTCTGATTACGTTTTTAGTCATCCGGTCGAAATCTTGTAAAAAAATACATTTTCACCCCCCAAATTTCTGATGATCTTTTTTAGTCATCAGCTTCAATTTGGGCGGGGGGAGGGGCTGAACGTCAAAATTTGCCATTTTTACATGGGAAAAAATAGATCGCCTTTGGGGGAACCCCCCTTCGCACACCCCTGCCGCCGCTACTGCCTGCCGTCTATCACGTTAATAGCACACGCATCAAATGAACATTTGCATGAATAATTATTAAGCTTACTTCTCGAGGGTAACGCTGAATATATCCCGCTCCTCCGGATGGTCGGCCTTGTAGCGATAATACGGAGGATGTGACTTGAAGTATTCGACCACTTCTTCCAAATCGTACTCAGCCTGAAAACCAATAGTATCGTCCCTGCAGAAACAAATAATTATAAAAGCGGATAGAATTCAAAGTTGCTCTGTTTTTCCAAGAATTCAGCATCACTATGAAATAATTATAAGCCGCCTCTTCTGATGGTCTCATACGTTAAGGGCTGTTTTAAATAAATTTTTAGAATCGCACAACTTCTTTCCTCCCATCCTCCATGGTAAAAATTTACCATGGAGGATGGGAGAATGACGATTCCAGAAAAAGGCAAAAGCCAATTTCAATGTATCTCGATCAATAGATGATTGATTAATCATTATTATCGGTGTCAACAATATATTGATCAATTATTCCTCTTCGGTACACGGATGGCAATAGATTGTGCAAGAAATTACGTAGGGCCTACACTTATTTAAACTTGAACGTCCATTTCTCTGAAATAAACATAATCGGCGAGTATAATAGGCTATTCGTGGACTCAATCCAAGTTTTGTTTTAAAATTTTCAAACTGCTTACTGATAGCATATAAAATTAGTAAAAATTACACGAAATAATTTTGTGTACAATAATATTCTAAAACTTGCAAAATTTCTGACAAGCCATCTGAAATAGACGAGCTACGGTGGTCACATACCTGGTGCATTGTCGAAAGTAGTTTGGCATGTCAGCGAAAAGCTCTCGGTACATGTTGTTGGCGTGGAGAACACGTTCAGGCGGATTATAAACGTCCAATGCCTCATAGTATACCTTAATCACGAGCATTGAGTTAGTTATGTTGTGTTTAAAATAAACGGCGAATATAAATGCTGCGATCATAGGCCCACATCTCAACTGCAGAAGCCAGGAAAAGTTCAGTTTCTCCTCTGTCTCGTTTCAATCTCTCCAATCGATGCGTGAGATACACTTAAGACTTAGGCTACTCTTCACTGATCTTCAGGCGTGCCGAGTGACGCAAAATTGGTAGTCACTTTGTCAACCATTCATATCATGACACATAACACATTACTATGCTCCGTCTGACTTGTGAAAAAATTACTTGGACTATGATCCACTTGGAATTGGGGTGTGAAAAACCGACTCTAGTATGGGGCTCTAAGAAAGAAAGGATTTTGAAACCCCAAACCCCGGTAATTCTCACCATGGACCTGACTTAAGTAAATCAACCGGTTGCACCACGTGATCTTTTTGCGATGACTTATTGTGTCCTATTGAATCGTGTCACATAGTATTGTATTCGACAACAATGCAGTGGTGTAGTCCTAAAAAATGAAGTGGGGGAACGCTCTTTATAATAATAATAGTAGTAGTAGTAGTAGTAGTAGTAGTAGTAGTAGTAGTAGTAGTAGTAGTAGTAGTAGTAATATTCCATTATCCCTGAAAAAAGTGGGGGAACGGCGTTCCCCCGCGTCCCCCCCCCACTACACCACTGCAACAATGTAATAATACCACAGCTGCGGTTGTCACACCTTTCAAAAGCGCTATTTTACCATTAGGCTATACCGTACGATTTCTTTCACACAATAATTCAATAAGAAAGAGCTTTTTTTTAATCTCTAATAGATCCGACTATGTAGACTCTATAATACCTTGTGCACTATGTCAGTTGCTTCAGCGTGGTCAAAAGTCGGAAGAAAACATCCATAAGCAGCGAACGTTCCACCGACTTTAAGAATCTTCAGACATTCCTTGAAGAACGTATCGATGTCAAACCAATGCAAAGCTGTTCCAACAGTAATGAGATCAACGCTTTCTTCGTCAAACATTTCGCTCAGATTCTCCGCTGATCCAACCCTGAAAAGTACAAGTTATTTTTGTACGGCTAGGCTACGTCATTTTCTCTTAAACGACAATTATAGCTTGCTTGCTTAATGGATTGAAATCATAGTTGTAAAAAAACTTTTTCCATTTTTTTTATTCTCCCTCAAAAAAGTCGGTTTTTTCCATCGTTTTTATTGTTTTTTATATTAATTTTTTATGTAATTTTATTTATTTATTTGCTGTCTAACAATAATTTCCTTAATTTAAGTTCTGTCTGATATTCCACAAGTTTTCACCGTAGCCTACTCTCAAGGATTCAGCTAACTATAGTGTCATTAGATTCTATGTAATTATTGTTTAAGTCATCATTTGAGAAATACATATTTGCCGATTAAGATAAACTTGCATAAGGAACGTTTTTGAGCTTAAAATGAAGTTTTACATGTAACAAAGCCAAATTATTTTGCGTGTCGGTTTTTTTAATCGTTTTTTGTGTTTTTTTAATTTTGAAAAAGACGTGTTTTTCGTTTTTTATATTTTATTGTCATCGTTTTTTTCGCGTTTCTGGTTGAAATGGCGCAAAATGCGCTTTACTTTAATGCTAAAATTTTAGTTTAAATACTAGAAAACGTATAATTATTATGACGTTTGGTTTACCTGTACGTTATGTTTTTGTAGTTGGATGCGGCTATCCTCGCTTCATTGACCTGACCTTCACTGGAGTCGATTCCGATGACTTTGTCAAAGCTTTTAGCCAGAAGCCATGTACTCTGACCGCTGCCACATCCGATGTCCACAGCCAATCCTCTCCTCTTAACCCCGTTTGAATCTTCATCCACGTACTTGAGAATTCTTTCGTAGAGTTCTGCTGGATACGTTGGTCTGTATTTGATGTAATTTCTTGACACCGACTCGAGTGCATAACCAAACGAATTCAAAGACATCCTGTAAGCCTATGTCCAATCAATAGTTTTTGATAAAACTTAGGTAGGTCTACCTACATGTATGTTGCGATGGTAGGAATGTATGACATTGAATACCAATCGAAACGTGCAGTTTTTTTTATTCTGAGTTGTCAAGGTCCATTGTCTGTTTGCGTTCAGGTGTTTTTTTCTTTGCAACGTCATACGAATTTGCAGCAGCTGATTGGCAAGCAGTCAGATGACGCGTGCAGCTGCAGGCGATTATTATTTGGTGTGAATTGTGTCTGTCACTGAACGCATACATGCAAGTACTTCTCGCTGTGCGTTGGCTTATGCTACTGTAGTCTTGTCATCAAGGGCATGAGGGCATGGTCAAAAGGAAGGCCATTCCAGACCACCGGACCAACCACAGAAAAGGCTCGATTCTTCATTGTAGCAGTACGAGCAAAGGGAACCAAGAGGTTCCCTGATCAGCAGAGCGTAGCTGACGACGTCCTTGGATACCCAATGCATGGCTGCATAGCTCACGGGGGTAAATTGGGGCGAGGCCCTGACAACATCGACATACCAATGCAGCTACCCTGACCTCAATATGCTGACGAATATATACAGTATATATATATGCCTGTAATAATTATATTATATTTATATATGATATATGATAAAATAATATTATATAAATAAATAAATAAATAGCTTGCCGTTACCATACCGATATTTTATTGTTTGCTTCATTCTGATTGGTTATTATGATAGATTGCAGGAAGTCGCCCACACATTCAGCCGTTGCATGCAGCCCACAATCTTGCATAATATCTTTGCAATATCCTGCGGCTATAAGTTACTGTAGGCTACACTATAATTTTGTGCAATTATTTACATATCACATTTTAGTTCAACTATGTGTTTCTACAGAAATAGACACGCAAGACTTCAATAAATAATGTGGATCCAATATTTCAACACCCCCATAGCAATGCACTCGTAATCTAGTTGGGAAAAAATATATTAGCCTACAAGAGGACAAGGCCTATCAGGTTCAAGGCTAAATCCACCCACCTTGCTCGCAGTAGCCTAGGGCCTACATGTAAGTTTCGCACCTGTGTTTTCCAGTTAGAAGAATGTCTGAACCAAAACTAAGCGTGGGCCCTGACTATGTCAAAGGCAGTTTCAGCATAGTTTAAAAACGACGGAAACGGAATAAAAAAAGAGTTGTTTTATTCGAAAAAAGACCCAAAAAGACGAAGAAACGGAAACGAAAAACAATTTGATTTTGTTACATCTTCAGCAATAATGCATCTTAAACTTGTAGGCTAAACTTTTAGGTTTGTATAATTTTATCTTAATCTGGAATAACTCCCTCATTAGTAGGCCAAAATTAGGGGAGACCTAACATAAAGCCGGACATCTGGTAAAGTTGGAAAAACATTTCGCCGACCTGTCACACAGAAGAGACTTCGATCACCAGGTGGCAGTATCATAGATTGTATCCGCACAGCAAACAGCTCTAGTTTCATCATACATGTGTCAAAGTCAGACAAAATTATTACACTCTGCTGTGATGTGTCCGACTTTGACAAAAATTTAATTAGGTTCACACTAATGCTTCATAGGCAAACCAAGGCTTGAATTTGGCAAAAATGTTTTAAAAGAATAAAGAGAGAACTTAATTAAAGGCCAAAATAAACTGTTTTCTATGTGACATTATGCCTAGGCCTATATAGGCTATGCAATGCTAACGTTCTTCATGAAAATTGTAACAAAATAAGTGTGGTTCAGACGTTGACATAATTATTGGGTCTTTGTTGTGATTATGTTTTACTTGTTAGGAATGTTTCAGACAATTATTAGAAAAGTTCTTATTCTTTGCGACTTTTTCATGGATCTAGATTCCATAGGTTTTCGTAGGTCTATAGGCTATAGGTAGTCGAGTTTTATATAGGCATAGGCCCAAGGCCTAGCTACATGTAGGCTATTTGGCTGGTTTGCAGTTAGGTTTTTCATGCTAGTCTGATGCTAGGCCCCTAAGTGCGATCTTTTCAATAAATGTAGGCAAGTATACTGACATTTGATTGAGTTGTTCAGTTGTTTTCAGTGTTTAATGTTACCTTAGCCTACAGTTAAATTTGGCAGATAACTTTATGAAAATCGTTCAGTTTGTCGATTGTCCAACTTTAACAAAATATGGTCGAATCAGCAAATTATTGTCCAGGTTTACCAAGCAAGGTGTCCAACTTTATCCGAAAAACCGAAAAGTCAGATTTCGTCAGCTCGCTGTACTTGGCACACTCCTGATTGAGTTAATATAAAATTGGTCAGGTTTAACTGAATGCAGGCCTATTAGTTAAATTAGATGATAAGCTATACAATAAACTTTAGGCCTACATCATGTAGAAAAACTGTAGATGTGACGCTCCGTTACGGAGTTAGGCCTACCTCGGTCAGAAGTTCAGAACACTTAGGTCTAGGCCTATATATGATACGATTCCAATAATTATTAAGGACAATTGATTTAGTCTAAGACTTAAGTCTTCATTCTAAAATATTTTTTATAACCTTAGTTAGGCCTATGTACATTTAGGCTCCAAGATGACGATTCTGTGTGAATTAAATGCTGAGACATTGAAAAATCTTCATTTTGGTCGGCCTTTTGAAAAACGGCCGTTATTGCCGCCAGAGGAAGTTTGACGTGGCTCGATTGGAATCCTTGACCCAAATATGTAGCCTATGTTTAGGCACCAAGATGACCTTTCTAGGTAAAATAGAAGCTGAGATTTAAAAAATCTGTGGATCGGTCGGCCATTTTGGAAAATGGCTGCAATTGGGGTCAGTTGCAAATCTACGATGGCCTCATTAACCTGTTTTTTCTTAGGGCTGGTTCGTTGGATGTACGAAATTTCATGCAAAATGAATATTTTATCACCAGCCCGCAATAGGCCTAGTAATAACGAAGACTTTCTTTTTTAGCAGCAATCCGATGTTCAATGCTTCGATACGAAGCAAAAAAGGCAGTAGATCGTTTTTAGGTAAATTTGTACACTTACTTAGTTACTTAGTTGCTCAGTCCTTCCCGTGCAGCTCTGCAGTCTGCACATCGGGCAACGCAGCTAGTTTTACCCCAAATCATCTTTTTTACACAGATTTAACTAAAAACGAATTTAGTTCCTAAATTCATTAGTTAAGATAAATTATAGGTTAATTGTTTGCAAAAAATCAGAAAGATTGTAGCTTCATTTCTCGTTGAATTGAACCGATTTCTTCTCTATAGCCTACTTTTAGGCCTACGCAAAATCATCTTTTTCAGTTAGACCCTACTGTCTTTTTGCATAGCACGGCCGAATAATTAGACGGAAGACAAACTGACACGCCAAAAGTAAGGATTAAAAGTTTTAATGCGCTTATCAGCGAAACAAAGTTCTTATAACATAATAGGCCTAGCAGAAATCGATACAACAATTAGGGTATTATAGGCCTAATAATAAACTACAATCGAATATCCAAAACTATGTCTAGTCTAAATATATTTGTCCTATGTGTTGTGATGCACTTGGTGTAGCCTAATCCCAGGCAGTTTTCATATTACTTCTTCCCCATGATCAACGGAATTGGGTTGGACGTCTTGGCAACTTTGTCTTGCAATGACTTTGTACCGTAAACGGCTTGGAGTCTGAAATAAAGAACACATTTTTCTAAATCTTGAAAACATTTAGGCAATCTATGTATGATCACTTATTACAGCGCCCCTTCAAGATACGTATGGTACTCATAGGCTCTCCCGACTACAACGCAGGCACTGCATCGAACTTTCACGCCGAAGCGCATGACCAATAATACTGCGAGTGAAGGACTTGCGCAGGGTTCATACACGGCGGCTTCAGGTGAATTCGAACCCGCAACCTTCCGGTTCCAAGGCACCGAACATACCGCTACACCTCGGTAAGACCACCGCGTCAAATAAATATAATACAACGTAGAATTGGGTGAAATATTTACGTGATGAGTAGTATAAGATATAATATGAACGTGCCATCCCAAAGGTAGTCTACCAGAAAGAAATTGAAGGATCCATCATCCAACACGTTTTGCACGCAAATGGGCCGTTCTTATTATGAAAATTGTCAACTGTATTGATACTATTAGTACTTCTCGAGAGCGATGCTGAATATATCCGGTTGTTCCGGATGGTCTGCTTTGTAGAGATAGTACGGAGGATGCGATTTTAAGTAGCAGATGGCTGCTTCCAAACTGTACTCCGTCCGATGAATAATGGAATCGTCCCTTTAGAAACAAAGTGGATAGCATAGATAGTTACAATGTATTCCTCCCGAAATAAAAAATGCGCGGTCATCATCAAACATTGGCCAAATGAACTGGCGGTTTCGTTTGCCGCACAGCAGCTACTGCTATGCAAAGCAATTCATTCTCTGGTGGGCTGTAGGGTTTAGAATGACATCACTTCAGAGATAGCCATTGTAGTACCATAAATCATGCCCCGAAATCCATCCGTTTTCAACATAATATTCCCTATTATAATAGCCTATACCAACACATTTACTTCAATTCCAAAAACATTCTACCCTTTGAGTAGGCTACGATAATAATTATGAAAGCTTACATTAGGCCTACTTGGCTGCCTTAATATGTCATGGAATTATTAGTATTATTATTATTGTTCTACATTATAGCACCCTCTTGATCGGGAATTATTGAATTAGTAATTTTATTTAACATTATCTGATCATATATGATCAGCAGGATGATTTGAAGCAACAAATCGTCTCATAGTAATTCATCTGAATTGCCTACCATAGAGCCATTATAGAGTTCGACGCTGAATTCGGTATAATTATTCAAGTTTAAAACATTATTAATAGATATATTAATATCATCTGAATAATATTTAGTCGTAGGCCTACTAGAAAATAGGGGCACAGTTCAATTACTTGAAACTTGTTTAAAAATAATAGTAAATTGACAAACTGTCTCACATAGCCTACCTGGTGCATTCCCGAAAGTAGTTCGGCATAACAGCGAAAAGCTCTCGATACAAGTTGTCGGCGTGGCGAACGCGTTCAGGCGGATAGTAGCCGTTCAATGCGCCATAGAAGACCTACATTAACAGATTAAAATTAATATACTATTATGGACGAACATTAAGGTTTGAAAAAAGGGTTGTTGGCAAAATAGTCTAAAGGAGGTCAGAGACCGGTTGTTAGATGATGATAGGCGGCGGAGCAGCTACTAAGGCGCAGGGGCGCATTCAGGGGGGCTTATCCGGCCATGACCCCCCCCCCCCCCCCATTTAGGAATGCCCATGTATCGTGGCCCCCACCATTTGGATTGAACATGCTGTGGAACAATGTATATATTGTACAATTGTACAATTTGGCCCCCTCCTATTCAGAAATGCCTATGCATTGCGCCCCCTCCCCCATTTGGAAACGGCATGTTTTTCTAGAAGTTTGAACCTGAGGACTAAAAAAAGGTCATCAACTTTTTGGGCGGATAAAATGCTATGTTTTCCCAAAATTTTGACCTTGAAAACCAAAAAAAGAAAAAAGGTCATCAACTTTTTGGGTGGATGAAATGGTATGTTTTTCCCAAAATTTTGACATTGAAGACCAAAAAAAAGGTCATCAACTTTTTGGGTGGATGAAATGGTATGTTTTTCCCAAAATTTTGACCATGAAGACAAAAAAAGCCATCAACTTTTCTGGCGGATGAAATGGTATGTTTTTCCCAAAATTTTGACCATGAAGACAAAAAAAAGCCATCAACTTTTCTGGCGGATGAAATGGTGTGTTTTTCCAAAATTTTGACCTTGAAGACTAAAAAAGGTCATCAACTTTTTGGGTGAATGAAATGGTATGTTTTTCCCAAAATTTTGACCTTGAAGACAAAAAAAAGCCATCAACTTTTCTGGCGGATGAAATGGTATGTTTTTCCCAAAATTTTGACCATGAAGACAAAAAAAAGCCATCAACTTTTCTGGCGGATGAAATGGTATGTTTTTCCCAAAATTTTGACCTTGAAGACAAAAAAAAGCCATCAACTTTTCTGGCGGATGAAATGGTGTGTTTTTCCAAAATTTTTACCTTGAAGACTAAAAAAGGTCATCAACTTTTTGGGTGGATGAAATGGTATGTTTTTCCCAAAATTTTGACCTTGAAGACAAAAAAAAGCCATCAACTTTTCTGGCGGATGAAATGGTATGTTTTTCCCAAAATTTTGACCTTGAAGACAAAAAAAAGCCATCAACTTTTCTGGCGGATGAAATGGTGTGTTTTTCCAAAATTTTTACCTTGAAGACTAAAAAAGGTCATCAACTTTTTTCGACGAACGCGGACGAAAATCTTTCAAGACCCAATGTGTCAACAAGAATTCTGCCCCCCCCCCCCTTAAAAAGTTTCTGTATCCGCCCCTGCTAAGGCGTATGTCGAGAACTGGAAGGTGGAGGATCAGAATCTATGAGTCAGAGCAAGAGTTCTGAAAGACGTGAAGAACTGTAGGCTACCAAGTAAAATAACCAGAAGCATCAGGACGACATCGTTCTGCTGTGCAGCGTAGGCCTATGACTAAGCTTACTGAATAATGTCCTATGGTATTATTTCAAGTTAACATTGAACAATTCCTCTGCTTTTGAAATACCGTTCACTGCATATTGCGGCATAGTTCCGACAGAAGTCAGAGTAAGAATTGAAATTAATTTGATAGAAAATCTTCACTACCTTGTGCACGATGCCATTTGCTTCTGCGTTGTCGAAAATCGGAACAAAACATCCGTATGCAGCAATGGTTCCGCCAACTTTAAGAATCTTCAGACATTCCTTGAAGAACTGATTGATTTTAAACCAATGCAGAGCTGTTCCAACCGTGATGAGATCAACGCTACCTTCGTCAAACATTTCGCTTAGATTCTCCGCAGATCCGACCCTGAAAAACACACGTTCACGTTCGTATTTGACTGTATTGCTGATAGTCTGCTTGCTCAACTTACTGAACTAGTGTCTTTACATGCGGTACCGTACTACACGTCGTACAGGCCCTAAGGCATACATGTAAAAAACGATGGAAACGGAATAAAAAACGAAAAACGTAGTTTTATTTGAAAAAATAAAAAACCGAAAAACGACAAAAAACCAAAATGGAAAATAATTTGACCATTTATATCTTAAACTGCATTTTAAACTTAAAACCCTTGTATACTTACTACATGTAGCCTATTCCTAAATGATGACGCTAAACAATTAAATAATGACATCAGTTATCTGAAAGCTTGAGATTGGGCTGAAAACGTAAGAAATTATTTTTTTAAATTAGGAAAATAATTGGAGACATCAAATAAATAGCGTTACATAAAAAAGAAAAAAACCGGAATAAAACGATGAAAAAAATTTTAAAAAAAGAAAAAACACGTTTTTTCTGAGCAAATCGAAAACGAAAAAAACTTTTAAATAACTATGCCCTGAGGCAGGTTCTGCATTTGGTCACTCGTAGTTTTATCAACTCCGAGTTATCTCTCTCTTTCTCTCCCCGCTATCTAAAATGGCTTCCCATTAACCTTGCGACTTATGCCTATGCTAAATTCCACTGCAATATTTTAGTCTCTCGTATCCTACTTTTTCAGCTATGGCTGGGCTGGGAGCGCCTATGAGTAGATTTCCCGAAGAGGTGCTACATCAATTTTAAAAATGAATTAATGAATTGATTAATTAAAAGTTCGGAATCAATCAATAAATCACATGGGCGGAGTTTATCAGGGGCTAGGGGGCTAAGCCCACAAGAAGCCCAGATTCAGCTTTTTTACCATGAAAATGGTATCTTTTTCGGGCTAAGTCTTAGCCCCCCCCCCCCCCCCCAAGAAGGCAATAGCCCTCCACAAGAACGGAAACCTAACTCCGCTCATGATCAATCAATATGAAAAGAACTGTCGATATGATGCTCTGTGATTGCAATAATTAGGTCTACCGTTCTCAAACGCACTTCGCCAGTCTCCTGTGATCGCAATATCAAGACTAGTTATGAATTACGATAAAAGACATTGAAGCTATTACCTGTAGGTGATGTTTTCATAATTGGATCCGTCTATCTTCGCTTCATTCACCTGAGCTTCGCTGGAATCAATTCCAACAACGATGTCAAAGCTTTTAGCGAGAAGCCATGTAGGCCTACTCTGACCGCTGCCACATCCGATGTCCACAGCCAATCCTCTCCTCTTAACCCCGTTCGAATCTTCATCCACGTACTTGAGAATTCTTTCATAGAGTTCTGCTGGATACGTTGGTCTGTATTTGATGTAATTTCTTGACACCGATTCAAGTGCATAACCAAACGAATTCAAAGACATCCTGTCTTTCCAATCAATAGTAAGCTTATTATTTTTTTACTAAAACGTAGCTATGTATGTTGCGATGGAAGCGATGTATGGCACTGATCAGGAATCTAAACTTACAGCTGTTTTTACCTATTAAGGTGATCGAGTCCTTTCGATGTTTGCGTTTAATAGTGTTTTTCTCTGCAACGTCATGAGAATTCGCTGCAACCGATTGGCAAGCAGTCAGATGACGCGTGCGTGCAGGATATTTTCTGTGTCGGTCACTGAACTCTTACTTCTTTCTGTGCGTTGGCTTACAGTATAGCCTAGACTTGTAATCTAGGGCATGTGGGCCTGTCTCTTACAATTTTTGAAGGTTACGCCTACATTGTACATGGCATTATTTTGGTGTAGTTTCATAGAAGCTGCATATAAACATTTTATTGACTAAGTTGGAGGCGGTTTTCATCGAAAGACGACACCGTAGTTCTTAAGCCAAGGTGCTTCAATGCATGTTTATTCACCTGCGCAGGCATAAAGAGCGGTTAAGCCTTTGTCGCGAACAATTTGTCGTGGAGTCGGCATATAGTCATAATACTTATAATAATATTGTGTATGCCTTATATTATATTATATTACATTTGAATACGAGACTGTCGGTGCATTTGAACGCAGGCCAAACACGCATAATATGCACAGGCTACATAATTATTATTTTCTGCAATCATGCACAGAAATATGCAAATTAGGCTATATTACGCATCGAGGTGTTCAAAATTTGTAATAATTATAGTTAAAATAGATGTGTATAATAATATAAACATGTCGATTATAGTTGTTATGGAATGGGCGCTGTTGTATTAGTTTCTGTATTTCTCATTTTCACGCAACCTATAATACTTGGATACGGTGTGACATCCAGATAGACTAAAGTCAATAAACGAATATTCTACTGACTAGAGGAGAGTTGCCTAGAATGGACCGTTACCTTAATTGGACCGCAGCCATTTAACTATAATCTCCAGTGAGCGAATTTATTCTGAGAGAGATCCGACGTCACAGAATCGATTTCCGAAGAGTTCGGGTGGAAACATTTATTGGGGTAGGCCTACTATAACATTCCCGGGATCAAGCCGTAGCCAGGATTTGATTTCGGGGGTGTTTCCAGGACATTCTGTCGAAAATGTTGATGAACTTTTTAGTCATTTGTCCAAATTTCCAGGAAAACATGCCATTATTTTTTCCTATCAAAAAAGTTGATGGCCTTTTTTAAGATTTCAAGCTTTTTCATTATGTGCTAGTGATTAGTGACTGCATTATATTATTTTTGCAATTTTCATTTCGGAAGGTGTTTTCATGGTTTTATTTCATGGTTTTTACATCATGTGCTAGTAAATGCGTTATATTACTTTTTACATTTTCCATTTCGGGGGTGTTCAAACACCCCAAACACCCCCGAACTATACGGCCTTGCCCGGGATACTTGTTAGGATAAAAGAAATGAAATGATTTTTTCACCCACATTTTGTAAACCATGGCTCCGTCCTGTGTGTCAAGATGATGTCCTCACGCCAACAGTCAATACAGTGAAGAAAACTGTAGGCCTATTATAGGGGAATTTGAATTTGGTTTCTTGTGATAAAGCACATCTTAGCCATCTCTGTTATCGGGTGTCTTTCAAATTGGTCTATGATAGTTTGCAGGATGCCCCTTCGGTCATTTCAACCGTCGTAGGCTATGTAGAACTTATCTTGAACATAAATCTTGAAAAGCTCCAATAACTATTTCTATAGGCCGTAGTGTTGCAATTTATTTCGCAATAGTTACGGCAAGCTATTGAATTTGTTTCCTTTTAATTATTTATTATGACTAACCACGCGTGCAGAAGTACAGGGACGCCGCAGTCGTGGGCGGCAGAGAAAGAGATGGAGTGACATGATTCAGCAGGACATGGAGCTTCTTCATCTGAAAAGGAAGGCGCGGGATACAGAATTACAGAATGGAGACAAAGAATCCGAGTGGCTGACCCCTCCTCAGCGAGGGATTAATCCTAGCCAGACAGAAAAGAAGAAGAAGAATTATTTATTATGGCACACATTCAACCGCCGCGTGTAGCTTATATCTTGTATGTAATGTATAGGCCTAATATTATAAATCTTGAAAAACACAATAACCATTTCTACAAGACCTATTATTACAATTTATTCCGCAATAATAACGGCAAGCTATTGATTTTGTTTCCTTTTATTTATTTATTATGGCAAACACATGAAGCCATCCAGACATTCAGCCTCATACGTTGGACGTAGCCCATTGTAATCTTGTACGCATTATCATTGCAGTAGGCTATATTGCAGCCATTTCTATAGACTATTGTTACAGTAGGCTACACGTCATGCAATTATTTGGACATCACATTTCAGTTTGATTCTGTGTAGGCCTATCTTTAGAAATCAAAAGGCGCAAAACTTCAATAAATAATGCGGATCGCATAATTCAGCACTCCATAACAACGAAAAACGTTCTAATATCTAGTTGGAGAAATAAATTCCACGAAGACTATAATAGGCCTGATAGGCTCAAGCCTTAATAAACCCACCTTGGTCGCAGCTTCGCACCTTGATGCCCCAGTTGGGAGAATTTCAATTTCTGAGCTAAAAACTAACGCGTTGGTAGGCTACTAACTATGACAAAGTCTGCTGTTTCAGTGTACATACGCCTGATCTAATTGACCACGAGCAGCCTTTTTCGTAGACCTACAACGAGGTAATAGTAGACATTCACGGTGAAAAGTTTGAAATGCACAGTAGCGGTTTGCAAAAATGGGTGAAAGTCACGGAGAGCTTTCATAGAAATAATCACGCTTGTGTGACCTCGTTAATTTCTACGTTCGTTATGTAAATATAGTTGTGGATCTAACCTACAAGGCCGTAGCCAGGGTGTTGTTCGGGAGGAGTGTCTACACGACAGTGAGGAAGTCTACAAGCAGCCAAATCAATTGAATAAGGTGTTTGGAGAAATATCGTGAGATCTCATAGCGAGATCCGGAGGCCAATTATACAATACATTGAACGATGTAGTTCTTACATCACGTGCCAGTAGGCCTATATGCATCAATTTTTGTTCATACATTATTCATTTCGAATGTTCAAACACCCAAAACGCCCATTAGCTACGGCAACTTTGTCTTTGTCTTCCATTGATTTTGTGGGGAACGGACATTTACCCCCCGGACATATTACCCCCCGGACATATTCTCCCCGGACAATTACCTTCCCGGACGTTTTCCCCCCGTTTTTGACTAGGACATTTACCCCCCCCCCCCGGACAATTTCCCCCTCTGTACATATTATAGGTTAGGCATCGTGAGGGTTGGTTAGGTTCAGGTTAGGCATTGTGAGGGTCGGTTAGGGTCAGGTTAGGCATGGTGAGGGTCGGTTAGGGTTAGTGATAGGGTTAGTGCAGTCATTCATTAACATAGGTTTGGCATCGTGAGGGTCGGTTAGGGTCAGGTTAGGCATCGTGAGGGTCGGTTAGGGTTAGTGATAGGGTTAGTGCAGTCATTCATTATCATAAGTTAGGCATCGTGAGTGTCGGTTAGGTTCAGGTTAGGCCTCGTGAGGGTCGGTTAGGGTTAGTGATAGGGTTAGTGCAGTCATTCATTAACATAGGGACCCTTATGGGGGGACGGAATGTCCTAGGTCGGGGAGAAAACTTCGGGGGGAGTAAATGTCCGGGGGAATATGTCCGGGGGGAATATGTCCAGGGGGGAAATGTCCTACATCCGATTTTGTACCGTAAATGGCCTTGAGTCTGAAACAAAATGAATAGGCTACTTTTCTTTATTATGGAAACATTTGTAACATCTAAAAAATATTGATTATGTTAGATGATTTACATGTTTAGTAGTACAGTTGTAACAGCAACACACGCAATACGCATTCTTCAGGCAATTCTGACATTGTTCTAATTCCTGAGCTGCACTAAACTTATAGGCCTACAGACTACAGTGAATAACTGGGCTGACGTGAAATCGTTCTGCGCAATAATATTATTTATCATGTCAGACTTTGTCAGTGTAATAATTTCTGTTGGCAGTAAGAAATAAACCTGACAATTCATCTGTTTTAGATGGGTCAGGATCGATATGGTGAGATTTCAGCGTTGGCCTTTAGGTCGCCCTTTTGTTTCGGTCGCCCTTTCAATCAGTCGCTTTTAAAATCGGTGCCCTTTTGTGGTCGCCCTTCTGATGGTCGCCCTTTCGGAGTCGCCTTATCGATAGTGAACCGAAAGCGCAGAGCTCAATTGCAGAAGCGCAGCAGAAAGGACTTGTAAAATCCGCTAAAACGCGGACGATGCTTAGGCTAAACTATTTTAAAATTAGTTTTTTATTGTATCGTAGCCTAGTGTATTGTATTGTGTCTATAAATTTAGATAGCGGCTCTCCAAGATTAGTCCGTTGAGATCGTTTTTACCTCAGGTTTGGCTTTTACAGGTAGGCTTATTAGGCCTACTGTTTTACTATCGTATAAACACAGTGTCACCTTGTGCCGTCGATTCTTGGAATCCTAGCGACCGCTGTAATAAACCTTCTCCACGTCTCACGATCTTCCGCCGCGTCTCTGAGTTTCTCCAAGTTCATCTTCGTTCTCACGTGTATTTCCTCCATCCACCTTCTTCTTGGACGTCCTCTCCTCCTTTTCCCCTCTCCGCAGGCCAGCATCATCTCCTTTTCCAATCCGTTTGCTCGCATCACATGTCCAAAGAACGCCATCTTCTGCCTTGCCGCTCTCTGTTATCCACATTTCACAAGCATCGATTTTCCTTTCTAAGGCCTTTGTTTTTGTCCACGTTTCACATCCATACAGCACCACTGGGAATATAATTGCCTTTACAATTCTTCTCTTCGTCATCAGGCTCACGTGTTTATCCTTCCATATTTTCTCCAGCCCCTTCGCTGCCGTCTTTCCCAAAGCTATCCTTCGTCGTATCTCTCTGTCACATCCACCATCTCTTTCTATCATGGCTCCCAAGAAGCAGAAACTTGTCACCACCTCCATCTCCTGCCCGTCCATGGGCGCCCGCACATAGGGGCAAGGGGGGGCACTTGCCCCCCCCCTGGAAAAGTGAAACTTATTTTTTCTAGCTACTACTTTTGAGTTTTTAACAAATTTCTTCGCATTAAAACACTAATGATACCAATGATACACACAGTGAAAGTCATAAATTTATGTTTAGAAATCTCTATAGAAATAAATATATATAGTGCCCTTCGTGGACCTACTTTTTAACATCTACTTTTGAATTTTTAACAAATTTTCGCACTTGGGAAACTATTCATACTAAAAATAATACACAAAATGAAACTGAGAAATTTGCATTAAGAAACCTCTTTGAAAAAATACCCGTGTTTTTAATTTCCAGCGCTGTATTTTCATGCTCTTGTCACTGAAAAATTCAACCGTGACCACCGGAAAATTTTTGCCCCCTCCTGCAAAATTTTCTGCGGGCGCCCATGTGCCCGTCCACTTCAAAGCTTGTCCATTTCTCTGTGGTCATGATCTTGGTCTTCTTTAAGTTGAAAAACAATCCTGCTTTCTCACTTTCTGCTTTTAATTTTCTGATAATAGTTTTTAAATCCTCTTTTTTCCCCCGCCAGTAGTGTTGTATCATCCGCATATCTTAGGTTAATCAGTGTCCTACCCGCTATCCTCACTCCCGCGTTTGTCTCCTCTAGGCCTGCTTTTCTCACTATCATTTCAGCGTATAAATTAAACAGGTATGGCGATAGTAAGCATCCTTGTCGTACTCCTTTCTTTATTTGGAAACTTGTAGTTTCGCCGTGTTCTGTCCTGACCACAGCTATCTGGTTCCCATATAAGTTCTTGAGGAGCTTTATGAGGTGTATTGGTATCCCCATATCACGCAAAGTCTTCCACATCAGAGCGTGATCGATGCAATCGAAGGCCTTGCTGTAATCTATAAACACAGTGTAGTGTTCAACAATGCGTGAAAGAGTTAGGCGATTTACTAGTTATGAAATGTTTGCAACACAGATTGTTTTGTGATGTTCCTGTATTGTTAGTTATTGCGACTTTGCTTGAACTTTATTTAGAGGAATTACCAGAGGATAATAAACACTTTTATGGCTTTGTGGCCGCCATTAATATCGGATTGACACGTGAACACAAATGAAACAATAAATTAACCATACGTTCGAAGGTCTATAATTGTATTGTAGTGTCTTAGAATATGTAATGCTGTAATTATAACACCTATTTTATTCCTGATTAATTTGCACTTTTCTTAACGATTCATATATATTAAAAGAATTATAAAATACTTCTATTGTTTTGTGATTTTGAGAATATAATATTATTACACATAGTAGGGGAATTAGGGGCAAGACGGACCCCGTAACAGATTTCGGGTTTTAAGACCCCACAAACGTGCTTCACGGGCACAATTTTGTGTTGCTTGTAGCTTATACACTAATATACAGTACCATAGCTAAGGGCAACACAAATTTAAATGCATTTATTTTTGATTATAAGATTTTAAAAATCTAAAAATTTAGTAGTAATGGTTCATCTTACCCCAATATGGGGCAAGATGGACCAGTTTAATAAATCATGCCCCACGCATTAGTATTTCACCATAGCATGTTCTGATCACATGCAGAATACTATTTTATGCACAAAAATAATGTGATCGTCTATAATGTAAAACAATGAGAATAACACATAAAATTATTGTAAACGTGTGTCTCATTACTAGGGATCGTAAGAATTAAATATGGGTAATCTGGTAGGTTGCATGATGTCCTCCGGTCATTCAACCGTCGTATGTAGAATATATATTGTGAATAAATCTTTAAAAACTCCAATAACTATTTCTATAGGCCATAGTGTTACAATTTATTTCGCAATAATTGCGGCAAGCTATAGAATTTGGTTCCTGTCAATTACATGTATTTATTATGACAGATTGCAGGAAGTCCTCCATATTTTGCTTGCGTATCTTTGTAATATCTTGCAGCTATTTCTACAGGGGGGGGCCAAAAAGACCCCCTAAGGTTTTGTCAATATCTTGGCCAGACGTATGAATTTCGAAATGAAATTTTAAGGGCTTATAGACAATTCCTATTTACACATTATGGCCAGATTTCATCACACTGTTTCAAACAGAACAAAAAGTATACCAATTTTAGCGAGGCCACCCACCGTGTTTTTGTTAAGAATAAAGTTACAAAATGTCAGACAATAATTGTCTCACATTCTGGAATGCATAATTGATCAATGATCATCAGCAAATAATCATGTTATTTTAAAATTGGCCCTCCATTTCGAATGACCTTCCTATCGCACTAAGGAATAAACAAACGACTCGTTTTTTGTTATCTGACCCCTTACTCTTTAAGTTTTTGCATGCAGATAGAGCTTCTGAATGGTCAATTATTATTATCTTTGAGAGCCTCTATATAAATTTATAGATAAAGTTCAATAGAATAGGGTACATTATTATACAATTATAGTAATCATAAAATAGATTAAATATTGTCCGCATTTAAGTAAAGTTTTCAAGTCCATTCTTCTGCGCTTTAGCGGTTGAGCTATGTGCATTTCCATCTTATTTCTTCCCCAACATCAGCGGAATTTGGTATGAAGCCTTGGTTACTTTGTCTTCCATTGATTTCGTTCCATAAAGAGTCTGCAGTCTGAAAAATATAAATCACTTCTTTAGAACATTAACTGCATTCGAAACATCTAATAAAATAAATTATTACTAAGAAAACTTTGGACGACTTAGCGTCTCACCAAGAACCCTTGTGTAAGCTTATATTAAATGACTGGTTACCAAAAGGCTGATTGCTAAAAAAATTAAAAATTAAATGTATATCGAAAATATTGCTTTATTTTATTTTAGATGAAAATACTTTTGAAATCTATTTTGCAAAGGGTCGTTTTATTTTGCAAATGCATTATTTATTTCGGGTGTTTCAATGAATTTATTAAAAGAAGGCACTTTTTGCCGATAACTGGTTTTCGGGCCCTCTGAAAGCTGCTCATTCGGAACTGTATAATAATAAGAAAACGATACTTAATTATTTCATTATAGAACGTAATAGGCCTAATTAGGCTGAAATAGAATAAATAGAAATCTACACATGAGATTTAGGTTAAAAAAGCGACTTTGGGGAATAGTGGAGAAACCGGGTATTGTGTAGAGTTGTAGGCATGGGCGGAGTTTATCAGGGGCTAGGGGGTTCAAGCCCCCTCCAAGTAGGCCCGAATTCAGATTGTTTACCATGAAATGGTATCTTTTCACGGGGTTAGCCTTCCAAGAAGGCCCAGACTAAAAAATATGGCTCTTTCATGAACGAAACTTCAATCGAATGACTAAAAAGGTCATCAACTTTTATGGCCGAAAGTCCAAATTTGTATAGCCTCTCACCAAAAAAAAACGGAAACCAAGTTCCGCCCATGGTTGTAGGTGAACAATGGTCATTATAAATCAATTCTCATAATGACCATTGCTATTGGCATAGGCCTATAATTACTTCTCCAGTGTGTGGCAGAATAAATCCGGTTGTTCGGGATGGTCGGCCTTGTAACGATAGTAGGGTGGATGCGATTTAAAGTATCCCATCACTTCATCCAAATTGTACTCCGTCTGATAGATTATTGACTCGTCCCTAAAGATAGAAATGAACAGAATCCAGATTATGTCATGCATTCCGCTTGAAAGAAAATACAACCATTTTAGATACGCTGTAAGCCTATACAAAATGCATTATCATATCGCATATTAAGACTCATGTGCAGCTGACATTCTCTGCTCTGATAGATGCCAGTTTCATGCATAGGAGTGGCGAAGCTTATCGTTCTTTGATGAAACAGTGTCGTTAAGGCTTTTTATTTTCCAAAGAGACTTTCGCTCTTCGCTCTGGTTAGGTTGTACTGAGAGAAGCACTTTGTAAATCCAAAAATAGCGTTATGCAGCATAGTTAAACAGCAGCAAACAAATCATCGGTTAGCATAGACACAAAAACATTTAATAATTTCATAAATAAATGTACACCCGATTCAATAAAAACTAAGCCAAATTGGTGTTCATATATCTCTAATGCCTAATAACATATAAAGGTAAAAGTTTCCAAATATTTAGAGAATTGGACCATATTAGCCTATGCTATCAGGTATTAGAGAAATATGAAAAACAATTTGGCTTAGTTTTTATTGAATCACGGTGTATGTTCAATTTCCATCCGTGAATTTAAAAAAAATGACTTTTAGTCTATGAATTTGATAGTACTCTTGTCGACTCAACTTTTTCGTACATTACTTAACAGACTATTAATTTCCCATTCACTTCAGTCATCTGCTGCATATGGGATAATGCCACTGTAATCAGGAAAGAGACAGTTAATATTCACTTGCATTTGCCTATCCAATGCTGTACTACCATGGTGTTCGGTGTCGTTTTCGCCACCACCGCTAAAACTGTTTAGCATGTAGGCTACAATTTCATGCAGTCTACATGTAGTGGCACAGACATAGTGACGCTAAATTTAGTAAACGAATGCAACACATTAATAGTCTATGACATGCTGTAAAATTAAAATTTAAGCTTGAGCAAGTTTATCTTTATAAATCTAGAATGAGAACAATATACACCAATTATAATTATACATGTACGTGAAGCATTAGACATAGATAGTACATACATGTAAACTATAAGCTTACAATTCCATTAGCCTACTGGCAAACTTTCTAAGAAGCTACTTGGAATCAAGATTTTTTTATACTAAAAAGCCTACCTGGTACATTTCCGAAAGTAGTTTGGCATGACTTCGTACAGCTGTCGATATTCATTGTAGACATGATCGGTCCGTTCAGTCGGGTAATATACTTGCAACGGCCCAGTGAAGACCTTTGATTACGATAATAGGCTAATTATGAAAAATACATTTGATCATGAGAATTATAATGAAAAAATACATGCCTCAATATTTTATCGGAGACAACATTTTAAGACAACCGTAACATCATTGCTCAAGTCTCATCTCTTCTCAATTTCTCCAACAAGTTGTTTGCCTCCAATGCTAAAACCCAAGATAATTACATGGCAGATTATTGAAAGTGCAACGATCCCGCGAAAAAAAACATTTAGGCGGCTAGGCCTGCGGTAACCGTGTAACTGTGTTTCAATTAGACCTAGGGCCTAAAGCAACGAGTTAAACTTAGCCTGCACATTGAAATCAGACATCGCAATGGTGTGCTTACTGAATCGTTTCACAAAGCATTGTATTAAATTAGGCAACAATTTAAAAAATTCCACTACGCTTGAAACATCTTTTCAGAATGGATGCATAATGCGACTTCCTTCCGACATAATTTTCTTCGAGAGAAAAATATTTCTGTATCAAATTCGCCGTTTATGCCCACCTTGTGCATGATGTCAGTTGCTTCTGCAATGTCGAAAACCGGATGAAACAATCCGAAAGCAGCGAAGGCTCCACCGACTTTTAGTATCTTCAGACACTCTTTGAAGAACGTATCAGTGTCGAACCAATGCAGAGCTGTTCCAACCGTAATGAGATCAACGCTTCCTTCAGCAAACATTTCGCTCAGATTCTCTGCTGATCCAACCCTGGAAAAAACAAACACCCAACTTACACGTTAAACGTGAATAAAATGCCAGTTAACCCTTATAGGGTAACCGGGGGGTAAAAAATAACCCCCAGCCTACTTTTTTTCGTGTACTTTTTTGGAATAAAAGAAAATAGACTTGTGCTTTTGTGACTTTTCCTAAATATGTTTTTTCTTCACAATGTCGTTTTCAGCTGTGCCAAATTGCGCTGCCACCTAGCGGCAGACTAGTGTGAAAAGTAAGGTTTCATATTCCAGTACTGGATAAATCATTTCTACACTATGTAGATGTAAGCATAGTAGTTGATAGAACTGAATTGTTGGAGATATGTGGTTCTTGTATTTTTGCATATGAATTAGCCATTCTTTGCTGTATGATTTCTATTTCAGGTTGCATTATATTAGTGTGTAGATTACTTACTTTTGCATAAAGCTATCGAAAGAAATAGGTGATTACAACGCCACAAAAGGCGCCGTGGACTCATTCGACCAGGAAACAAAGGGATACACTTGCAGTTACAGGACCAGAAGATCGCCTCTTCTATTTCTTGGTTGATGCAGCAGCGCTCAACGCATATATCATAATTATAGAATCCAACATGGCGAGATCACGCACATTCAGTAGGCCTACGTTTGGACAAGCGCCGTGTGTTCCTGCTGGAAGTTGGTCATGAGCTAGTCAGACCGCTTATAATCACGAGTCATCATTTTAATTCAAGATTTGTTACTCATTACGTTCAACAATGTCCTTGTCTATCATATAAATTAAACAGGACCGAAATTGGTTAAACATTTCCATAGATTTTACGAAAATAAATTGGGGGTATTTTTTTACCCCCCGGTTACCAACAACTGTAACCGAAAAAGGGTTACCCTATAAGGGTTAAGTTAAATGGTCGGAAATGCTAACCAGGAAGCATTACCAGTTCCATTAGAAGAAGATGATGACGAAGAAAAACCCGTAATGAAGAAGAAGAACACGTAATTATAAGACAATTGTATTGTATCGTATTGCATTGTATATCACCATATTTATGAAGCGCTTCTCGTAGCAAGAGCCTTTCAGAAGCGCTCCAAGTGCGTGCAACCCAGAGATAAATCGCGAAACCACTGACGCACTGGTGTGCGCACAATATATTATGACGGTGATTACCTGTAAGTGATGTTTTTGTAACTCGAGGCGGCTATCTTCGCTTCTTTCACCTGAGCTTCGCTGTTGTCGACTCCGATGACTGTGTCAAAGCTTTTAGCCAGAAGCCATGTACTCTGACCGCTGCCACATCCAATGTCCACAGCCAATCCTCTTCTCTTAACCCCGTTCGATTCTTCATCCACGTACTTGAGAATTCTTTCATAGAGTTCTGCTGGATACGTTGGTCTGTATTTGATGTAGTTGCTTGACACAGACTCAAGTGCATAGCCAAACGATTTCGACGACATTTCGCCTTTCCGTCCAGGTTGCATTCCACTAAAACTTCGCAACGTATAATGATGCGATTTTAGCAATGTATGACACCGAGCTTCAATCTAAATATCCAACTGTTCTAGTCCCAAGTGGACCGGGTCCTTTAAGCCGCTTGCGCTCGAATGTGTTTTTCTCTGCAGCATTAGGCTATTATAAGGCTTCGCAGCAAGTGATTGGCATGCAGCATAGCGACGCAAGCAGCAGTTGATGATTGGTTTCTTGCGTATCATGCACTGTGGCCAATAATATTGGTTTTATGGCCTCTTTCAAATTGGAATTATGATATACACCGTGAGGCATAAAAAAGGAAACCCCTAGAAAAATCGTTATTATTTTAACAATTTTCAGGCAATGTCAATGAAATTCAGGAAAATTATACCTAAGTAGCAAGCAATGTAAATACATTTACAGTTTTTACTCTAACTGTCCGCCTTTAGCTTCTACGCATGCGCGAAGTCGCTTGCGCCATTCAGGCACCGCCGAGTCAATAATTCGCTAGACAAGATCGTTCCAAGATTGCATGATTCGCTTCCGAAAATCTTCAACATCACGGACCTTTGTTCTGTACACCATTTCCTACTTCTCCTATATAGCATTACTCAAAATGATCGTCTGTATGTAGCAGTTGGAACTCGAAAGAGTGATGCTGCAGCCGACCGCCTTGTACGCACACGTCCGGCGTTTAGCAAATCTCTGATATTGTCCGTCGGTGTTTCTTCTCTGGGGCGCACGTCAATTCATTTTGTTGAACCGGGGGTAAAAACCAACGGCCAATACTACCGAGATGTTTTACTCATGGAAGGCCTTCTACCTGAAATTCGAGAATTCACTGAATTTTACAGTCTCCAGCAAGATGGTGCTCCAACGCACAGAGCTCGAGAAACGATTGCACTTCTGACGCATGAAACTCCTGACTTCATAATTCCTACTCTATGGCCCCCTAACAGCCCATATCCTAATCCCATCGATTATAAAATATGGGAATTCATGCAGGAATGGTGTACAGAACAAAAGGTCTGTGATGTTGAAGATCTTCGGAAGCGAATCATGCAAGCTTGGAACGATCTTGACCAGCGAATTATTGATTCGGCGGTGCGTTAAAGGCGCAAGCGACTTCGCGCATGCGTAGAAGCTAAAGGCGGACAGTTAGAGTAAAAACTGTAAATGTATTTACATTGCCTGCTACTTAGCTATAATTTTCCTGAATTTCATCGACATTGTTTGAAAATTGTTAAAATAATAACGATTTTTCTAGGGGTTTCCTTTTTTATGCCTCACGGTGTAGATTGCATTAAGTCTTTCAGACAGTCATCCTGGCTCATCCGTCGGATGCAGCTCGTAATCTTGTATGAATAGAGAGGAAGATCTAACGCACGTTTTGTAGACCGTGTCCCCGTTCTTGGACTCACGATAGGGATCTCACACCGACAGAAATTTATAAATATTATGAGAATATTATGAAATTGGTTTCCTGTGTTATCCTGCGTCATGGTCATTTGTTCAGCTGCTCGTCTCTGTTTGATTGCGTTTCTTAAATTGGTATTATGATAGATTGCAGGAAGTCGTCAGGCCAATCATCCGTTGCGTCTAATATGATTGTCTCACCTGTATCTTGTATGTCTCGTTTAAAACCAATAACTACATGTATTTCTACTGTGTTACAAATTTATTCGACTTGATAAGGACAAGCTTTTGAGTTCACTTTCATTTCAATTGGTTTTATGGTAGATTGCAGGAAGACTTCCAGGCATACAGGCGCTACGTGTAGTCCATTATAGCCTATCTTGCATTCGCATCTTTGCAATAATATCCTGCAGCTGTTTCTATATAGGCCTATTATTGTACACGTTTTGCAATTATTTAGATATCACGTTTCATTTTGACTCTGTATTTCCAATGCATTCAACAGCAAAGCATCAATATTAATAAGATGGAACAATTATTCAACATCGTATTGCAAGCAATAAATTATATGAGACCTTGTAAGCACAACTTGAATTTTTCATCAACGTTAGTGAGAGTTTCGCACCTGTGTGCCTCACTTGGGTGAAACTCTAGTCAATGCTAATGCATAGGGACTGACTACTAACTAGTGACTAGTAGAGGCTATAGTAACTGGAGTTTTAGTCTACATGGAACTCAGGGTCGTGTTTAAGGTTCTTCGATTGTCGGTGCAAAATGTTGCAGCAGGGGCAAAGTGCCGTTCGGCAGTCTTACAAGATTAGTCATTTTACAAAAATCCGCTGTTAAATAGGGCTACCGTACTGCGTAGGCCTAGGCCTACATGGTTTGTCGGCTGTGGCGGGTCAGTAAGCAAGCACGCAACGTCGGTGAACTTAGTGAAATTAATGTTTTCTTACACTTACTGATTTTACAAAAGGTTTAAGAAACACTGAGACTCGCAATTTAAGACATTTGGCCAATGGCAACAAAACTCTCGGCTCAGGGGCATTCGGTGCACCGCACCGAATGGACCTACAGGGTGCGCCAAAAAAAGTATTCCCCTACGGTTTTTAGCCCATATCTTGGCCAAAAATATTGATTTTTAAATGACATTTTACAGTCTTAAAGGCAATTCATATTTACGTACAATGGTTCAAATTTCATCAAAATATTTCAAACGGAACAAAAGTTATGCCACTTTTAGAGAGGCCACCCACCGTTTTTTGGCGATTCAAAAACGAAACGCAACAAAAACGAGGTTTTTTGCCAATATCTTGGTCCGAAGTAAGAATTTCGAAATGAAACTTTACATGCTTTATGACAATTCATATTTACACATGATGGCCAAATTTCATCAGAATATTCCAAACGGAACAAATGTTATGCCTCTTTTAGAGAGGCCATCCACCGTTTTTGACGATTCAAAAACGTAACGCAACAAAAAGTAACAAAACGTGATTTTATTAAGTCTCATCTCAAATAACTGTTGTCAAATGAACATGGTTGTGCTTCACAACGTTCAATGTGCCCACCACCAGTGCCAACATGTCTTATTATTATTGTTTAAGATGAGACTTAATAAAATCGTGTTTTTGTTACTTTTCGCTGTGTTACGTCTTTGAATCGTCAATTCCTATGAACGATATTTTTATCAAACGCGTGAAGTCGCCAGGCACTCATAGTAGGACTAATACGATTTACTTTCGTCGCCCCATTAGCCTACTTTCCGATATGGACATAGCCTAAATCTGGAGAGCAAGTTAGGCAACGTTTATGCGCAAATAATTATGCCTACGCTGTTTATTGTAGAATGCCAGTCAAATATTATTGATAAATTTGTGTCCATCACACTTTGAAAGACTAGCCTAATTAGGCATAACAATAAGACGCATGAACGTAGGCCTATTGTATTTTTAGACATTGTGACGTGTTTAACATTCCCTCAAAACAGATCTTCTCCGAATCTTCACTTACAAAATCTTCATTTCTTTCTGCATGCGACCCTAACAAGACGATATTTTCGGGGCAACTCGACTTTATTTTTACTGCAGGGTAGTTTTAAAGGAATTTTTAGAACTGCACAGCTCCTTCTTTTCTTTCCCATTGTAGGCTACATCCTCCATGGTAAATTACTTCCAATCGAAGGACAATGGCCAATTTGCTAGTTTTAACTGTGCAGAAGTGCTTCTGCAACTGCACAAATCTGTTTGGAACTGCACATTTTGTGTACAACTGCACGTTAAAAAAGCCCTGAATTTTAGTGACTGGAAGTGTTCTAAATGTCTAAGTGCTCTTAACCAAAGTAGGCAGAAATAACATAGGCTACCTGTTAGTGTAATTGTTCAAAACAAAGCAGATGGAAGTTAATTTGCAAAACAAATACACGCAGAAGTAGCTTTTTTAACTTCTCTTCATCGGGGCGGGGGGGGGTACGATCAACTGTCCTTAACCCTCGAGTGCCCAAGGGGGGATCCGACCGGACCCCAGGTCTGTTTTTCCCGCATAACTTTTTAAAGGCTATGGATCTGCAGAAATGCTCTTAGGTATTCTTAGACCAACCATTTGGGCATATAATGGTATATTTTGCGCGAGTATTGTCTTACCATGTAGCCTACCTCAGAACCACAGCATATACTAAGGGTACCGTAAGCTATGCGGCTGATATTCATACAAGCGTATTATGGCTTCCTTCGGTAAATAACGCAAGCAAGAATAAAATGTGTCACGCGGTTTTTACACTATTATTTTACACCAGGTGGTGCAATTGTAATATAAGAATAATAAGATACATCAATCGATTGCAAATTCATTTGGGATTACATAGAACCAAATTCTGTTACGATATTCCAATCCTTTCTCAAGAAATTAGCATGAAAACGCTGGGGTCCGCGCGGACCCTCTCCTTGGGCCTTCGTGTAGGCCCTACCAAAAAATACATTGGGCACTCAAGTGTTAAACCTCTGAAATATGATCTAAAATTCATATGTCTGGCCAAAATATTGTCAAAAATCTTAGTGTAGGCCTATATTTTTGGGCCTACAAAGTAAATATATGCACGCAAGTAGGCCCTATCATTGATCACATAGATACAGTAAAAAAACGGAACATTTCCAGTGGAAAGTTTAGTGAAATTTATGAATCACCGTTTCGTAATATAATCATAAAACATATCGATAGCATAAAACCTTAACACAGAAAAAGCGTCAACAATAAAGTTAGAAAGGTTTAAATAAACTGATCACCGGTAAGAAATCTTTGCAGAGAAGAAAATGAAAGATGTAATTAAACATCACAAAGTCTTTTAAACGATTTTTCATGTTCAAGTAGAATGATCGGAGTCATTTTTCCTGCACTT
Source organism: Lumbricus rubellus (assembly GCA_945859605.1). Classification (NCBI taxonomy): domain Eukaryota; kingdom Metazoa; phylum Annelida; class Clitellata; order Crassiclitellata; family Lumbricidae; genus Lumbricus; species Lumbricus rubellus. The sequence goes on from OX243825.1 coordinate 30,196,468, forward strand.
GGTATAGGCTATTTAGTTGTTAATTTACTTCTTCCCCATTATCAATGGAATTGGGTTGGTAGTTTTGGCAACTTTGTCCTTCATTGACTTCGTGCCGTAAATGTCGTGAAGTCTGAAACATAAGCACTTCTGCCTATTATTATAATAATCTTAAGTGCATTCAATCCTAGATTAATATCTGATAACTTTGCAACTCATTAATTTTTATTTAAATAGTACAGGACTAACCAATCACACTAGTTAACGATGTTAACGTAGGCCATTAGCCTAAACAATTAGTCTATTCTTCGATTGCACCGCCATTTGACGGGATAAATATTATATTCGACCGCCCGTCCGATTACGGATTGATTACTGCATCATTTTTTATTTAGTTTTGTTTAGCAAAAATAAACCTGTAATCACTAGACATTGCATACGTCGAGCTTATTACTGGGACGACTTCAAAGCAATGTGACTTATCTTGAAGTAGCCTAGGGGTAATTTAAATGGCCACATTGTTTTGAGCAATGTGATAAGTATAGCCTACGTGTACATGTATATTACTTCTCAATGGCGACATCGAATATATCCGGTTCTTCAGGATGGTCTGCTTTGTAGAGATAGTACGGAGGGTGAGTCTTAAAGAAACACTTCAATTCTTCCAAACTGTATTCAGCATGATACAATATCGAATCATTCCTACAGAAACAAAACCAAATCTGATATAACCCGATTAATTCTTCCAAAACGACGCAAGAGTTATCATCATCATCATCATCATCATCATCATTGGCGTGCCCCACTGGAGCGTAGCCGTCTCCACCATGTGGAAAACTCTTCAGCAGAATGTTACCTGGGTAACTTGCTAGGTAAACGCAAGGTAGTCAGATGGCCGGATCATCCTTCAATAACTAGGAGCCGCCCATGCAGCATTCTGACTCGCCGTGCCTCTTCCGCCCTCCAGACCGTTACCGCCCATAGGGAGCCTCCGCTCCTTTGGCCGTCCAGGTCTTCACCCATAACCCAAGGCATGGGCCCTCGTCAGGCCCGGATCTACGGTTTTGGGGACCCTGTGCTGATCTAATCACGGGGGTCCCTTACAATTTTAAGAAGCCAGGCAGACATACAATAACCCGAAACACAATTCGTTAAACTTTACAGCACATAAGAAGTAGGTAGGACAATTGTCACGAGCTCACGACTCACGCACTGACATCATGGGCGGAGTTTGGTTTCCGTTCTTGGTGGTGGAGGAGGGTAAAAACTTGGGCTTAGGTTGGGGTAAAAAGTTAAAACTTAGTCCAGAGCGAGCGGCGCCAAATTTTTTAATCCTCGGCACAAAAAGTTGATAACCTTTTTTAGTCATCAGGTTGAAATCTCATAAAACCATGCTATTTTCACCGCCAAAAAAGTGACCTTTTTGGTCATGAGATTGAAGTTTCGGTTCGAGAAAAAAATCCCGCATGTATTTTCGAGTTTGGGCCAGGTCCTTCTGGTGGGGGGGGGGGTTAAACCAGGTAAAAGATACCATTTTATGCCAAAAATGTGACTCTGGACCTTCTTGGAGCCTTACCCCTACCCCCTTAGCCCCTGATAAACTCCTCCCACCGCCCATGGTTCGGCTTCCTTAGCCTACATGTATAATGGTGATTATCCACGTAACCCTGGGTTTTCTTCTCTATATCATCGAAAGTCCCTCGCATTTTCTCCACAAAAGTTATCAGTGACTCATACAGCTTGAGAGGGATACATCAAAGTGACGTCATCATATACTATGACATTATTTGGTTATATATTTAGTCATAGCTATGATTGCTAATCTGCTATGCATAATGCATTGCAATTTGCACTGTTTCTTTCCTGAATCCTCACTTTATTTATTTTTTATTTTACAAATTGGGGGCCCCCACCGAAACTTGGAGCCCTGTGCTGCAGCACAACCAGCACCGTGGTTAATCCGGGCCTGGCCCTCGTTATACCCCGAGGGACTGGGTCCCCGGCAGGATTTCGTTTTCGACAAGCGATATCCACCCCCCCCCCCCCGCGACGTGGACGCGCCTGCCGGGAATTACCCAGATATGCACTGTGACAGTGCATCCTGGGCTGGGGGCAAGAGTTATCAACAATAAATATAATGTAATATAAATATAATATAATTAATGTAATGTAATGCAATGCAATGAATACAATGTGATGTAATGTATTGTAGTGTAGTGCAATGTAGTGTAATGTTATGCGACATAATATAATGGCCTATAGCCTACGTGATATAAGGTGCGCTATTCCGTTATGTGCAAACATTATTACAAGCAATTGGAAATCGATGAGCAATGGCGGTCAAATACCTGGTGCATTTCCGAAAGTAGCTTGGCATGTCAGCGAAAAGCTGACGATACAAGTCGTACGCGTGGTTGACACGAGTCGCAAAATAGCCGCTCGTTGCTTCAAAGTAGACCTTCACACAAGAACCAACATAAGAACGAACATTAATGTCCAGAAGTAACTTGGGCATTTGGTATTTTCTGTCTATTTTGCTCACATTCCCGCAAGACTTGTTTCTACTTTTCCTATTATTGACGTCCCTTACTCGCTAGTTATCATATTATAAAATATTATTTAGGCCTATTAATGACCTCTTTTAAATAATTCAAACCATGTTACAATCCTCCATCGACCAATCTTTCTCGTTCACAACAGAACTCTGCTTTGTAACATTGCAGATCTTCTGCATCCATCTGTTCGTGGTTTTCTCGTTTTCGGTGCCTTATTTCGCTGCGCAATGTCTGTGCATAGTCATAAATGGTTCATAATATTATTATTATTATTACGATGGTTTCCTATTAATAATAATCGCTGAGGCATGTGGTAAAAAGATTGAAAGTGAAATGTTTTTAGGTATATATGATACAATCCTGCATTATTGTTGCTGTAAAGTATGATGATATTTAGGCTGTACAATTGTACATCCATCCATTTCTACCATTGCGAAAATATTGCCTAGGTAATTCTGTGTCAATACGGCTTATGTCTCCGAATATAGAAACAGACTTTATTTACACGTAGATTACCGGTACCGTATATTATAATGAAAAATAAGTAGGATAAGCACACAGGCTCTAATGTTTTGTAAGTTTATAATATACTTTTTTGTTTAGGGAACTGGTTTTAAGAAATGTAGCTGTCTCACCAGCAAACATTGTGTCGCGTTCTGTTGTAATCCTCGACATTCAGGACATTGACATATTATTAAATAGTAGGCCCTAATTTTACTTAACTGGGCTTCAGAAACATTTCAGACGCGCTGTTTAATACTACCTCCGTCAGACAAACGGTAGTACGGTAGCCAGTGTGAGAATTGTGGAAAAATAACTGGGGGTTGGACCATTATCCACTTGGATTTGGGGTATGAAAAACAAGTTTTACTATGGGGATCTAAGAAAGACTGGGGGTTGAAACCCCCAACCTTCGGCAATTCTCACCATGACGGTAGCTTTCGTATTCGGCATCAAGTTCTTTAGAAAAAGTCTCTTACTTTGTGCAAGACGTCAGTGGCTTCTGCGTTGTGGAAAATCGGAACAAAACATCCGAATGCAGCAAAGGTTCCACCGACTTTTAGCACCTTCAGACACTCCTTGAAGAACTTATCAATGTCAAACCAGTGCAGAGCTGATCCAACAGTAATTAGATCAACGCTTTCTTCATCAAACATTGCGCTCAGATTCTCCGCTGATCCAACCCTGAAAAGAACGATCACACTTTTCAAGGCATTGCCTGTACAGTAGGCTAAACCATAGTGTTTTAATGTAACAAGGTCAAGTTAAATCTTCTGACCAAAGGAAATGTCTCCCTCAAAACTGCGGTCCCGGATCCAGCAGCATGCACCATTGGCACCCAATTTAATGCGGGCCTGATCGAATTCAATGCTGAACAAGCGAACGTGCATAAATTGAACACCATAGTGCCGTACGTGTACACTGTACACAGTGTACAGTGTATACTGTACAGTGCGTGCGTTATAGAAGAGATAACGTAGGCGTACATACTTTCCGTCGCACCTTGGAGAATACCTGTTTACGATGCTTTTTATAATTGAAGGTTTATACATGTATCTTCGCTTATTTCACGTGAGCTTAACCATTTTCAAGTATAGGCCCCTAATTGGCTTTGAAAAATGCTGTTAGTCGGTTTGAATTGGTGTCAACCGAACTTTTCAGGTTTCTTATGATCGTAACAAGACACAGTGTTAAGAAAATACAATGACATTGTAACAATGTCATAATACATAATTATAATTGACGCTGCTGTTACCTGTACGTGATGTTTTTGTAATTGGCAGTCGCTAGCTTTCCTTGTTTCAGTTGAGCTTCGCTGTTGTCGACTCCAATGACGTTGTCAAAACTTTTAGCCAGAAGCCATGTACTCTGACCGCTGCCACATCCGATGTCCACAGCCAATCTTCTCCTCTTAACCCCGTTCGAATCTTCATCCACATAATTGAGAATTCTTTCGTAGAGTTCTGCTGGATACCACGGTCTGTATTTGATGTAGTATTTTGCTACGGACTCGAGTTCATAACCAAACGACTTCAAAGACATTCTAGCTTTTTTATCATTCGAATTCAGCAGAAACTTGACGACCTATGCTAAGTGTATGATGGCGTTGTCGAATGACAATGAAAGCCAACACAAGTCAGCAGCTGCTTTTTCTTCTCTTTTAACTCGGTCCTTTGGCAGTTTGAGATCGAATGTGTATTAATCTGCAACGTCTTCTCAGTGGGGTGTGCCTGGTAATCAAATATATATAATATACACCGTGATTCAAAAAAAGTAAGCCAAATTGTTTTTCATATATCTCTAATGCCTGAGAACACATCACGCTACAATTTTCCAAATATTTAGATAATTGGACCAAGAATATGATTCCAAAATTTCATGAGATAAAGTTGAACGGATAAAAAGATATGAATCTTTAAACTTCATATGCCGAAATTGCCGTTTACAAGCAATTTTCTGTCAGATTCAGTAAAATGTAAGTCAAACTTTTTCTCATATCTCCAATGCCTGATGATCAATCATTAAAAATTTTCCAGATATGTAGATAATTGAACTAACAATATGTCTCCAACGGTATGATTTGATTATTTAATTAAATAAGATGCTCAAAGTGTCATCCTCCAGCTTGCACGCAAGCCTTGAGGCGCTGGCGCCATTAGGCAACAGCATCGTCGATTATCCTCTGGTCCAGGCCATCCCACACTTCCAACAAGCGTTGCTTCAGGTCGTTTATATCATGGATTGTTGTCTGGTAGACTCGGTCTTTCATTATGCACGCTTGACACACTTTATATTCCGTAAAATTTTACTCCAGGATTACTGAAGACCTAAATTGAGAACCATCAGGCATCAAAACTGCAGCGAACACCATAACAGATTTGCTGAAAACTGAAATTTCCGGAGATGAAGTTTAAATATTCATATCTTTCTATCCGTTCAAATTTATTACATGATATTTTGGAATCCTATTCTAGGTTCAATTCTCTAAATATTTGAAAACTTTTAGTATGATTAATTGTCAGGCATTGCAGATATAATAAAAAACAGCTTAGCTTACTTTTTTATTGAATCTGACAAAAATTGCTTGTAAACGGCAATTTCGGCATATGAAGTTTAAAGATTCATATCTTTTTATCCGTTCAACTTTATCCCATGAAATTTTGGAATCATATTCTTCGTCCAATTCTCTAAATATCTGGAAATTTTTAGCGTGATATGTTATCCGGCATTAGAGATAATTATATGAAAAATAATTTGGCTTACTTTTTTTGAATCACGGTGTATATATATATATACAATACATACATACATACATACATACATACATGCATACATACATACATACATACATACATACATACATACACACATGCATGCATGCATGCATGCATGCATGCATGCTTGCGTGCGTGCGAGCGTACGTACGAACGTACGTACATACATACATACATAAATACATACATACATACATACATACATACATACATACATACATACATACATACATACATACATACATACATACATACATACATACATACATACATACATACATACATACATACATACATAGATACATACATACATACATACATACATACATACATACATACATACATACATACATACATACATACATACATACATACATACATACATACATACATACATAGATACATACATACATACATACATACATACATACATACATACATACATACATACATACATACATACATACATACATACATACATACATACATACATACATACATACATACATAGATACATACATACATACATACATACATACATACATACATACATACATACATACATACATACATACATACATAGATACATACATACATACATACATACATACATACATACATACATACATACATACATACATACATACATACATACATACATACATACATACATACATACATACATACATACATACATACATACATACATACATACATACATACATACATACATAGATACATACATACATACATACATACATACATACATACATACATACATACATACATACATACATACATACATACATACATACATACATACATACATACATACATACATACATACATACATACATACATACATACATACATACATACATACATACATACATACATACATACATACATACATACATACATACATACATAGATACATACATACATACATACATACATACATACATACATACATACATACATACATACATACATACATACATACATACATACATACATACATACATACATACATACATACATACATACATACATACATACATACATACATACATACATACATACATACATACATACATACATACATACATACATACATACATACACACTACTATTATCTGCATGCAAAACCTGTACCGCAGTTGCCTAGGTTTAGTTGGATCACTACCTTTGCGTAATGTTTTGACATTGTGTTGTTTTTGTACTTGACAGTTGATGTCTTTGAATAAACAAATTTGAATTTATTGAATTCGTCTTTTATTGCTTCTCTTCAATTGGTAATAATTATATTATTGCAGGAAGTCGTCCAGTCAATCATCCGTTGTAATAAGTAGACATAAAACTTACTATAATTGCATCGCCTATAATTATCTTGTAGGCTAGGCCTATATCTTGTCAACATCCAATGACTATTTCTATTGTGTTGCAAATTTATTTCGGTCATGATAAGGCAAGCTATTGAAATCGGCTTAATTTAATTGGTTTTTATGATAGATTGCAAAAAGCCTTCCAGCCATTCAGCCGCTAGTTGTAGGCTAGTCCATATCTTGCACGAAAATCTTTGCAATATCCTGCAGCTATATTGCAGGAGCCTTCTGGTATGCAATTACTCATATATCACATTTTCATTTTAACTGTGTTTCTACAGCATTCAACATGTCATGTCATGTCAATACGCCGACGTCGCTACGCGACGGTTGGCTACATGAGTGGACCAAAGTACTCCAGCAAGATCTATCCTTTACAGTCCGCAATAGCGCCGCTCCTGATAAACACTATAAACAGCATTCAACAGCAAGGCCCAAATAAACATGATAGACCAAACATGATTAAACATCTTATTGCAGCGTACGGACATCTAATTGCAAGCAATAAATTCAATGAGAATTTATAAGCACAACTTGATTAATTGACTTATTCGTTCACGTTGGCCAGAGCTTCGCAAAATGTGTGCCACGCTTGGGAGAAACCTTAGTCAAAACTAAGACTTGGGGTGACCACAGTTAGGCCTATTGCTGTAAGCTTAGGCCTATGCACTGTTTTCCGTAAAGTAAAGTTTATACGAATTATTGTTTCCGACGCTAACGCAATCGGAACGTAAGAAACATGGGTAGAAACCTGGACGGAGACTTGGTGGGGGGGGGGGGGGACGATCGAGTGACCGAAGAAAGACGTGAGATTTTTTATAGTCATCTGGCCGAATAGTCAAGAAAATTTTCTATTTTCACCGCCAAAGAAGTTGATGACCTTTTTTTAGTCCTGACGCTCAACTATTGCGGGGGAAAACAAATGCATGGGCCGTCCCCCCAACACCTCCGTTGGGGGACCGTCCCCCTGCCCTCCCCTAGGTTTCCGCCCATGGTAAGAAATTGAGCACCAAAAATAAAATAATTATTTACGTGCCTCGATAGATGCACTTTATTTGCGCATGCGCAGCATCAAAGGTCAACGTCGACGGTCGCCCATCTATAGCCTAATTTATTTTCATCAGGTCACTTTATTAATCATCAGGCGGTCATTAGCCTACATCGGTTCAATTTCTATTTCAAAAAGGGTTTAATCAATCTTTTTTAGATTTATGAAACTTCTTTTCATCAATCCAACTCCTATTTTAACAAGAATGCCCAGCGACTAGGCCTAATGTGAACATTTTGTTGGTTAATTATAATTATTATGTGAACCATGCAGTTGTCGCGATTCGTGAACGAATTAGGCCTAATGTCCGTGAACCAGTTGTCGTGACACCATCACAAATCGACATGCAAATGTGTGACTAGCTGCCTGACTTCATCTGTTACTATGATGCAAATTATTCTAGGTAGGTCTTCGATTAAAACGAATTTAAACTGATGGATTTAACACGACAGAAATTATTAAGAACGTTTCGTTGATTTAGGCTACCCGTGGATAAGCTAGACCAGAGTCCTGGCGCTTACACCACAATGCACCACACGATCATCAAACGCACTCTTAGTCTTTGTTTCAGACCGTTTCGCGGCATTTTCTCCGATCCCAGGTGACTTTAGCAAAGAAGGCGGAGCCATGTAAAACTTTTACTCCTAATTTGTTGTATATGGGTCAATGTAAAAATAGACTGTCCTCCATCTTTAAGGGATTGTTGATTCCGTTCGGCGCACACGTTTTCGCCTACTTTTGAAGTAATTTAGGCAATAAAATGTCAGTTTATCGTAAATATGTCATGGAAGCAGCACACGAACGTCTAAAATACTGAAGGTAATGTACCTTGGTTATCTATCGTCGAATTGGCCTAAATTATTCGGCAAAGACGATTGTAATCCGCCAAAACCACGACACAAGTAACATAGCTAGTAGCTACCCAGATGCTTCAAGGTGTCATGATGTGAAGCAGACATGCACAGGTCGGTCAGGACAGACTGATGGAGAGGGTCGGGGGAGAGAGCGTGGGACACAACGGGCATTGACGCACGTTGTCCTTCGTGCCTCTTTTTCACGATTCTCGTCAATCAGACAAGGTGGTTTAGATAATCCAAGATGTTAATGGTATGGGGCAGACCTGCTGACCGGACCGGTTGAAGCTGGGCAACATGGCACGAGACAGACTCAGACAGAGAGTGGCATCGGACTCCTACGGACATTGAGCCTAAGGATATTGATGATGATTCGGCAAAACTGTAGTATCGAGACCGAATGTCGCTTACGGTCAGGTGTGGCGTCGTTTAGGGTCAGGTTTGTCGTCGTGAGGGTCGGTTAGGTCAGGTTACCCTTCGTGAGGGTCGGTTAGGGTCAGGTTAGGCGTCGTGAGGGTCGGTTAGGGTTAGGCTTAGGGTTTCGGTTAGTGTTAGGTTTAGGGTTAGAGTCGTCAATCAGTCGCCGATACTATAGTTTGCCAAAAATAATAATCATAATTATTATTCACTGCATGACATTTAACGGCCTTTTTGGTACTTGTGGGTTTTACGACCCGGGTCGTAAAACCCACAAGTACCTACATGGTACATTTGTCTATTTAATGCGTCAATCCAACTTCTAATATTCAGTAAAAGTTTTATCAAAACAAGCAGCACCCGTTTGCACGAGAATTTACTTTAATTGAGCCAACTTCTACTTCAGCAATTTATCTCTTCTGTTAATTGGGCCTAACAGTTCTTTTTCATCCGTGAAACTTTTGTTTAAAAGAATTATAGGCCTTCATAGAATAGACTGAATAATATGGCATACGGCAATGCAGCATGCTAGGCTACCTGACTTTATACGTTGCTAAAAAAATTAATCCTAAATTCTACAGAAGGTCTTCGAATAAAAGCCACTTTTAACTGATGGATTTTGGCATCACAGAAATAATTATGGAATGTTTGCTCGCTTTAACCCGAAGAGTCCAAAACACCTTGTGCCAATACCAGAATGCACCACGCGACCTATTTCGCAGCTTCGTCATGAATGGATCATCTTGATGTTACTTACTCTTCGAATCAGGCCGCTTGGCGCCTTTTGTATGCGCAAGGTTACTATAATTATGTTCAAAAATCAACTAAGTTTCAGTAGTGTAGCTTATAAATTTTTTCGTGAGTTTAACAGCCACTATTTCCTGTAATTTAATGGAAATTTAAGAGAAATCTATCAAGATGGCCGCATTTAGTTAATTCTCTTCAGTTGCTTTATTATAATATGTTTTACATTAGCCTAATCACTAATCTAAAAGGCTAATATTATTCTCCTACAATCTACTTTCGACAGTTCACTCTCGTCTGTTAGTTCTGGGACTAATATTAGTCTCAGGTTATAGTTACTTTATTTTCTTTTTCCCTGTGGTGCTATGCAGTTTTAATCACATGAATTTCGTAGATATCGTAGTGGCCAGTTATTAATGCAAGCCAAGGAAAGGCACCTATTATGATATCCACATTTATTGACTTAAAATTCACATTTATTGTTTTAAAATTTTTAACCATCAGTCAGTCTCTGATGTATTTAGGTTCTGTGGTAAATTCTGATATTTCCGCTCAGCGTATTTGACATGCGTGTTTGTAGACTGCTATGAATACAACGCTGCGAAGTTTTAGTTGAAAGTCAGTTGCTCTGGGTAATGAAGTGAGAGCTAGGCTGTTGCATTTGGTAAAGTTGTCTGAAGCAGAATGCTTCAGCGAAAAATGACCATTTCCAAAGATCTGTTCCAATGAGGCATTTAATAATAGTTGCTCTTAAAATTCGAAAGTCCATCCCAACCAAGGTTTGATATGTGGTACTATTTTATCTATGTGATTTCTAACTTCAGGTACATTTTATTGGTGTCATTGAAAGCCAGTTGACATAGCAAACGCTATTCGAAATATTGTACCACTTAATTGAATGTGTAAAGATGCAAGCAGGAACCCAAAACAAAGAAAAAAAGGTATAAATGTGAATTTTGTGGCATGGCATTTGCACGGACTTACAGTCGAAAACTTCATTTAAGAACTCACACTGGCGAAAAACCATTCAGCTGCGATTTATGTGACAAAGCATTTACTCGGAAATGTATCTTACAGTGCCATACAAAGGTCCATACTGGTCCATACAAATGTGAATTATGCAATGAATCATTTGCAATGAGGCGAGACCTCCAGACTCATCGAGGAAACCACACTGGAGAAAAACGCGTTACATGTAGTTTCTGTCACAAAGCATTTGCACAGATTAGTCATCTTGAGAGACATTTGATGTCACACACCGGAGAAAAACCATACAAATGTGAGTTATGCAATCATTCATTTGCAAGGAGGATATACCTTTTGACTCATGAAAGAACTCACACTGGAGAAAAACCCTTTATATGCAATATTTGTCAAAAGATATTTGCACAGAACACTTATTTGAGAAGGCATTTGCGAATACACACTGGAGAAAGACCATACAATTGCAATCTTTGTCACAAAACATTTGTGCAAAGGAATCATCTGCAACATCATTTGAGTTCCCACACTGGAGAAAAGACATACAAGTGCAATCAGTGTTCCAAAGCATATGCACACGACAGTAGTCTGAAACATCACAGTAGAACGCACAGTGGTGAAAAGCAGTACATTTGTGGGCTTTGCAATAAAATGTTTCTATGCGTCAAGGATCTGCATTTGCATTCAAAATACCACAGTAGTGAAAAACCACACAAATGCAATTTGTGCCAAAAAGCATTTGTGCAGTCCTGTCATCTCAAGTCGCACATGCGAATTCACACTGGAGAAAAACCATATAAATGCAATTGGTGTGACAAAACATTTGCACATTCGTGTACTCGCAACTTCCACACGAAAATTCATACTGGGGATAAACCATTCAACTGTGAATTTTGTCAGAAGGGATTTGCAAGGAGGATTTATCTGATCAGGCATACTAGGAAACATACCAAGGAAAAGCCATTTGAGTGCAAATCATGTCAAAAAACCTTTGCACAAAATAGTGGCCTTGTAGAACATAGGAGAGCACATACTGGGGAAAAGCCATACATATGCAAAACGTGCGACAAAGGATTTCCACGGAAGCGTTCTCTGAACTGCCATAGAAGAATCCATGCTGTATAAAAAAATCTAACTCCGTTTTTTGTGCAGCAGAACATTTTCTATCCATACTGAAATAGTGCTGGAGGAATTTGACAATCTAGTAGGCTAGGCTACACTAGAATTCGCGCAGAGGAAATGCACATGCAAGGGTGTAATTTGTGTTAAATCGGTCAGGCAGAGTTGTCAAAAATATGCCATGTGTAAACATCTTATAAGTGAGCAAATTATTGCGAATAGCAAAAGCACAGGAAATAGCGTCAGCATGTAGGCATGCAATTTAATTGGTGTAACAAAGCATTTGCACAATAGTGGATTCTCAACGTACACACAGGAGCTGTGTGAGAACACTCGTGCAACCAAAATTCTGATCGAAATCAAATCTCTTGAGATCAGGTGAAAATAATATTCTGATGTGAAGAATTTTAGTTTGATACATTTTGGCGCTGAACTTGTTTGGAATTGAATGTTTCATGAGTTTTGTTTTGTTTTATCATTGAGCCTGCTGCAGTCTTCTTCAGA
>OX243825.1:30214328-30511828 GCA_945859605.1 Lumbricus rubellus
CATACATACATACATACATAGACAAAAATTGTACCAGCCTGAAACGCAATGAATTTTCAGGGGGTCCATCTAGTGATTGAAACTTTCTATTTAATATCTTTAACGATAGGCTTATTAGACCGACGATGAGGCTTTAACTAGACTTTTCCTAACAGTTTTATAATTAAAACCAAAAACTTATTTAGAACTTAATTAAAGCTTAATAACTTTCCATCTTAAATATTTGACTAGAACTTAATCGTCCTTCAATTTTAAAACGCTGGCTATTTTGGATGCAAATAAGTGTGTGACGTCACACATGGCTTGACCCCTCCCTCTGTCACAAACTGTCACACTTTCTTACACCCCTTCTCCCCCCCCCCCCTGGAGCGTGACGTACTTTATGGACGGCCCCAAAGAAGGACTGCAGCCCTGTTTGTTTTTGATAGAACACAATGTCGTTGAGCAGCAGTAATTAACGCATCAGTAGCGAGTGTGTAACGATGCACCATAAGCAATAATGAACGATTATCATACGGGTAATTTAGCATTAGAACGGCAGACTGTGAAGCACAATAAGAACCAAAGCTGGTCAAACATGTGAAGTAATTTAACAACATCAGAAGCAGACAAATAGCCGCAAACTGGTAAATGTCTTTTATTAATTTTGGTTTGATCCTTTATGTCTGTACGCGTAGACTTTTAAATGATGCCGAATCGTGTGCAATCTACTGATGTAGGCCTAGTGGGATAGACTACACCAAACAGAATGATGGCTAGACACATTTTAATCGAAAGCAACCGTCAGTTATAGCCTGAGTGCCAGCAAATCATCTACGGTATCTGGTATCATCTAGTATATGGTGTGCATGAAACACAGATAGCCTAAATAGGCCTACCCCGGAGGATTAACTTTAAGCAGCTATCACAAAGATTGTGCAGACAGAGCCTGAAAGACTTGTGATGTCAACGGCTTCGCAGCTGTCCAGCTCAATAACTGCGTTTCGGTGTCTTCTTCTTGTAGACATTTCCTCGAGCAACGTTGCGTGGTGTTTAGACAGAAGACAGTCACCTGTCAGTCTGACATTCCACGACATACGATAAAACATTCTCCCCATTGAGTTTTATGTCCTGTTGTATAATTCACGGTCGACGGCGTCGATAGATCTTCGGAATGCGTTTCAATTAAAAAGCAATCATTGTCTCAAGCAATTTCCGGTTTTATGACTTCACGGGTCAATTGCGATCTACCCTCCGCGAGGCAGCGTGCAGCTGTGGTGCAATGCTGATACATGCCTAATTCTTATTAATATCCAAATGAACAGTGGAGGAGCATTTGGCTGTCTTGTTTTTGTGTGGCTTTCACACATTTGAAACCCAAAACATCAGGTCGGAAATAAGTTGGGTGCTTAGGGTGATACAGCACCCGTGTCCACAGTTTCGAGGGCATTTAGTCTATGTGCGGGGTGGACCGGCGGGTTGTCAGAGGAGGGCTTTTGGAGGGTAATTGCAGCAATCGGGCTCGAATTAGCCTACACGCGACCCTAATCCAAATAGGCCTACCGAAGAAGCGGAATGCAACTACAAATACACAATCAATAAAATCATTCTACAATGAAATAAACTAAAGACATCGAATGACCAGTTGATATCCGAAAAAATCAGGGTATAGTCTACTTGGAGACGTTTCCGTCTTTTTATTTATAACCTAACTTTATTTCCGAAACTGGTTGATTCAATATATTCTGATATCAGATCAGAGATGGGCTAACCTATCTAACTGTCAGATCTCGTTGATTGGTTTTGATGCATGACTGTGAGTCTAACTTAAGATCATTATTCGCTTCTAGCCATTCGAGCAACATTTGCGGAAAAAATCATCGTCTTCGAGGTTAGTGTTTTATGCATAATTATATTACATAACAAGACCTGGGAGTAGGCCCCTAATAAAGTAGGCTACATGTCACCTAGTGTCTAATCTCGACGTCTCTGGGGGAAATTCCACCAGGAAATCCCAGCCCCCGGAAAATTTCGACAGTTTTTTTATGTAGGCCTATAATAGACTATACCTACCATTCCCCTGCAGAAAAGTGACATACGTAAATTCCTCCCCAGAAAATTCGACATCTCATGTCGTCAGAAAATATCCTAGGCTATCTGCGGGTATCGTCGGTATCTGACTCGGTGGCTGTCGTACGCCCAAATCAGCCATCGTCCACCCCAGAAACTTGCATTCCATCCTAAAGCAGAGGGACAAGATTAAGCACTGCATCTTGTCACCAGCGAGGTCATACTATTATATGTTGCAACTTTTCTTATAACAAATTTCGACCTGAATTTCGTTCGAATTCTTTGTTATTTTCGACAAGCGAACTGTGGATTATTTGGATTGCATTGAATTAGGCATAGTATGTCAATATCTCTTCCTGACGCTTTCGTAACCTTGCGTCATCTGGACCGCATTGGTTGAACGTTCACGAAAGTCATTAGGCTGAGCTTCGAAGCACACATGGCTCTGCTCCACCTGTTACAGTAAGTTCAGAGCAGCTGGCAGTGAATTCAGTCAACCGTGTCGTTAGTTAATATTGTTCCAAAGAATCGTATTGATACATTATCCTGCCGTAGAATCGCGTGCTCTGTTAGGCGTTCAAATCGGTGCAGAGAGCGCAACATGACATTGTGTGAGGCGCATGTTTATGCAGAGAATAAATTATAGGCTACATTGTAGGTTTTTGCATTTTGTTATATAACTTCCGCAGCTTGTATATTTTTAAGTGTATAAGAAGAAAGCTGCGAAGGTTCGGATTCTTTGCAACAATGTAGGCTAGTTCCTTGAGCTGTTTTTTTTAACCGGCTGCAGTAGCCTACTTAGCATGGGCGGAGTTTATCAGGGGCTAGGGGGGCTAAGCCCCTCCAAGAAAGCCCAAATTCATATTTTTAACCATGAAAATGGTATTCTTTTTCTGGGTTAGCCCTCCCAATACGGCCCAGACTCGGGGTTAGCTCCCCCAAGAACGGAAACCAAACTCCGCCCATGCTACTTAGGTCAAGTTAGTAGGTAGCCTAACTTTCGGAGCTCAGTTGAAAATCTTGAGCAGTTTTGTACGTCCACGGCTGAATGACTCAATTAGATACAATGAAGAGACGCCGCGAATAAAAATGCCGGAATGGATTTTGATTAAGTCGACTAGATTTGAAATATTGTTCAGAAAGTGTGTCTTTTGACAACTCGTTTGAATGATTTCAACTGCCGAATACTGGACGACTGTCTAAGGAGAATTCTAGTAAGTATTATTTCGCATCCACATTGCAGTTATCTTGGATTAAGATAACATATTTTTTATTACAAGGTAAGCTTATGTATTACCGATTTAAATTATTGCAATCTTAGGCCTACTTTGTATAGGGCCTATTAATTTTTTCCTGAAAAGTTCTTTATTTCAAACCGTAGTTCGACCGTATAATCGGAATATCGTACAGACGCGCACCGTGTTAGTAAGCTTATTCCAATATTCCTCTATCTTAGCTAGTTTTGGTGTTATTGGTTCTATGTGCTCGTTACATATTATTATTATGGTGGTCGTCGTAGACTCCAAGGAATTTTTGCAGATTATACTTGTGGAATGTCACAACACATAGGCCTATTAAGTAAGATGTTGGCTTTTAAAATACGAAGTGACTAGCGGACCGCCAGGCGGCCGTCCAATTTCAATTACTAGAGGACCGCCAGTCACGTGTAACCTGTCACATGAGTAGCCTAACGAGTCTTGATTCTTGAATTGTTACAATGGCGGCAGTTACCGATAGTTTGTTTTATGTCGGACAAAAAATTCTAGAAACAAGGAGAAGGGAAACGAAAAACCATTTAGATGAAATATAGTATAAATAGAAGTTTGATTAGCCTAACAAAGATAAATTTTGGTGTAAATAGAATTTGATAATCCTGTCACTCATCCCAACATGCAAAGCGTGAGGGTCGGTTAGGGCTCAGGTTATGCGTCATGAGGGTCGGTTAGGGTTAGTTTTAGGGTTAGTGCAGTCATTCTGCTGAAATTGAAGCTGAACTGATGAACTATCGTCAATACGTCGCGCTCTAATTTTATTGCATTCATTGGCAGCCATATTGTCTGGCGGTCCGCTAGTATTCCGTATTGGACGGCCGCCACTGGCGGTCCGCTAGTATTTGAAATTTGAGGGCCGCCTGGCGGTCCGCTAGTCACAGCCTTTAAAATATAGCAAATCGCTGCAAAATTTAAAATGGTGAGCAGTACGTGGCGGCGCCAGGGTTTCAGTTTTGAGAAGAGATGAACTCGCGGAAGAAATTTTTCATTTTCATTCGCCAAAATTTCTATTTCTGACATCCTTTATAGTCACCCGGTTGAAATCTCGTTGAAATTGTCCGTTTTCCTCGCCAATATTTCTGATGACCTTTTTTTTAGTCATTTGGCTCCATTGGGGGGGGGGGGGGGGGGCTAAGAATATAACTAACTATTTGATTTTTACATGGGGCAGATATGGATTATGGATTGCCTTTTGGAGGGGGGGGCCTAGCCCTCTACCCCAACCCCCTAGCGCCGCTACTGATGGTGAGAAATTTACACCTAGGTCTACATTTTCATGCGCAACTATAAATTTAGTTTCCAACCACACAAATCAATGCAGAATTTATGCAGGGCTAAATATAAATTGCCTAATGCAGTGTAAGAGGACCTACATGTATACTATCGGCCATACAACGGAATAGCGCATAACTCAATACTGAAGTTGCACTGGCTGTGTGGACTTGAAGTGTGCTTCGGCGCGTCAGCGAAAGCAGATCAACTTATCGCTGATAGATGTTCAGAATTGCTATATATAATAGTTTTCACCACTGACCTCGTAAATACGACATCTCTTGACTGCGTAATATGATGGCAATACCATTGTTGCATCTCTTTGACACGCTTCGATACACACAACCCCTCCCCCACACAAGACTGTGTTTGTTGATGCAATTTAATTTCAGTTACTGCTGAATAACTGTAGAACAATGTTGAGTGCATTGGACAGCAGCAGCCCGCAGGAAAACTGAAGTTGCACTGGCTGTGTGGGCTTGAGTCATGGCTGGCAAAGCCAAGGATTTGGCTATGGCAACCAGAGGGAGGATAATCTGGCAGAGAGGAAATGCTCGGACCAATTATTCTGAACAATCATGCACTTAGACTCACTGGGACCTCAAACTCAGACTGCAATTATAATTACATGAATAAGCGAATTCAATTGGACTTAGGTATAAGCTTACGTTTAGTCATGAATACAGGCTGTATGCAACACGATCGTTGAACAACGTAATCAAAAGAGAGGCCAGAAAATCCTACGTCTTTATGCATGGCAGGCAGGCTCTTTTGACACAGCCACGTGACATGGAAATGAAACGTTTCTTTCACAAGCTTCTCAGTTATCTGGCTATAAGTGGTTTATAAAGCTTAGGTATGATACAAGTAGCCCAAGTTTTATTTGACAAAAAGATACACTGGAAAGGAATTGTCACAGGTTGCAGCTTTGTAGAAATATCTTGTTATTTTATGGATTGTAATAACTTCAACTAAAATATTCTGTTTAAGCACACTAACTTCACTAACATAGTAAACAATATTTTATCCTTGCTTTGTGACAATCTCCGAAAATGCCAAGAACAATAATATATTTTATGTTTAAGTTACGTCTGTGTTAGCTTAGTCGGGCCTGCTTGTAATAAACTAATTGATAGATTGATTGATTTACTGATTAATTGATTATTTATTATTGACTGATTGGTTGGTTGATTAGAAGGATCATGATAATTATAGGCTACTTCATATACATGTAGGCTTACATTAATGGCTTGCGATAGTCAGTAAGAGTGCAATTTAGTGTTTTCATTGCATGTAACAGACATGAATTCGTGGTTGTCGGTTCTAACGGCTGCTTGCTGTTTCTGCTGCCTTCAACGGATACATTCCGCACCTCGACCTCCAGTCCTCAGTCAATCGACGGGTTTTGGTAAGTGCAGAATAACTAGGCCTATTGTTTCAACTGGAACACTCACCCAACACCTCGGATATAGCGAATTTCTCCTGTTATCATGCCATGGCCTAGGCGTACGAGGCGTGGGGCCCAAATGCCCCCAAAATTCGGGCAAGTCTGTTTTTCGGGCAAGCAGACCCAGGAAAATATAAAAAAATTGTATTTTTCACGACAATTCAACCCGATGACCAAGAACAGGTTGCCAACTTTTTAGTCTGGGAAAATTCCACCACGAGATTTATTTTTCTGGCAGAAGTAAAATCTTTGCCCCCCCCCCCAACTGCTGAAATGTCCCGTACTAATATGCGCCATGGATTATTAGGCCTACTATAAAAACAGGGATTTTGTACATCGTATGTTGTTGAATAACATTCGTAAGAAAGAAACTAGCGTGTTTCAACAAGCAGTTGCATCCATTAAAACAACTTTGATGCAATTAACATGAAGAGAAAAAAATCATAAAAACTATAACTAGGCTATTGTATGGCAATAATTGTTATATAGGCCCTAAGTGTAGGCCCTAGATTTTACCGAAATAGGCCTATCCATCTTCATGGCAGGAGAATTTCTCAGTAAATTGGTTACAACTGAGATTTAGTTTAATAAGCTTACACGTCGTTTTATTGCTGTCAAATTTTCTCTTTTATAGCGTGCTCAGCGGACGTAGCTTTTGTGATCGACAATTCTGGGAGCATACGAGACAAAGATCCTCCTGGAGGGAACAACTGGCTTCTCATCATCAACTTCGTCAAAGACTTAGTTCGAAGGCTTGACGTTGGTCCAAATAGCACGCACATTGGCGTCGTTGACTTCAGTAAGTTTCTGATTTTGTCTACAAGTAGGCCTAATAAGTTTAATTATGGGAGGTTTTTCAAGTTCATTCTAGATGGCGAGACACACAACTGAAAAGGCTTGGCGCTTATAATTGTGAGAGCTTTTTGTTTCCAAAGTTTCTGTTACATGGGCCTCTTGCAACTCAGCCAGAATTTGAATTTTCATATTTAAACTTTCAGTAGGACTTATACATAATAAATTTAGTTCTTATTGATTGTCCGACTTCAATGTGCAATTCTGAGCTCTGCAAGGAGGGGATAGGCCCTATTTCAATTTCAGGTCATTATAATTATTAGCCCATAAAATTAGGCTATAGTAGGCCCTATTAAAATTCGACGACGGAGGGAACTGGCATAGACGGAATCTAAAAAATATATAAAGACGTTAACGTCTAATGTCATTAGCTACCTCTGAGTTTGGTTTAAGATAGGCTAATTTTATTGTTTTACCATTTTTATTGTTCTTTCAATTCAGGCGACGAAGGTTATCTGGATTTTGACTTCAGCGCATACGGCACTGAAGCAGAAGTTCTTTCCGCACTGGATCTCGTAAGTTACAAGGGTTATCGAACGAACACAACGGGCGGTCTGTACATCGCAAGGACCCGTCTCTTCGATCCGATATATGGCAACCGACCCAATGTTACCAACATCATCATACTTATAACGGACGGCGTTCCAACCGTGGATGCCGATAAACTACAGGGAGAGGTCGATCTGATAAAAGCAGCCAACATCAAAATCATTGCTGTCGGAGTCACTAACGATGTAAGCCACGTCTTCTACTATGTCGAAAAAAGTGATGGTAGCCTACTCGAAATGTTGCACATAAATAATTCCACAATTGAGCAAACGCGTAGACAATGACGCGCATAGCCTAGTCCTATATTGGGATGTGGTCCTAGATGCAAGTCTAACAGACTAAGCTCTTTTATATAGGCTAACTGTGGGCGCGGTGGTGTAGTGGTAGTTTCGGTGCCTTAAGGCCGGAAGGTTTGCGGGTTCGAATTCCACCTCAAGCAGCTGC
Organism: Lumbricus rubellus; assembly: GCA_945859605.1. Lineage (NCBI taxonomy): Eukaryota > Metazoa > Annelida > Clitellata > Crassiclitellata > Lumbricidae > Lumbricus > Lumbricus rubellus. Next base: position 30,222,213 of record OX243825.1, read on the forward strand.
GTAACGACCCTGAGCAAGTCCTTCACTCGCAATCGCTCGTGCTCTTTGGCGTGAAATCCGATTCAGTGTCCGCGCTGTATTCTGGAGCGCCTCTGAGTAATATCTTGAAGAGGCACTCTAGTAAGTGCTCATACATACATGCACACGCGCATACATAGGCCTACAACTTACAGTCGGCAAGACTGAAAAGACTATGTCAAACAAAGTTAGGTTAGTGATATTATAATTTAAAATACCTATAAATCATAAACCTTTCTATTATAATAACATCTAGCTACCTAGCCGTGGCCCTGAAAAGTCACCGGGCTTCTGGGCATTTGTCCTCTGCCCATTAACCCCATGATTCCATAATTATCATAATCATATCAATATATCACATCGCAACATTATCATTGTAATAACCTTCGTTTGCAGATCAATGAAGCTCTTCTGAGATCCATTGTTACTCAACCAAGTTCGGACAACTATTTCTACGCGCAGAACTTCAGCAGCCTCGATAGCATCAAGAACAACGTCGTGAATGAGAAAACTTGCGCTGCAATAAATCAATCGCCATTGCCTTCAACACCAACACCAACCACAACGACCACGGTTAAGACAACGGTTCAAACGTTGATTGGAGCTGAAAGCCAAACACAACCAATATATTCGATCCCAGAGGCTGGTAGGGCCTAAGCTAAATTTATATCATAGTTATACGATAATCAATCGTTTTTTTAGATATTCGCTCATTGTAGCATTGATGTTCATCATGCGTCCAACTTCTAGTCTGGCTTGAATCATTTTCGTCAATTCAACTTCTATTTGACCCAAAAAATTAATGGCTTTACCAATTCAGTTATTTTTAAGCATTAGTTATTTTCGTTCAAACTAGCGTCTATTTAAATAAGGCTACTTTTAAACTTTAACAATCCTATTTCTTTTTAAGCAATGATTCTTTTCATCAACTAACTTAAGCTTAAGCACAGAGCTGTGTCAATTATTTCAGGATTTAATATTTCGGCTAACTTATCCATGACATTAAAAATGATGCACCCAAGTTTCGTGCGAGTTATCTCATACAAGACATTTAACTGCTTCTGCTGTTAGGTTGCTATGCGGACGTCGCCTTTGTGATCGATAATTCTGGGAGCATACGAGACAAAGATCCACCTGGCGGAAACAATTGGCTTCTCATCATCAACTTCGTCAAAGCCTTGGTTCAGTTGCTGAACGTCGGTCCTGACGGAACTCACATCGGTGTCATCGACTTTAGTAAGCTAATGTCTGCATTTGAATTCAATTAATTTTATTTGTTGTAACCAGGATATCTCAATATTACGACGGTTTAGTCTACGTTGTTACCATGGGCGGAGTACTGTGTCCGTTCGAAAGGGGGGGGGGGTTCAAACTTGGGCTTTGGTTTGGGGCGGAAATAAGTCCAGATCGAGCGGCGCCGAAAATATTTTTCTCTACACGAAAAAGTTGATGACCTTTTTTAGTCATCCGCTCGAAATCTCATAAAATCCAATATATTTTTCCGTCTCGATACTAAATTGATACCATGCCAGATAATAAATTTATTTAAAAAAATATTCGCTTGTTGCATCATTATTTTGTTTCTTTCTTAATTTGTTTAAAGCAGTGAGTTTTTCTACTGTTGTAGGCGATGAAGCGTATTTGGATTTTTACTTGAATGAACACCTAACCGAAGCAGACGTGTTTTCCGCATTGGATCTCGTAAGTTACAAAGGTTATCATACAAACACAACAGGTGGTCTGTACTTTGCAAGAACTCGCATCTTTAATCCAACGAATGGCGATCGACCTGACGCATTGAATGTCATCATTTTGATCACGGACGGAATTCCAACCTACGATGCAGACAAGCTACAAGGGGAAGTGGACAGGATCAAGGCTCTGGGCATCAGAATTGTTGCAGTCGGAGTAACAAACGAGGTAGGTCCCTAATGTAATTTAATGATCAGAAATATTATAGAGGTACCGTTGCCTAAACGTATAAATTTTTCACCATTGCATGGGTTTCATTGATGGTCGAATACAAGTCAGATTGACGAAAAGAATTCTTGATAAATAGAAGTCGGAGTGACGAAAAGAATTCTTGATAGGCCTAAATAGAAGTCGATTGATGAAAATTAATTTTGCCTAAATAGAAGTGAGATTTATGAAAACATTCTTGCCGAAATGGAAGCTTGATTGTTGAAATATTAGTTTTAGTTTTAATATTATTAAACAGAAGTTGCTGACTAAATAGAAGCGGGATTTGTGAAACGAATAATAATTATTCATGCTTAACCAGAAGCTCGGTCGATTAGTAGGATTCTAGCCAAATTAGAAGTTGGATTGATTAAACAGAAAAATGCCAGAACGATCGAATAATTTACGACTCTAAAATACGCGTTTGCCAACATAAGACCTAATTGTAGAGGGACATTGAAGAATAATTCCCAAAGAAAGCCAAGGAGAACCATGGATAAGAGTCTCATGGCTTCATTTACTTAGTCTCAGCATTGTATGCAGGCAAGTTACCGTATCTAAACTCTTTCTCTTGCCGCTTGAAGGGACTTAACCTGGCGAAACTGTCTGTAAGTAGGCCTACAAACTGAAAACTTCCCTCTACTTTTACTTAACAGCGTTTTGGGACCGGCGAAAAAAACTATTAAGACTCCTTAAAAACATTAAACTCATCAGGAAGCAAGTTATGCTAAGGAAAAATACTGGGAAGGTCACGACTAACACAAAATTAATAGCTTCTCTCGCAAGCATACAGATTGTAGAATTAGACGAAGCCGTCTGAGCTGACAATGGCTACAAGAGAATCAAAGGTTGCAGATTGGGATACAGTACATTGCACAGAAGATTTAGATGCAACGTTCTGTTGACAGATTAACGAAACGCTTCTGCGGTCCATCGTGACGCAACCGAGTTCTGAGAATTTCTTCTACGCCAGCGACTTCAGCAGCCTCGACCACATCAAGAACGAAGTCGTTAACAACCAGACATGTAAAGCTATAGGCACAGCTACACCGGTGACATCGTCCACAACCAGGACAAGCACATCCACCACTACAACTACCCCATCAACTACAACGTCCACAACTACAACAACATCAACCACCCCCTCAACTACAACGTCCACCACTACAACTACCCCATCAACTACTCCTACAACCCCCTTAACTACAAGTCCACCACCGTCGACGTCTGTCACTGATAACACTCTGATTGGAGCAGTGTCTCCCAGTCTTCCTGTTTTCCAACTGACATCAACTACTACTGCAGCCCCCTCAGCTACAGCATCAACTACCACCACTACTACAGCTACTCCATCTACGCTACCTGCATCGGCTACAGACTCACCTGCTTCGACTACGTCAATTTCGCCAGCAGTTCTTTCATCAACACCGTCATCGACTGTCGCTTCTCCTCCATCATCGTCTGCGTCTACCACTTCATCAGCACAACCTTCGTCGACTTCGTATCTTCCAACTCCTGACCACAGTCCATTGACCCCGGTGTCCAGTCCTCCACCGTCGACCGCTGCCACTGATAACACTTTGATTGGAGCAGTGTCTCCTAGTCTTCCAGTTTTTCAACTGACGGATTCGACCGTTTCAACGGTGAGTCCAGACACTTCACCTGCAACGACTACCACTGAGCTTCCGTTCACGATTGTTGATATCGCAGGTAAGTTGAAACCATTAATTTTGTAGGCAAAGGCTATAATTGAGAAAATCAATAAAAGTCTCGGTGTATATATTTCTAAATTCTAAATTTACTTATTAGTTGTTTGCTTTTTCGTTCAGTCATTTATTAAGTTGTATAGTTATCCGCATAATAATTAATTAATCAATTAAAAATCATAATTTCTCATGAACTCAAAGGTCATATTTCTTAGATAGACCTCGACTGCAGATTTCCTAATCAATCAATAAGTTAATTAATTTTGACCAATTTATTAGTTATAATTAATTTACTTATCAAGTTACAGTTCAAGAATATTTAAATTTTGCTGAAATTTGATCAAAGACACTGAACAACAGTTCAGAAATTGAAATATCGGTAGCCTACTGAATACCTACTGTAGTAAAGAACGAATAAAAGTCTAATTGTTCTGGAGAATAGTGTCGGCGTTTGTAGACATATTAAGCTTAATTATTTGTTGAAATAACTGCAGGTTGTGTTGCTGACGTGGCATTTGTAATCGACAACTCCGGAAGCATCCGAGACTCTGATCCTCCCGGAGGAAACAATTGGATGTTGATCATCAACTTCGTCAAATCACTCGTTCATATCCTTAGCGTTGGAACGAGCAGCGTTCGAATTGCATGCGTCGTGTTTGGTGAGAACAACAGTATTTATAACCATAACAATTAATAATCATCGATTTATTGAACCACAAGTAGGCTATACAATGTAAGGCCTACATAATGTTATTGTTATTATAGTCACACTAATGACAATATTTAGAGAATTGAACCAAAATTTAATATTATGGAAATATTAGTCCATTACTACTAATCACCAGGCATTAGAAATGGCCCATAAATTTTTATCAAAAAGAGTTTGGCTTACTTTTTAATTGAACCACGTTGTGTAACTGTTCTCATTTGATCGCTAGGACTGTTGCCTATAGGGCCTAATAATTGTTCATGTAATCATTACGTTTATCAACTGCTAATCAAACCGACTGTCCAGGTTCTTAATAGAAATGTAATTAATTGTAACAACTCAATCTTTCAGTTACACGTATCGTTATTTTATTCAATAGGAGGCCTATAATTAATTCGCTAAGTTTAGGGAACTCGTGTTGTCTTCAATTTCAAACAAGAATTTCAACATTACTCAGAAGAGCAAGTTTTATGTACGCTGTACATTTTTTCCAGTTTTATGTGCGCTGTACACCTTCACTCTCATGTAGCCTATAGAATACGAGAAGCAATACTTCCAGTGTAATTTTATTTTCCACAGGGAACGCCGCTCGTTTGGAGTTTGATCTGAACGCCTACCACACCGAAGTGGACGTCCAGGAGGCGCTTGATAAGGTTGAATACCGAGGAGGTAACACCAACACAACGGGAGGATTGAACCTCGCGAGAACTCGTGTCTTTGGTCCAGGGTTTGGTGCCAGACCCAACGCAACTCATATCATCATTCTTATTACGGATGGAATTCCGACTTACGACGCCGATAAGCTACAGGATGAGGTGGATAAAATCAAGGCGGATAACATCAAGCTAACTGCCATCGGAGTGACAAACCAGGTATCATTATTTTAAAGTATAATTGTAGGCGGATAAAAACTAAAACTACACCATCTACTTCTTACAGTTTCGGAACGGTCAAACAATTCGTAAGCTATCTTATTTAGTAGAATATTAACAGTTTTTTTCTTGCATAAATCAACACATAGCATAAAAAGACGAAAAATAGGTCTAAAAACAAGAAAAATCGTGATTTTTCTTAAAACAACAAGAAAAGAAAAACAAAAAAAGAAAAAACAACGTCTTTTATAACTATGAATAATATTATTCATGTAGAGCATCCTATAGCCTAAGTAACTTGCTACTGACGTTGCTCTAGAAATTGTCGAAACACAATGCAATTATTTGCACAATAAATGCAGCAGTTTTGCCCTCAACATTCCATCAACTTACATGTAGTGTTACACAAAAATGTGAGATTATGACTGCGAATTAAACCTTCGTTTACAGGTGAACGAAACGCTGTTGCGTGGAATCGTCACACCACCAAGTTCACAAAACTACGCATTCGCGGGTGACTTCGACAGTTTGGATCACATCAAGGAACAAGTGATAAACGAAGACACTTGCAAACCAATCCCAAGTCAAACGCCCAGTCAGCCTGGCCCATCGGTATCTGTTTCCATGGAAACGGTTTCGTCTCCAATGACAACAGGACATGAGTTGATCGGAGCGGTTTCGGCAACGCTCCCTCTTCAGAACAGTTTGGATAATGAAACGTCGTCTACAGTGACTGTGCAGAACACACTGATAGGCGCTGGATCACAGACAACTCCGTTACCTATCGCTACGGATTTGGCAAGTGGTTCAGTTCCTGCTACAACAACGGAATCTGCGATTGGATCACAGACAAACACCGCAGACACAGGAAACAATTCTGACGGTAAGCAATGCGTTTAGGCCTAAGTCTCATCTTTAGAAAGTTAACATTCTTAGGTATGTGTACAAACCTCGATGTATGTATGCATGCATGCATGCATGTATGTGTGTGCATGTATGTATGTATGTATGTACATGTATGTGTGCATATTTATGCATATTATGTAAGCCTGCCATGTATAAGCTTACGTCAAACCCCTTTCTTGTGTCTCTCTTCTCTCAGAACCTACCAACAACTCTGTGGTACAAACTTCTGCGACCCCACCAGCGCCTTCTACTGTAACAGATAGAACGCTGATTGGAGCTGGGTCTCCTACTCTACCAATCTTTGGATACAATGAGACGACTACAGCAGGAACAAGTCCGCAAGGTAATCAGGATAATTGTATTGCTTCGTTTAAAAACCGTAATTTTGATGGTGTTTGTGGTTGTCACTGTAGAGTTCGTTTTTGCACCATGACAATCTTTATGGGTTTCATTTAAAAGGTCACCCCGTGCCTCATCGGCGCTTTTGAATGTTGACATCCTGCATAAAAATACCTCATTAGTACATCAACAATGGAATAATTTTCGACTAAGCTTATTGACCAATATCTGTAGGCCGAATTGCGTCATAATTAGGATGTCAGTGGAACTGGCTATCAACATTTCTCAGGATAAATAAAATTAGTCTTATAAAGATGATCAGCTAGCTGTTGTTACCTTCGACTGCTTTGCCTGGCTGATGTTGGTTGATGTTGCCTTTAGGCATATACAGATAAAACAATGGGTGGTCTCGTTAAAAATGATGTAAATTTTGTTCTGTTTGAAATATTTTGGAGAAATTTGGCCATTGTATGTAAATGTGAATTGCCTTTAAGCCTGTAAAATTGCTTTACATTTTTTTACTTCTGGTTGAAATATTATTAACAATTGTTTTTCGGGGAGGGCGCCTTTTATGGCACACCCTGTACACATTTCTTAGGTTTTTAATAATAATTGTTCACTGTTCAATGTGTTCATGTTCAGACACCTTCTCTTCCTTGTTCTGTTTGCAGTAACATGTTTGGCTGATGTTGCGTTTGTGATCGATAATTCTGGAAGCATTGGAGACAACGATCCACCAGGAGGAAGCAATTGGCTTCTCATCATTAACTTCATCAAGTCTCTCGTTCGTCTCCTCCCCATCAGTACCAACGGAACACACGTCGCAGCTGTCGACTTCGGTGAGAAGATCCCGCGGTTGTGTATTATAGGCCTGCATAAATATATTAATTAAGAAATATTAGAAATTTAGATACATGTATGCATTCATAATGAACATACAGGTAGGCCTACATGCAAAACTGCAAGCATGAATATTCAAATGTAGCATACTCAAGTAAGAGTTATTATTTCAGCAATTTTTAGGTAAAAAGGTTAAGTTTTTTCGAAATGCTTAACTGCGTGTGTAGCCTAATGTTGGTACACATTGTAGATTTCTACATAAAAATATTGCGCTCGATCGTTTACAATTTTGTACTAAGTCAGCATAGGCCTAATGTTAGTTTAATTCGTAAGAGCGGAAATCAACCTTTTGTGGTCATGATCTGCATGAAAATAGTCGACCTCGTGATGTTGACGCAGACATTAATTTAGGCTATTGGGCCTAACTGTAGAAATTGGCCAAGATTTCTGTAGCACCTATGATATGGTAGGCCTAATACTTAACCGGGTTTTTTTATCTACAGGAAACAAAGGTTATCTTGACTTCGACTTCTTGGCATACATGACTCAATCCGAAGTATTGGCTGCAATTGATTTTATCAAATACAAAGGTGAGAATACGAATACAACTGGAGGTCTTCGTGTCGCTAGAACTCGTCTCTTCGACGTCATCTATGGATCAAGAAGCAACGTCGCTCGTATCATCATTCTTCTCACGGATGGAAATCCAAACTGGGACAAAGCTCAACTCATGGATGAAGTGAATCTGATCAAATCGATGAATATCAGAATCATCGCCGTTGGTGTCACAAATCAGGTAAATACCTTAGTAAGCCTATTATACTTGAATAAGTCTACTTGCATAAGAAGTAAAGTAAGTAAAGTCCTATCCCGTTCCGCGAGGAACATAGGGAGGCGCTCATCTCCTTTTCCATGGCCCTGAGCCAACAATGGACGAATCCCAAGGTCCTGGACACGAGGCCAGTGTATCGCAGAACTTGCTGTTTACTTCCCAGCTGACGCCGGTGCCAAATTATACTGCTTGGTGACAGAGGCACGTGTGCGTAAACAACTTGCCCAAGGTCGTTAGTCGGAGTCGAACCCGCAACCTCCCGCTCCGTGAGCGGACGCGTTACCGGTCTGCCACCAGGTCGCTGAATACTATGCTTATTACTTCGACTCACGAGAGCTTAAATGCAACATAAACGCAAATTGCAGTCAGCAAACTGTTGGCATTTTCTTCATCTCAAAAAGAATCAGGTAATAAAAAAACGGTCGCGGGTGTTAACCATGTCTCAAATGCAGCAATGCAGTCATGTTGAAGCAAATAAAATGATATTTAAATTCTGAAATAGATCTCATTGTATTTATTTTCAAATATTAAAATAAACTGAAAATAAACTGAAAATCCTGTTTCGATTAAAGAAAATCAGTTTATTGCGTTGTTTAGAAAATGTTTCCTGTCTTTTGCTTTTTATCTTATTCGGGGTTTTCAAGGTCAACGACACACTGCTTCGGTCGATGGTAACGCAACCTGCCTCGGAAAACTATGTCTTTGCCGAGAATTTTAATAGCCTTGACTTCGTGAAGAGCAAAGTTATCAACGACCAAACTTGCCAGGCAATACTGAGTAAGTGAAAGATTAGCCTATACTATGTAAATAACTGAATTCTAAAACACGAAGAAGAAATTTTTCAGCAGAGCTTTGCCAGGACACCAAAGCCAAAAAGCAGCTGCTACGATGTAGGCGTATTCTGTATAAGAGAGATAATATTATAATAGGCCTACCCCGGTACGGTGGTGCCAATATTGAATCCAACTCCTCTGGATTCATTCGACTTTAATGCAGGTTTTTCAGGAATTTTGTAACTCCACAACCCGTTCTTTCCCTTTCTATTCTTAAAGGTGAATAACTCCCAATCGGATGGCAATGACGTTTTGCTATTTATAATTGGGCAGAGGTGCTTCTAAAACTGCATAAATCCAATTAGAACTGCACATTTTATGTACAACCGCACGCTAAAGAACCCTGCATTTATGACATAAAGAAATGTGATGCTGAGTTCTCTCTATTAGGCCTACTGGTATCTCGCACAGTAGCATTGCTCTCTCGTTTCCCTAAATATCTTTTGTTTCCTTGATACTATTTACGTACAAGAATTATATTGTAGCTTATTAGACCAAGTAATAATTATTTGTCACGGTTGCTCTGAAGATGCGCAAAAACTGACACTACTAAAGTTTTCACAAGTGACGAGGCAACTAGAATAGATTCATGTATGTTCATAAGACGCCTTCTATAACTTTTCTCTGTTTGCAGTAACATGTTTGGCTGATGTTGCGTTTGTGATCGATAATTCTGGAAGCATTGGAGACAACGATCCACCAGGAGGAAGCAATTGGCTTCTCATCATCAACTTCATCAAGTCTCTCGTTCGTCTCCTACCGATCAGTACCAACGGAACACACGTCGGCGCTGTCGACTTTGGTGAGCAGACAGGAGATTTGTGTTTTATTTAGCTTCCGCCAACGTTATTTAAAAACTGAATTGCTCTGCTATGCATCTTCATAATCGGGTTCCCCGCCCTGTTGAATGCTCAAATGTCCGACGTCGGTGTTATCTAGATGTTGGGCTGTTTCTTAAAATTAAGCTTGCCTTATCCACCAATCACTCAGCTTCTGCATCATATGTCATGGTCTTCGTGTTTGTTTGCTTCCCATTCATGTTTCCTTCGATGACCCATCTAAGTAGTTAATCTTCTCTTAATGTGTGTCCTAGCCACTTCTTTTGTCTCTCCCTTCTTGTGTTTACTAGGGCTCTTTCTTCTCCATTTTCTCTCACTCAATCATTAACAACACTTCTTCATTGAATGCTTTAGTATGTTCCCTCCAGCTGTATGCATGTGAATAAACATTTTGGTTCTGCATATGATTCACAAGAGGAAGAGGAAGAGGAAGAAGAAAAAGAAAAAAGAGAAGAAGGAGGAGGAGAAGAGGAAAGGGAATGGGCATGGGCATGCGAAGGGCAGGGGAGGGCAAAGGGAAGTTGAAGATGAAGAGGAAGAAGAACAGGAAGAGGAGAAACAAGAACAAGAAGAAGAACAGAAAGAAGAGTTATCGTTATTACTAAGTTCAAATGCATAATATTGCACGTTTTGCTATTTTCAGGAAACAAAGGTTATCTTGACTTCGACTTCTTGGCTTACATGACTCAATCCGAAGTCTTGGCTGCAATCGATTTTATCAAATACAAGGGTGAGAATACGAATACAACGGGAGGTCTTCGTGTCGCTAGAACTCGTCTCTTCGACGTCATCTATGGATCAAGAAGCAACGTCGCTCGTATCATCATTCTTCTCACGGATGGAAATCCAAACTGGGACAAAGCTCAACTCATGGATGAAGTGAATCTGATCAAATCGATGAATATCAGAATCATCGCCGTTGGTGTTACAAATCAGGTGAGTTATGCATCTGGTTGATATAAAATCTATTCACCATTATGTTCGGTCACCACCCCTGACATCGCCAACCATTTTGACTAGCTTTTAAAATAACTCTCGCTTCAATAAACGTTACACTCAGAGTCTCAAGCTAACCGATATGATTAATATTGAATTATTCGACTGAAAATAGTCTTTAGGAGCATTCAATAACTTTCATTGCGGCAATGCAATTGTGCTCATTGTATCAGTAGCTTACTACGGTACATATCTAGAGCCGTTGTGCCATCAAAGTTCAAGGATATGCCGGTCAGTAGACATGAGGGAAAATAGGTTGTATTAAAACATCTAAAAGGCCTTTAACAGTGCGAGACGTTAAGATGCGCTTCGATAGAAAAAAAGGCTTTGAGAAAAGGAAACCAGGATTAGGAATACAATCTAGAATAATTATTTTAGGACGACTAGATGGGGTAGGCTAAACGTATTCCAGAAAGAGGGACCAATAATGTTGAGCTCCAGCAGCATCGACTTTCAGATTTCTGAATTTGCACCATCATCTCCTACCACATTTCCATAAACACCCAATTTCGTCTCAAAAGAACCGAGGCTGAGCCATAGCAGTCACAGTTTGAGGGACTGGATGATCAAATCTGTTTGAACGATACGATGAGGCTGAAAGCGGCCGGGTATTAGCCTACGTAGGATAGACATTTGGAGCACTAGGCCCTACCCCCGTTACTCTATTTTTGTGAGGTACAACTGTATCTCAAATGAACAGAATAGCATGTGTTCTATATTATAATTGTCTAGGTTAACGATACTCTTCTGAAGTCGATTGTCACTCAACCAGCTTCTGAAAATTACGTTTTCGCGGAAAGCTTCGACAGTTTGGATTTCGTGAGAAACCAAGTCATCAACAATAACACATGCCAAGCAATCACTCCTTTCCCATCCAGTGGTGCAACGGAAACCAGATCAACAATGTCACAGCAGAACACAGATGATCATAGCCCGACTTCATTCCCAGCATCGTCCCCATCACCAACAAGCGGACTAAGCACAGGAAACGAACAGATATCGTCACAGACCAACACTGCAGGGCCGTCAAATGCAAATTCAGAATACGATTCATCATCATCATCGTCGTTGTCGACGTCTCCCATTACTACTTCATCTGCAATTATCGTCGAAACTTCAGAGACTGTGTCGAGAAGCACACTGGGATCTTCAAGCACATCAACCATTTCACAAACAAATGAACCGGTTACAAGTGAAACACCTGGACAACCTTCCTCGCCCGTAACGACGACCCCTTCAACATTCTCGTCTCCTCTCGTCTCTCCAGCCTCAACGACCACGAGTCAGGTCAGTGAAGGATCACCATCGTCAACTATTCATCCGTCAACGTCAGAACTAAGTGAACCATCTTCCACAACTGCAATCGGAATTAGTGTTCCGTCAAGCGCAACGAACTCTACACCAAACTCGACTCCCACGTTTGATTTGACACCACCATCTTCTACCACATTTCCATCAACTCCCGCTGCAACGTCACCTCAATTAAACATTACATCAGCTGTTACACTTGAAACACAAGAAACTCCTGGAAGTACTACTTCACAAATAATATCATCGCCTCCAACACCAAATACTCCATCTATTTCGATATCGTCGTCAACCGTAGCCTCAGAAACTGAGTCAACATCGGAAACAAACACAATGTCGCAACTGGCATCAACTGTTTCAACAGTGGCTTCTGGAACTCAGTCAACATCAGAGTCAAATACAATGTCGCAAACTGTTACACCAGAAATATCTCTACCATCGACTTCCACATCTTCACCAATCATTACATCTAACCCTATAATTGTGCAATCCACAGAAGCAAGCACGCAAGCGTCGTCAACTTCAAAACAGGAAGAGAGTGGTGCGAGTACACAACAGTCAACAGCGACTGGCAGTGTCGTTCAAAGTGGAGCTTCATCGGTTTCATCTTTTGTATCAACATCAGAGACAGAGAACACTCGAATTGGAGCTGGATCACCAACTCTACCAACTTTCGGGTTTACTGATACATCACTGCCACCATCATCATCGTTATCTTCACCACCACAATCATCAGTGTCACCATCATTATCACCGCAATCATCAGAATCACCATCAATATCACCACCAACAGCACCTTCATCATCAGCATCACAACCACCAACATCATTGTCGTCACCACCGCCATTATCACAATCGTCTTCTCCTCCACCACTACCACCGTCACCGTCATCACCTACATTATCACCGTCATCACCAACACCGCCATCAGCATCGTCATCACCATCATCACCACAATCAATATCACCGCCATCATCACCATCGTCATCATCACCATCACTACCACCGTCATCGTCATCGTTATCACCTACATTATCACCGTCATCACCAGCACCGACATCAGCATCGCCATCACCATCATCACCACAATCAATATCTCCACCATTATCACCATCATCACCATCACTTCCACCACAATCTTCAACATCACCATCACTACCACCGTCACCGTCATCACCTACATTATCACCATCACTACCACCATCATCGCCATCGTCATCGTTATCACCTACATTATCACCGTCATCACCAGCACCGACATCAGCATCGCCATCACCATCATCACCACAATCAATATCTCCACCATTATCACCATCATCACCATCACTTCCACCACAATCTTCACCATCACCATCACTACCACCGTCACCGTCATCACCTACATTATCACCATCACTACCACCATCATCGCCATCAATATCATCACCATCATCACCATCACCGTCGCTACCACCGCAATCTTCGCCATCATCACCACCACCATCATCATCGCCATCACTACCACCATCACCATCATCATCGCCATCACTACCACCACCTTCATCATCAACGCCAGCAACAGCATCTCCAACCACACCACCATTATCACCAACGAATCAACCAGATACAAACCCTTCTTCCGAGACATCATCAATCACTTCCGCTGTCATCTCGTCACCATCACCATCAACAGTTACAACAGAGAACACACGAATCGGCGCACAATCTCCCACACTTCCACTGGCCAATCAAAACAACACAGAATATTCATCTCCTGAATCAACATCCACCACAGCAACAACTCAAACAGGAATCGGATCTCCAGCGTCTCCCACTTTTCCAGATTTCGGAATATCAACAACTACGATCCCATCCACCTCTTCGACGAATGCCATGTCTCCATCTCTGTCTTCTCCAGCGACCACGTCCTCTAGTGCAGCTGCTGATACTCCGTCACTTTCGACACCCACATCACAATCGACGACACCCATTACGAACTCAGGTGAGAAAAGCTAAGGCGTACAATGTGCATGAATTAAGGTTTGAAACAACGTTTTGCTGCATGTTAAATTGTTAGGCGATTATTATGTAATAGCTATGTTAAATAGCTAACGATGATAAAATTTGAGCCATAGAGAAAGAGAGACAGTGAGCGAGAGAGACACAGGGTGAGAAAGAAAGGATGAGGATAGAAAGTGTAATCGGTTTGTGGTGAATATTAAAATGAGGTTCATAACTGCTGACAAACTTTATGCGCCAGCTATTCCGAATTTTTAAAAGTATTTATTTCTAAATCATAATGTACAATTCGTCCGTTATAAACTAGTGCATTTTAGAACAGGAGAATGTAGCTGTCCAGCTTTCAAGAACACGATGTAGGACCACAAGAAGTAATACCAGAACAAGAAACACTCACTAAGTACGAAAATACTTCGTATTGAAATACATTGACTAATTGCTACCGACATATTCTTTGAAGTTTTAACCTTTACTGAAGAGACTATAAAAATTTATTTTATAAACGATAATGATGACGTTGTAAATTCGCGTTTGTTGTAGTCTGTGTGTCGGGAGCTGACGTTGTGTTCGCAGTGACGATGTCCAACGATGTTGAATTCAGTGATTTCCAACTTCTGAAGTCATTCCTCATCACTATCGTCTCAGCTTCTGATGTTGGAGGCCAGATGTTGTTTGGTGTTGTGCTTTTCACGAATACCATTGAACAACATATCGATCTGAATCAGAACACAAATAGGTTATTATAATATTATTACATACACTGACCACACTGCCTGCAGTTTAATAATATGCAGTGCATTAGAAGTGTGTCGGGTTTGAAAGAATGGAGCGCAACAGTGGGGGCAGCATAATATTTCTTTATGCATTTATAATTATTGTTGTGAATGTTGTATGCAAGGCCGTATTTATAGGGGTCTGTTTTGGGAGTTCAAGCACCCCCGAAATGAAATAATGTGTAAAAATGAAATAATGCATTTACTAGCACAGGATGTAAGAACTAATTTAGAAATTACTTTTGAAGCTCTTATTTCCATGTGAAATTTACGTAGATGATCTACTCATGATGATGATGATGTGGAAGCTGCTGAATTTCTTAATTACTATTTCAGCTGAGCAAACACACCCGAAACAAAAGTCATAGCTACTATCTTGTACATACATGTAGGCTGGGTTAGTATATTCTATTGTTTGTTGTGTCGTTGTGTAGAACCAGCCTCATCTCTGCCATCAACGGTCTTCAATATTCTACCGGAAGTGCAAACATATCCGCTGGTCTTTGGTACGCTCTCAACAGTTCGTTCATTGCCTCATCCGGCGATAGAGCTGACCATCCCAATGTTCTTATTCTCATCACCAAGACTCGTTCAAACAACGAGCAGGCAACATTGGATGTGGCCGCGCTGTGCAGGCGATCCGGAATCTATGTGATTGTTTTAGCGATTGGCGATTGGGTTAACATGTACGAGGTGAACAATACTGCTAGTCCACCACACGAGAAGAATGTCATTTTCATGAAGAACTTTCAGAGCCTCAATACCTCGATCAGTCAGATTCGAAATCTCTACTGCAACAGTAAGTTAACATATTACTTTGTAGGATTAGTGAATTTGACCATTTACATGCATAGAAATAGAAATTCATCAGCCATACAGACAGATGGACGGATGGCTGGCTGTATTGATGTATGGGTGGATGTATGGATGAATGGATGGATGGATGGGTAGCGGGCTTCTTTTAGCAGGAGCCGTTCAGAAGCGCTTCCATTGCGGAAGTTCCCTAGAAATATGTAGAATGGAAGTAGACCCACTTGTAGAAGTCATTCATTTGAAATTTTGTATTCAAGGACAGGGTGAGAATTGCAGAGAAGCTATAATGCTTTCCCTGAAGAGGAACCATGACTTGTGCATTTGGGATTATAATAAATGCAAACATAAAGAACCTGGCATACTTACTTGTTCGGTGTGTCATCTATAATTATCAAACAGATTTTCCTGCTTCGTTTATTGGACAATAATTTTTAGGCGTGATACAAAATAATGACATTTTAAGAATAGGGCTCCTACTGATAACAATAATTATAATATTGATGATGACGACGACGATGATAATAATAACCGTGATGCTACTTGTCTCGATCCTGTCTAATTGCAATTTCACCACTAAGCTGTTTCTTTCAATCATACTTTTTTATGTGGTGAAACATTTGTGTTTGATTGTAGATACGAATTCGTGTTCTTCCAGTCCTTGTGTCAATCGAGGACAATGTTTCTCAGACAGATCTACATTCACTTGCCAATGTCCGACGGGATTTGCAGGAACCACGTGCGAACTGAGTAAGTATCACACAAAATATTAACTATACTAATAAGAGTAACAAACTCTCGCGACCGTTACGAATTTAAATGCCTGATGTTTGGACCTACATGTATGTGACATGCTTAGATGGTGATGGTAAAACCAGTGGTGTAGTGGGGGGGGGGGGGGAAGCGGGGGAACGCCGTTCCCCCACTTTTTTCCAGGGATAATGGAATTGTTTGTATGCGTACTTGTTATAGCGCCCCTTCAAGCTCTCTACTCAGAGGCGCTCCCGATGCAGAGCGGACACTGCATCGGAGTTTCACGCCGAAGCGCTGAGCAATTGTGAGTGAAGGACTTGCCCAAGGTCCTTACGCGGGGAGGTGGATTCGAACCTCGGACCTTCCGGCTCCAAGGCAACGACGCCACCACTAGACCACCGCGCCCCACAATATTAATAATATTAATAATACTACTACTACTAATAATATTATTATAAAGAGCGTTCCCCCACTTCATTTTTTAGGACTACACTACTGGGTAAAACTAATTTTTGTAGCGCTACTTCGGGCAGTTTCTGTCTTATGGGGACCTACTTCTTGGTGTGTCATCGGTTGAGGCTTAGTACATTAGACGTGGCGCAGTAACGTATTATCAAAAATTACAACTTTTGCATCTCCTGTTGCTCCCTAAACTGTACCTCAATGTCATTACCGATTGACGTAACGTATTATCAATAGGGCCTACTTGCGTAACACTATGTGTGCATAATTTACATAGCCTAGGCCTACTTGCTTTGTTAACAATTAACAAATTTTGATAATCTTGAGCTCGTGTTTGTTTAGCCTGTCGACAACCAGTCGACATCGTATTTGCAATCGCCGCATCAGATGCATGTGGTCCAGAAAACTTTGAGAAGATGTTGGACTTCGTGTCTAGAATGGCCGTCATGTTAAGTCTTCAGTCATCATACAATCGAATGTCGGTTCTAACGTTCTTCGACATCGCATCAGTGAGGTTCCATCTCGATCAATTCACCAACATCACCGACATCCTCAACGCAATCAGTGGACCGTATTTGTAAGCTACGCAGCTTTTGATTACTGAATCATGTGTACTTTATCGTTGTAAATTAATCTCTCATTGCAGCATTATTATTTTTAATCAGTTCAACTTCTAGTTTGGCAAGAATCATTTTTTATGAATCCAACTTCTACTTAACCAAAAATTGAGTTAGTCAACCCTCTTTACGGCCTAATCCTTACTCAGTAATAATATTATTTTTCATCAATTCAACTTCACTTTGTATAGGAGTTTTTTGTTTATAATCCACTTTCGATTTATGTGGGATACTATTCCACATAAACGGACCTAAATAGTCGGTTTTCATAAACCCCTCTTCTATTTAAGTAGCCTGAACATTATTTCCAGCAATCCGACTTCTATTTTGCAATAACTCTTTTCATTAATCCGATCTGTGATTCTATACTGGTCCTACGCTGAAACCCAGGAAATGGCGAATAATTTACAACGCTAAATACACGTTTACCTTTCATCAGGTTACCAAACACCAATATTGCAGCCAGAGGCACCAGCGCTGCGGTGGCGCTGCAAGTCTTGCGACAAGAGCTATTGAACCGGAGTCGAGTTGGAGTGACTAAGGTTGGTGTTGTGTTGATGTTTGGTCGGTCGGTCAATCTTTCGGCTGCAATCGACGAAGCATCGAAGACAAGAGCAGCTGGCATAACTCTACTGACTGTCGCCATTGGACCAAATACGAATCCAATTGAAATGGCGGCCATTGCAAGTCAGCCAACATCCAGCAACTGCCTCACTGTGACTGATTTTAACTCATTGAATGCGGTCGAAATACCTATCGTACAGGCATCTTGCAACAGTAAGTGCTATTAAGAGTTTTAACGTGTAGTGTAGTAGCCTACTATTGCAGCTGTGGTTTCTCTCTTTATTTAGGATATTTCTCGCATTTGCTATAGGCTATAGCGCCCCTTCAAGATAGCTACTCAGAGGCGCTCCAGACTACTGTAACAGCGCAGATTCTGCATCGAAGTTTCACGCCGAAGCGAACGAGCAATTGCAAGTGAAGGACTTGGTCAAGGTCCCTACGCGGTGATTTGAGGTGGATTCGAACCAGGCGCCTTTCGGCTTCAAGGCGACGAACATACCCACCGCTAACGACTAATTAACGAATTTTGACGAGTAGGCCTAATCGTTGGAAATTTTAATTAATTAAGTTTTTGGTGATTCGATTAGTTTTCGATTAGATCTAATTTGTTTCTTATTAATTTTCATGACGTCAACCGGCCATTTTCTGAGTAGAAACATGGTGGACAATGATGATGTGCAACTTATGAGCAGAAAATTAAGTGATTATTTTGCATTTGAAGTGAATGCTAATGGAAAAATAATATTCAAGATAGCTTGTGATAGTGGAATTCTTTTAAAAAAATCTTTAAACAAGATTGTCAAAACTAGGATGGCCATAGAAATGAATTGATTTGAACAGATATCGACGAGTGTTCGTCTAATCCTTGTCGTGACGGAGGTCTTTGCAACGATCAGATCAATGGCTACACGTGCAACTGCTTGAATTCATCGACAGGAGTCAACTGTGAACGAGGTAAGACAACCTACTGACTATGATGCGATTGCATTAACAATTACATTTGCTATATTCAATGGCTTAATTGAAGCACGCACAGACTCGCTCAGTAGTGCTTGACATAGTTTCCATCATTCACATTAGTCTATTCGAGCAGTGACGGACATCCTGCTTTCACCCGAATCCCAATATGTCGGCCTTCGTTGTCGTTAAATCAGTTAAAATGTATGAACTATGTTTTTATCGCGCATTCGGTGTCAAGTTTTTCTACTTTTGGTCGCGCTGGAGTCGGGAGCACCTCTGAGTTATTTAATTGAAGAGGCGCTATATAAACATTTCAATGACTGACTGACTGACTGAATAACCTCTCATACTGATGGTCCCCTTTCTGCTAACATTCCGATCCATTGCAGGTTGTGATGGTGTGCTGGACATATGTCTGGTGTTGGACGCATCAGGCAGCATCCGCATAGAACGCTTTCCTGAGATCCTCACATACGTCAATTCGATCATCGATCAGTTGGAGATTTCTCCATCGAAGACGAGGATTGCTGCCGTCAAGTACAGCGACAACGCTTTCCTTCAGTTCTACCTCAACTCGTTCGCTACAAAGCAGGACATCCAGCTGGCCATCAGTCGAATCTCGTTCGTTGGTGGAAGGACAAACACAGCAAGTGGAATTGTCATGATGGTAAAAATCCCTTTCTTTTTTTCAGAAGCAGGTCTAAACTTGTAGCTTACGTGGCTAACTTCTTTAATATTGCCAATTTAAGATGAATTGCCTAACTGGAAGTTGGATTGCTTAAACTAATTCATCTATCCACTGACTCATCCATCCATCCATCACTTACACCCACCCTTCCATTCATCAATCCTACCATCCACCCACCCTTCCATCCATCCAGCCACCCATCCACCCACACATCCATCCATCCATCTATCCACCCATCTACCCACTCATCCATCCATCACTTACAGTCTTACACCCACCCTCTCACCCATCAATCCTTCCATCCACCCATTCATCTATCCACCCATCCACCAACTCATCCATCCATCCATCTACCACTTACACCCACCATTCCATCCATCCATCCAGCCATACATCCATCCAGCCATACATCCATCCATCCATCCATCCATCTATCCACCAACCCATCCATTCATCCACCCACCCATTCATCCACCAATCCATGCATCCATCTACCCATCCACTGACCCATTCATCCAGCCACCCATCCATCCACCAATCCATCCATTCATCTATCCACCCATCCACTCATCCATCCATCCAGTTAAGCATCATCATCATTTTTTCAATTCATGTTTCCAGATGGATCAGATCTTCATTCCGGCCAACGGCGATCGACCCAACGTTCCGAATGTCGCCATAGTTCTAACGGACGGCAATTCGAACATCAACACAGACCTCGTTGCACCGACTGCGGTTGGTGCTCGCAACAGAGGCGTTCACATCATCGTCTTTGGAGTTGGGACAGATGTAAACGTCTTTGAGTTGCAGACCATCGCTTCTCAACCTATCAACCAAACTGTCTTTGTTGTTTCGACATGGAGAGATCTACCGAAGTTGAGAGATGGAATGATCTCAGCCACTTGTGATAGTAAGTCATCTTGGATAGTTGTATGTTATTGTAGCATTTAGAACTGTGCTTACGGATTAGAAATAATACTCCCATAATTATAGTCTAAGTATCCATTGGCTAAGCCTTAAATAAAATGGCTAAGTTCTTTAAGTTCTTTACTATTATTACTTGTGATAGTAAGTCCACTTGGATAGTTGGGTGTTATTGTAGCATTTAGAACTGTGTTTATGGATTAGAAATAATGCTAATGGGCTACGACTAATAATGGTAATATAACTTATATTATTACTATTTGTGTTTGTAGAGGCGCCTTTGTAAGGGCATGTGCTGTGTTAGGCGCCATAGAAATTGTCATTATTATTATTATTAATTGTTATTTATTATTATTGTTATTACTATTATTATTAATCATTATTAGTTATAATTAATCATTGCTATTATTATTATTATTATTATTTATTTTGCCACGAGGTACTTCGTTCTCCCAGGGGCTTATTATTATTAGTAGTAGGCCCTATTATTATTATTATCTTCATCATCATCATGCTTACAATAATTTTACTACAGCCTAATCTCTACTACCATAATAATAGTGATGATAGTAACCTAACAGTAGGCCTAATAACGTCATAACTGTTTTATTTACCTTACTATCAACTACTAGGCTACTACAATTGCTATTACTGCCATTATTACCACTATTTCCGATAGTCCTACCGTTATTACTATTATTAATATTATTACTAATGTCATTATCATTATCTTTATTACTGTTGTTCTTTTACAATATATCATATCATAGTGCTAAACGAGTCACTATAAGAGGAGTGCCTAAACTACTTTGCTAGAGCTACACTTAGAAAATTGCTCAGCTAATTAAATTTTAGTTACATACAGATAGTGCATTATAGACATTTCCTTTCTAATGACTTCAATGAATTTGTGTTGAACTACAGGACGTGATTGGTGTGCGAGCAGTCCATGTCAGAATCAGGGAACATGTCGGAAGTCTTTTATGTCATTTATCTGTGACTGTCCTATTCCTTTCTCTGGACTCAGCTGTGAACGAAGTTAGTAGAACCTTACCTTCTCATACTGAATCATAGGGTCCAATTGTATTCACTGCCATCCAGGAAAGCTACACAATCATGCCTTTCATTGTTACACTATTCAACAAACTAATTAAACAGGCGCTCACAAACGAGGGAAGTATAGCAAGTAAAGAAAGAATGAACGCATATGATCAGTTTTTAACCATTGAATGTTCATGAATTTAATACTCAATTGTAAAGCACATGATATTATTGTTTTAATAACTTTCTCAGTGTATATAAAAGTATGAAATCTCGACATAACACACCAGTAAATATATCGATTATCAGCACAAGTTTCTAAAATCAAAATCAAATCACTATTATCCTATCATCATCTTTATAATACTCGGCGTTATTCTAGTTTTTGTTAAATAATTGTAAAATTGTGTAAATTTGAAATCTCAACGTCACAATAAATAAATAAAATGGCAACTCTAAAGTACAGCGCAAAACGTCCGCTTCCTATTAATATTAAAAATGCCACAGTTCCTTTCACTTTAAGCTAAAAGTAAATTGCAGTACAATTTAAGCAAAGTCTAAATTAAAACAACTATAAATGTATAGTTGCAATACATTCATAGTTGTTTTCTTCAGACCATCGTTCAGTAACCTAAATAATTTTGATCGATAAACAACACAATAATTAGGCTATTGTCTAACATAATATCTTCATCTTTTCCTCCAGACTGTTCGGCTGTCATCGACGTTGCTCTTGTTCTTGACTTGTCCGGAAGTCTCGACGATTTCTACGACTCCGTCACCGAATTCGCCAGAATGACGATCTACGGACTTCCTGTGGCCGTTGATAGATTCCACGTCGCTGTCGTCACGTTTTCAGACAACGCCACCATCCAGTTCTACCTCGGCGCTTACCAGACGAACGAGGATGTCAGAAACGCACTGGTCTTCCGAAGATCAGGTGGTAAGACGAACACGCAGGAAGCCATCCGCCTGACACATCTGTCTGTGTTCAACGGTGGCAGTGGTGACAGATCGTCAGTGAAGAATGTGATGGTGCTTGTGACAGACGGGCAGTCGAACGTACAGCCGAAGAACACGATACCGGAGGCAGGGTTTAGTCAGCAGGATGGCATCGAGGTGTACGTGGTTGGGATTGGAAGTGGTATCAACCTGAACGAGATCAATGGAATTGCATCTGCTCCAAAAGCAAATCACGAAGTCATTGTTAACAATCCGACCGATGTGAATCCATCCGCTGGTCTCCTGTTGAACAGTTTGTGCCAACCATGAACCAGATAAGTATTCCAACAACAGTACAGTATGCTGGTCCATGAAAGGAAACAAGTTCAACGGAGAATAACGTCAAGGATGTGCAATTTGAAGGTCACGTGAAGTTGCTACATGATGATTTCGTATTTCGAATGAACTTGAACTGTCACTAGAAAAAATGTTGATTTCCGGTGAAATTAAGCAGGAAAAAGAGAAAATCAACTTTGGAAAAGCTGTCGACAGTGGAATTGCAACTCCCGGCAACAACTTTAAATGGAAAAGTCAAGTGATGCTAGGTACTACACAATTCGAAAATGTGCTGAAACTGCTCAATGTGAAACAAATGGCGAGAAAAAATGACTAGATAACAGTTACTGGTTCTTTCACCCATCCTGTCATGCTATATTAACAAATTAGAAGGAATCACAAATGGAATATGAAATAGTGAAATGCAGTCATTTTTTCTATAAAGCTGCATAGAAGATGGCTAAAAGCTAGGACAATTAATGGAGAGGAGGAGTAGGCTATAATGAAAGTCGACTCTCCCGAACATTGTAAATAACACATTACGACACACTAAGTCTACCATGAATTGATGGATGGTATATTCTAGAGATCGGCAGATCCATTAGCCATAGGTCTAAGTTCATATTTGACTTAAAATGACCATGTAGGCCTACATGTATATGTGAAGAAATCTCTGCGACACGCTAACCTCTTACGATGAAAGGACTGCTTATGAAATGTATCATTACAAAGCTTCGTAGGTTTACGGAACTACGGGTGTCTAGGTAACTGACCATAATTATGCTTTTAATTTATTTTTGCAAACTTGCAAACACTGCAGGTACATGTAAGATATTACCAAATAGAAATGCATGCAGAGCAAATTATGAAACGTTGGCTTAAGTGACGATAGATAAAATGCTGGAAAGTAGTAGTATATACAAATTACGCCATGGAAACCAGTTAAATATATTGTATGGCTGTGGGCCGTTTACAGCGTTACAGCATACAGAGAGGCTTTAGGCCACGTAGACTAACCTTAAAAAGTGTGTGAAAAGATCAAAGAGAACTTGTAGTCTGTAGTATCTATGTGAGCTCATTTGCGCGTCTGTCAAAGCCATTACCGTGGACCAGGGGCGCCGTTAGGCGTACGCACGTACGCAAGTGCGTACAGCGCGGAATGGCAAAAATTTTTTTTTACAAATTGTAAATTAAAGAATTAAAGCGTGAAATATTATATTTTTAGTCCAATAAATGCGATGATTGATGCAAATTAGTTTGCAGGGGTAGTGTTTAGGAGGGGGGGTTATAATTTGAAGCCTTTAGAGTTTAGACCTACACCGGTTAGGCTCTGTACTTTAGAAATAGGTAAAATGTAACTGGCTTGCGGATGAATTTTGAAACGCTTTGTTGGTAGTTAGGCCTGTTTAAACTGTGAAAATTACCTGTATGCGTACAGTGGCGGCGCCAGGGGGCTAAGGGGGCTAAGCCCCCCTAAACGTGGCTCAGCCCCTTCAAAGGAAAAAGCTGAAAATGTCTAAAACGACTTAGCCTACTTCGTAATAAGGAAACTAGACAATGACCAACGGAAACGAAATCAACTATATTATCATAGTGTAGATGCTTATGCCATTGGCAGCACCAGATGAGGGGTTAGGGGCTAAGCCCCTAAATGTGACTCAGCCTCACCCCAAAGCAAAAAGCAATGAATCTCCATGTATCGGCTTAAAAGTTATTATTATTACGGTATCTTGTTTTCGGACCTCAACTGCGGCGGACGGTCATACATCGACTCACATGTGAGACATCAATTGCGACTGGGCTCGACTGCCGGAAATTGATTCTCTCTGCGACTCAATATTAGCAATTTAGCATGCACACAGTCCTCTTATTTATACCCTAATCGAGCTGCAGGGGACAGAGGGCTGAGGTCCGGGCCGGTCTGAGAACCGGTCTGGCGGGAGAAAGAAGCAGAGATCCGCGATGGCGGACCAGGGTGTTGAGGTACCGACCGGTCTGAGGTTCGGACGGGTCTGGAAGAGGGAAGAGGACTGGAGGGTTTGAACTGGTGGGGAAAGGGGCTGAGATCCGGACCAGTCTGAACCCGGGCTAGCGGGGGGAAGGGCGCTGGAGGTCCGAGGCGGCGGGGGGGTTGAGGTCTGCGCGGGGGCAAGGGGACTGAGGTCCGGACTGGCGTGAGTCTTGGCTGGCGGAGGAAGAGGCTGAGGTTCGGCCCGGTGTGAGTCCTGGCTGGCGGAGGAAGGGGCTGAGGTTCGGCCCGGTGTGAGTCCTGGCTGGCGGAGGAAGGGGCTGAGGTTCGGCCGGTGTGAGTCCTGGCTGGCGGAGGAAGGGGCTGAGGTTCGGCCCGGTGTGAGTCCTGGCTGGCGGAGGAAGGGGCTGAGGTTCGGCCGGTGTGAGTCCTGGCTGGCGGGAGAAGGGGCTGAGGTTCGGCCCGGTGTGATTCCTGGCTGGCGGAGGAAGGGGCTGAGGTTCGGCCGGTGTGAGTCCTGGCTGGCGGAGGAAGGGGCTGTGGTTCGGCCGGTGTGAGTCCGGGCTGGCGGGAGAAGGGTGTTGAGTCCGGGTTCACGGAGGAAGGGACTGAGATTGACAAGGACAGCAATTTTGAATTTTGCTACAATAGCGCGTCGATGCTTATGCTAATAGAATGCGCCGCATGCAGACCATGATGATGTTATGTGCACCATGTCCGGCCGGCCTTCTGAAGGGCTACGCCGGTAGTCCTACACAACTATTAATTGGGAAATGGGTGTTAATTTAGCACCAGCAGTCATGGGCGGAGACTTGGGAGCCAGGGGACGGTCCACGAGACCCCGAAGTTTGTGGTATTTCAATATTTCAAAAATATCTCAAAAATGTCAGTATAAATTTCTAGAGTGTTATCTACTGTTTATCCATCATGAATAATTTTGCTAGGACGACAGCGAAACTGGTATAACCTTGCAGTGTGGCATTCAATAATTTATACAACGTGGAGGACCATTATTGAACTCATAAACCATTTCTTTCAGCAATAAAATAATTATGAGAAATTTGTTGAGACGACAGCTTAAAATGTTACCATTAAAGTGCTGATATCCAAAATTTAAACAAGGGCCTACAAAGGGACACTTTTGAAGTCATAATCCACAACTTTCAGCATTGAAATGATGAGCTAATTAGTAAATAGATGACAGCCCAAAATGCTATTATTGCTATGTGGAAATTCCCAAAAATTTCATGACTTTATCGTTCATAAACAGTTAGCAAACATGAGCCTGAAGCGCGCTCCTGTCGATGTCAACAGCGAAAAACGCGCTGGTTTCTGACCCCCTAGTCGGTATGACCTTCGTGCATTCGGCACTTGCAGCTTCGCGTCTCCAGCGCATGCAAAATTACCGCCCTTAAGAAAAATATTCTACCTTCGTTCCTGGGAGGAAGGGCTTGGGATTTCAGCCCCCAAACCTGAAATCCGGGTGCCGCCACTGATTGTACCCGTAAAACCTCCTACAAACGACATCTTATTTAAGTTTTCATGATTTTATCGTTCATAAATAGCTGGCAAAAAAGAGCCTAAAAAGGGCTCAAGTTGAGGTCAACAGAGCTAAAAATGCTTTGGCGGCTGGGGCTCCGCCCCAGACCCCGCTGGGGGAGCTTACGACGCTCCCCCAGACCCCTAGTCGGTATGGGCTTCGTGTCTTCGGCACTCGCAGCTTCGCGCCTTCGGCGCGACATAAAAATTTTCCAGTTGGGCTTGGGGCTTCAGCCCCCCCCCCCAAACCTGAAATCCTGGTGCTGCCACTGTATGCGTATACCCAAAAGGGAACAAAAAAGCTTATGCTGGTGATACCTCATAATCGCCAGTAGGTATAATGGTATATACGGTATATACATATAATATATATATATATATATATATATATATATAAGCTCATATCGATCGCTGTTCGCTTCATATTATTTTGTGCAAGTTGTGCGTACAGAAAAAAAATCCTGGCGGCGCCGCTGCCGTGGACAATATTTACATACCAGGCATATACGCATAACGGCCTTTCTATTTATGGAATTATCACATTGTTCATTAATAAGTAAAGCAATTCTTAATTTTAAGCCACGCCATTCAGGCGACTGACAGCTTACCTGAGACACCTATCAACATTGTTCTCTCGGTGGGCAACAACCACAAAGATTGGAGCTATCCAGAGCGCACTTACGGAGAAATTTCGAAACCACGCGACTTGGCAATCAGACGAGTTACTAAACTGTTCGTGATCGGAGTCTCCATCAACCTACCAGGCCTACTTGACGACATCCAAAAACAAAACCTGAGAGATATGAACATGTGCTTGGTCGGTATTTTCAGAGAACGTTACATTCTTCCACTGAGGGACTAAGGAGGTCACCTGCTACGAGGACAAGGTACATTATGATGACAAAACGATTGGGTTATTATAGCAGGGTGTCTTGAATCACATTAGAAACAGAAGGCGCCTCTGAGGCCAATGGACTGAAATGCAAAACACTGAAATTCTTTTTTAAAAAGTATACACATTATACCGTTAGGACCCTCGCTACATGTATACATCCAAGTTTCCGTTGACTTATGATATAAAAATAATATTCCTAGACAATAATCGGCCTCTGCACATTCTGTTGGGGTGTGAACGAGATACATAGGAAAATGAAATGTAAAACACTCAAGCAAAAATAAAATGTAACACATTCAAGCAAAAATAAAATGTAACACATTCAAGCAAAATTAAATGTAAAACTGTCAAGCAGACAGTCATAATTGTCATCATATGCAGACGGAAAGACAAACAGGCAGAGAGCAGAGCTAACGAGAAAAGGCAGCTACCCGTTTTATGCGTTTGCGAGATAGAAATGCCCTGGCGTGCATAGCACAGGTAGCGTAATCTCGTGTGATTGGTCAAACAACATCTATGCGTTCACGTGAAAAACAATGCACGCCAGAGACTGCAATAGAAGCTCACAGTAATAATTATTAGAGTAATGTATGGTAAGGTAAGGTCCGCATAACTTTGAGTTGCCACCGAAGGACGATAAAGACTTATTCCAAGAGCCCTCTATAAGAGCCTTCTCAACAAGCGACTGTGTAATCCGTAGCACTTTCCTTCCATGTAACGGAGTTGCTATATGACAGTGAAAATGGACATCATAACTATAGGTAGGACTTGACGTTTAATATGGGTAATTATATCGATGCAATATTGCAACGTCGTTTGATCGTCCGATAATTACGGGATGAGCATTGAGCAGACGAGTAATCATCCGACAGGTGCTAACTAGAGATAGATGCCACCATAAAGCTTGAGCTGACTTTGACTCAAGGGATAGAGATAGCATGAGTTAAAGAAGAAACTGTTTTACATCCTATGAAGTCGTCTTCTTACTTCTGTAATAAGGACAATTCATAGGCATATACAGAGATAGAGATAGAGAAGGATACATGACTTGAGCACAGTGGGTGATAGGAAATAATAAGATATATACGTGGTGTCACTCATGGCGAGGCACGCACACACATCGCCTCATTCCATTGGCTCCACTTCTAGGGAAGCCGTGTCCGGACACCAATCGCGCAGAGAGAGCGGAATATCATTGGACGTCAACTATAGACGCTATAGAAACCCATCCACTAGTCTCAGCCCTCTGTAGCTGTCTAACAAGCACTTAAGTAGGATAGTCTGTTCTGGGGTTTGAAGATAAGAACGGTGTCATTTAGGCTGAACTAGAATAATAGGCCTATATCTGGTTAAAGTGTTACGACGCAGACTTATGCCTGTGAATGATAGATATCTGAAATTGCTATCCTATTCGAAACAGACTGTGCTGAAATAATATTTTATATGAAAACCTATTCTCAAGTTATCATTTCTAGTTAGGCCTCAACCACAAGTAAGTAAGTGAGCTAGTTCATTCCCCGTACCTCGCATATATAACTTCTATGTGTTTCATCGTTACTGGCAATTCTCAGATACAGTAACTGTTAGTACCCTCGGTATATCGCAACAGCATCAGGTTACGCGCACACATACAGCCGATAGCTTCACAAGACAGTGAATGCTCTACAGTCTACACAATATAAATGCTGCTATCCACTTCCTCTAGGCATTATCGATCTCTTAACATTTTCTGTTGCGAGATTAAGAAATATAAAATCTTTTGATAATATAAGACACAGACAGTCAAGCAGACAACAGTACGAAGACAGAACTACAGACTTGCAGAGAGAAGGAAAATGAAGAGGACATGTGCTACGCGTGAAATAAAATGCCATGGCATGCATAGCATCGGTATGGAATATCCCCTATGGTCAAGTCACATCGGCGTTCAAGTGCTAAAATTAATACGTAGACTAATCAACTACCGGCTCACACAACCTTCAAAGACATCCCAGCCACGGCGGTTACTTCATACAGGCTCAATAGCACGTGTAAAGTCAGACTAGAGCCATTGTGTGTGAAACCACGAAACGCACAGACCACGCTCTAGTTCCAACTGCTGCTCAGTGAATGATGCTAAAAATTGAAAAAAACAGTTGCTGCAACTGTAGCAGAAACAGCTGAATATAATAGACGCAAACGAAAAGGCAGACCATCAATAACTGTTTCCGTTGGTGACAGGGTGTTAAAAGAAAAATGCTCGCAAAGCACCACGGCAGCGCGGACGCCTGCAACCTGAATACTCGGGTCCCTACACTACTGCAGCCATAACCTCTAGTGGCCAGGTGACCTTGACCACCGAATTTGGTGTTCAACTGGCAACACGCTATAACATTGCTCTTTTGAAGTAGCCATACATTGCTCCAATTGAGGGCAATGTCACATCCAATGCAAATGTCATCGTGCAGCAAGTCACTCAGGTGCTACGAGAAGTTGCCACAGAGGAGAGTCCATCAAACTCAACCAATCTTGGTGAAGGAACCTCAGTGGGGAACACACTCCAAGAAGCGGTCGCTACAGAAGAGTTTCAAACAGATGAAACTGCTAACTACCATGGACGCAACAGAAAAGGCAGATCATCACTAACTGTTTCCGTTGGAGACAGGGTGTTAAAGAAAAATGTCCGCATAGCACAGGTTGGGGAATATCAACTACCGGCACACACGACTTTCACTGACCTGCCGGCCACTGCGGTTACTTCGTACAGACTATAACACGAGTAAAGTCGGACTAGAGTCATAGTGTGTGAAACCACTATACGCACAGACCAAGTTCTAGTTCCCGCTGCTGCTCAGTGAATGATGTTAAAAAATTGAAAATATCAGTTGCTACAACTGTAGCAGACTTGTCGATCCGGAATTCATTCCAAAAGTCGATCCCAACTTGACCTCAGCGGTTAATATTGACGTCCATCGTATGCACTTCCTCGCTAACACGAGAGTGTTCAATCCATTGACTGCCATTGAGGCTCTGTTCAAAGTTCCCGCTTCCAACAGAGATTGGGAGGAGCGCAACCCCCTCCCAAACCCTACCCCTGCTAGACGCCTTGCGCCTCGTCGATCCTCTTTCGGCCGTTCTTTCGTCTCCCAAAGCCAGCACCAAGTCTTCACCTGTGGTCTACACTGTGAGGAGATGGATATGGACACATGTTTCTCATTCTTTAGTTCTGCTGTGTGCCGATTTATATGTGCATTGAGTCAATTGATAATTGGGATATTTGTTGCACGACTGTAATTTCGGTACCATTTTACCGTTTCTACGATAGATAGGTTTCTCTAATAACAAGCGAGACTTCGGTCTGTCCCTTTTTCCGGTTATACGGAAATGAGCACTCATGAATTTCATTCTTTGGTTCCAACGTGTCTTAATTTACGTGTAGACCAATATAAAAATCAATGAATATTTGTTGCATCACTTCAGTCACATTAAGGTAGGCCAAAGCTTTGCATTTCCAGAATTCGTCGTAGCAGTAAAGAGACGCGAGAACAGAAACAGAGGAATTAAGACACAGAAGGCTGTTGAGAAGGGTATGTTCTGCACTTTGTACTTAAAATTCCTTGTAAGTGAGAAAGTGCTTAGGCCCAAGTGCACTGTGCATTTCTATGCACCGTCTAAATAATAATTAATCAGTCATCGAGTTGGTTCAAAACCATCGATTTACGCAACACAGAAAACGATTACATCTACTAAAGCAGAACTCGCCGAATCAGCAGCAAAGAAAAATGGATGTCAGAGAAACCATCCTCGAGAAAAGCGGCAAAAGCGGACAACTCACGGCGGCAGAGACTTGAGAGACGAACTCGCCGTAGCAGCAAAAGCGGGCAAGCCAAAATAGAAAATGGAGAAACTGCAAGCATAAGAAGCAGGTACTCAAGTCTGTGAACTGCCACTTCCGTTTCGACCAGAAGTGGAAGCGGTACGAGGTCCCCGAGGTTATGCTGCCATTATGCTGAGATATCGTATGCATATTTCACTCTCACTACCAATTACTGTAAGATTGGTATATAGAAGAAGAGTTTTAAACCACAGAACTCGCCGAAGTTAGGCTATCAAATAATGTGTTTTAATCGTTTTCGGGAAAGAACTATTTCGACCGATGGCTCGCTCGTCTTCAACGTGAACAAGAAGAACGTGAGGACCATTAATTTAATGGATCGCATTCAGTCGTTTCTTCGACCTTGAATTTGTTCCAAAACTCGACCCTCATTTGACCTCAGATTAGGATGAGGAATATGAATGTGGGCAACATGGCACTTCCATTCCTGCCAAGTGTCGTCATGTCAACTTAGATGATTCAGCGATCCACTGAACGCTATTGAGGCCATGTTTGAAATTTCACAGCCGCTTACAGCAGAGGAAGATTGAATGGAACGGCCTTCGTAAGACTCGCATGATTAGGAACCTTCTATGTCGTTTAATCGTTACTGACAATTCCCAGATACAGTTAGCATCCTCGCTACATCGCAACAGCATCAGGTCACACACATACAACCGATAGCTTCACAAGACAATGAATGTTCTGTACGTGCTTCTGTACTTCCTATAGACAGTATAGCTTTCTGCACAGTTCTGTTGCGGTGTGTACGAGATAAACAAGCGTTTGAGAAATCGTACATATAAACAGAACGACAGACTTGCAGAGAGAAGACCTAATAAAGAAGATGATATCTGTTAGGTGTGGAATGAATACCTTGGCTTGTAGGCTACAGCACAGGCAGGGGAATATTTCCCGCGGTCAAGCTGTAAATCCTTATGGCTTATCAACTACCGGTTCACACACCTTTCAAAGACTTCACGGCCACTGCGGTTACTTCGTACAGGTTCAGTTATAGATCCTGCGACTACTCACTGAATAATCCTGTAAATTTTAAAAGATCAGTTGTTACAACTGGAGCACTTGGCGTTTGTTCAAACCCATTGATTTCCGTTACACAGGAAACGATTACATCTGCTAGGTACTCGCCGAATCATCAGCAAAGGGAAAGGGACGTCAGAGCAATGCTCAAGAAATACGGCAAAACCGGACAACACCCGGCGGCAGAAACTTGAGAGACGAACTCGCCGAAGCAGTAAAGGCGGGGAAAAGCCAAAACAGAAGATAGAAAAGTTTCAAGCGATTGAGAAAGGCACTCAACTCCGTGAAGATCCACTTCCGTTTCGACCAGAAGTGCAAACGGTGCGCCGCAACGAGGGCCCTCAAGCCGATGTTCTATAAGACTTAATATATATTAAGTAAATATAGAAACAAGGACATTACATAATAATCCCAATATGACATTACACTAAACTTTGTAGGCTAGGCACGAGCTCAGACATTATTCGCCCAATGCTGATATCTCCCTCCTATCTGATTGGAGTAGGAGGAGCCTACTTATATTAGTATATTCAGTACGTGTATAAATACGAGTGCGGTAACCTCATTAGGGGGTGGTGAAGTCGGAAGTGGAATCTGAGAGAGATGTTAGAGCTGGATTGATATAGAGCTTGATATTGTTTATTGCGACACTGTGTATCACGTAAGTTTAGATTGTTGTAGCTTCATTAAATATTGAAAACGCATTTAGTTTCATGTTCATTCAACTTCATGCACGCTTCCCCAGGTTTGGAGCAGTTCGAATCCTGCTGAGAGCGATGGCACTCCCCTAAAAAGGAGTTTGGCCATAGACGGTTGAGAACCGGTGTTAGATCGTCCATCTCTTCACTCAATCATTCACTTTTGATTTCGTCGGCATCCACCATTCACATGCCACTTTCACCGTCGATAGACGACCTCATCGCATCCTCAGAACCGATCCCCGCTTACACACATGCGCCGGTTTTCGGGTCCGATCCCACGGAGCCACCGTTGTCCCCTGCCGAAGAGCGAGAAGCTGAGGAGTGGTATCGCGACCACTACCCTTTCACCCACATTCGTGGAGGTTTGTGCACCTGCATTGGCGATAAGATAGACAGCATAATTGCATGGCGTCAAGGAGATCCCGATTTGCAGCCACAAGACATCATCGAGGTTCCTCCACCAGACTTCCCAGAACGTGAACCGGAAAATTGGGACCTCGTCGATGAACCCGTGACTGGATCTGCCGCTGTACCTCCACCGCCTCCCAACCATAACCCACTCGCCCCACTCCAGTAGCATCATCATCGTCATATCATGTTAGTCGTAGTTAGCATCACTCATTCAGGTCGCTTTTAGTCATAATTTCCTTATATATTATATTCAACTTTTATTTCCCTCTCAGTTTCTTCATTTAGTTTTTCACATTTTCATTTTAGGTCTGCTGAGAGTGATGGCACTCCCCTAAAAAGGAGTTTGGCCATAGTTCTGTTGCGGTGTGTACGAGATATACAGGCGTTCGATATTATAAGACAAAGACATAGACCGTCAGGCAGACAAAAGAACGCATACAGTACGACGGACTTGCCGAGGGAAACATTCTAGGCTTAGGCCTAATGAGGAGGACATGTGCTACGCGTGGAATGAATGCCCATAGCAGTTATGGAATAACCCGTGTGGTCAATCCACACCGGCGTTCACGTGCTGTAAATACGTTGACTGATCAACTACCAGCTCACACAACTTTCAAAGACCTGTCGGCCACTGCGGTTACTCGTACAGACTGTAACAAGTGTAAAGTCGGACTAAAGTCACATAGTGTGTGAAACCACGATACGCAGAGGCCACGTTCTAGTTCCTGCTGCAGCTCAGTGAATGACGTTAAAAAACTTGAAAAGATCAGTTGCTATAACTGTAGCAGAAACAGACTGCTGAATACAATAGACGCAAACGAAAAGGCAGACCGTCAATAACTATTTCCGTTGGTGGTAAAGAAAAATGCCTGCAAAGCAACACGGCAGGGCGGTCGCCTGCAACCTGAATACTCGGGTCCCTACACTATTGCAGCCATAACCTCTAGTGGCCAGGCGACCTTGACCAACGAATTTGGGTTTCAACGGGCAACACGCTATAGCATTGCCATTTTGAAGTAGCCATACATTGCTCCAACTGAGGGCAATGCCACATCCAATGCAAGTGTCAACGAGCAGCAAGTCAGTCAGGTGCTACGATAAGTTGCCAATTTTGTCTCAACAGCGAAAGAAGATCTTGCTCTAGCTCAAACAGATTTAACCGTGGATGGAATTCATAAAGGCTCGCGATTCTTAATACATCATAATTATGAAGAAATATGTATAAGTAGCCATAGTAGGCCCATTAGACGCTCATGACATTCACTCATTTCCCATTGTTTATATTAATTGAAGCAGAAGTCGATATAAACCTTTCAAATACGTAATACTAGTA
Source organism: Lumbricus rubellus (assembly GCA_945859605.1). NCBI lineage: Eukaryota > Metazoa > Annelida > Clitellata > Crassiclitellata > Lumbricidae > Lumbricus > Lumbricus rubellus. Next base: position 30,256,980 of record OX243825.1, read on the forward strand.
AATAGACCAAAGAGCAAGTTCGTTACAGTTAGCCTACTAGCCTACTCCACGGTGCAACTGCTAATGCAATAAGTTGTTACCTTCTAGGCCTAGAGGCTCTCTGTATTTTTCTGCGCCCGACGCATCGACACTATCTTAAAGTTAAATAGCCTATCTATTTCAAATTGCTTACATTTCTAATGAATGAAACTGTTGACACTGAATGCTTTTTTTTTTCTACAGATACCAAAAGTCTAATATTCACAAATATAAAACTGCAATAATTATTCTAGGACGTTTTACGAGTCTACGATTATAATAATCATTGTTTGATGCAGCAGTCAATGGGACTGTATCGAATTACGACGGAATGAAACCTGTGGCTGTGCACGGAGGTCTGCGTCTGGTTGAGAACTGGAGTAAGTTGAACTCGGACATGACCCACTAATTGGACGACCTGACCTATCCCGATATACAACATCAATTCCAATAAAATATGGACCCACGAGGGATCTCGGGTTGGAAGAACTAATCTAAAATTAGATTCTACAGCATAGACAAAATAGCTGGATGTGTACATCGTAACCTGTAATACCGAATCTGTAGTAGCAACCAAGAGTAGCTCTGTAATTGAAATAACCTACTGCAACTAGAATTTCCCAGTCACACAGAAGGGTGGGGGTGAAGAGTGACGACTGTGGCTATTTCCACCAAATAAAATAATTACGTTACTTATCTTTATTCTCGTTACATTTTCTCGCTGGATTATTTCGGTTTTTCATTATCATTGCCTACATGTATATCTTTGAATGTTCTCGGGAAAGAACTCGTTCAACCAATGGCTCGATCATCTTCAATGTGAACAAGAAGAACGTGAAGACATTTTTTGGATTGCATTCAGTCGTTTCTTCGACCTTGAATTTGTCCCCTAACTCGGTCCTCATTTTACATCAGAGGAAGAAGAGGAATACGAATGTGGGCATCATGGCACTTCCACTCGTCCCAACTGGCATCATGTCAACAGCGTCAGGAATTCGTTGAAGAATTGATACGGTTACGCGATCCTGTAACAGCTATTGAAGCCATGTTCGAGGTTCATCGGCCGCTTCCAACAGAGGAAGACTGCATGGAACGGCCTTCGTAACACTCGCTTGATTAAAGAACTTCTATGTCGTTTAATTATTACCGACGATTCCAAGATACAGTTAGTATCTTCGCTACATCGCTGTTTCCGTTTGTTGGTGACAGGGTGTTAAAAAAAATGCAGGCAAAGCAAGACGGCAGGGCGGACGCCGTCCCTACACTATTGCAGCCATAACCTCTAGTGGCCAGGTGACCTTGACCACCGAATTTGGTGTTCAACTGGCAACACGCTATAACATTGCTCTTTTGAAGCCATACATTGATCCAACTGAGGGCAATGTCACATCCAATGCAAATGTCAACGAGCAGCAAGTCACTCAGGTTCTACGAGAAGTTGCCACAGAGGAGAGTCCATCAAACTCAACCAATCTTGGTGAAGGAACGTCAGTGGGGAACACACTCCAAGAAGCGGTCACAGCAGAAGAGTTTCACACAGATTAAACTGCTAACTACTATGAACGCCTAAGAAAAGGCAGATCATCACTAACTGTTTCCGTTGGAGACAGGGTGTTAAAGAAAAATGCCCGCATAGCACAAGTTAAGGAATATTCCCTGTGGTCAATCCACACCGGCGAGCTGGTGCTATTAATACGCACACTAATCAACTACCGGCTGACACAACTTTCACAGACCTGCTGGCCACTGCGGTTACTTCGTACAGACTAATCAGATTGAGTAAAGTCGGACTAAAGTCATTGTGTGTGAAACAACGAAACGCACAGACCACGTTCTAGTTCCCGCTGCTGATCAGTGAATGATGTAAAAAAAATAAAAGATCAATTGCTACAACTGGAGCAGACTTGTTGCAGAGAGAAGGCCTAATGATGAGGAGGACATGTGCTACGCCTGGAATAAAAATGCCCTGGCATGCATAGCATAGGTAGGGGAAAATTCTACCTACCATTGCAGAGCGAAAACTTTAAAAAATCGAGATTGGAGGGCACATCCTCTCCGCAAACCCTGCTAGACGAGTCGCACCTCGTCGATCCTCCCTCGGCCGTTCGTTCGCCCACCAAAGTGCGCACCAAGTCTTCACCTACGGTCTACACTGTCAGGAAATGGACACATGTTAATAATTCTTTAGTTCCGCTGTGTGCTGATTCACACGTGCTTTTGAAACACTGGATAATTGGGATATTTGTTGCGCGACGGTAATTTCGGTACCACTTTACCGTTTCTAAGATAGGACTAGATAGGTTTCTCTAATAATAAGCGGGACTTCGATCTGTCCCTTTTTCCGGTTATACGGAAATGAGCACTCATGATTTTCATTCTTTGGTTCCAATGTGTCTTAATTTACGTGTAGACCAATATGAAAATCAATGAATATTTGTTGCATCACTTCAGTCACATTAAGGTAGGCCAAAGCTTTGCATTCCCAGAATTCGTCGTAGCAGTAAAGAGACGAGACAACAGAAACAGAGGAATTAAGACACAGAAGGATGTTGAGAAGGGTATGTTCTGCACTTTGTACTTAAAATTCCTTGTAAGTGAGAAAGTGCTTAGGCCCAAGTGCACTGTGCATTTCTATGCACCGTCTAAATAATAATTAATCAGTCATCGAGTTGGTTCAAAACCATCGATTTCCGCAACACAGAAAACGATTACATCTACTAAAGCAGAACTCGCCGAATCAACAGCAAAGGAAAAGGGATGTCAGAGAAACCATCCTCGAGAAAAGCGGCAAAAGCGGACAACACACGGCGGCAGAGACTTGAGAGACGAACTCGCCGTAGCAGCAAAAGCGGGCAAGCCAAAATAGAAAATGGAGAAACTGCAAGCATAAGAAGCAGGTACTCAAGTCTGTGAACTGCCACTTCCGTTTCGACCAGAAGTGGAAGCGGTACGAGGTCCCCGAGGTTATGCTGCCATTATGCTGAGATATCGTATGCATATTTCACTCTCACTACCAATTACTGTAAGATTGGTATATAGAAGAAGAGTTTTAAACCACAGAACTCGCCGAAGTTAGGCTATCAAATAATGTGTTTTAATCGTTTTCGGGAAAGAACTCCGTGAAACTCCGATGCAGTGTCCGCTCTGCATCGGGAGCGCCTCTGAGTAGAGAGAGCTTGAAGGGGCGCTATAACAAGTGCGCATACAAACAAACAAACAAACAAACAAGGGTGTTTCGCACTTCGTGCATTTTCTTGAGCTCTTGCCAGTAAGAAAGTGCTTAAGTGCGCATAATCTCCTCTGCCACACGGTGAAGTGCAGTTTAAATTGACAACGAGGTTTGGCTGGATTGTTGCTGTTTAACGACACTGTCTTAGTAATAATCAAACATCAAGCCTGTTCATAAGCATCGATGCATAGGAAACGATTACATCCGCTATTTACAGATTTATACGAATCCTTGTTTCTGACTTTATATTAAAGCATAACTCGCCGAATCAGCAGCAAAGGGAAAGGGCATCAGAACAGTCCTCGAGAAAAGCGGCAAAAGCAGACAACATCCATCAGGGACTTGAGAGACGAACTCGCCGAAGCAGCAAAAGCTGGAACGCCAAAGCACAAAATAGAGAGGCTTCAAGCATACGAAAAAGGCACACAACTCCGTGAAGATCAACTTCCGTTTTGACCAGAAGTGCAAATGGTGTGGTGCACCGAGGGCCCGAGAACCTAGGTTCTGTTTGCTATTTGCTCAAATGTCGAATGCATATCTTGCTTGATGATATGTTTAATATTAAACTAACGCGTTTTAAAATATTTATGTTTCTGTACAGAGATTGATTGACCCGTGTTTTCCAACTCTGATCGAATCTGATTTTCCTACGATGAAGCCAGATTAAGACTGCTATTCAAATTATTGTTTATGCACGTAAGTGTATAATCTGTAGTTCACTATCAAACTCGATAATATAGGCAAACAAGTAATCTCTTTCATTAGTGCTGCTAAGTTCCCTTCCCGCTAAATAGTATAACTTCATTTACAATACAATAGTGAATGTCTTAGCTAGACATTAGTATTATCACATTTTAGTGTATCCTACCAATACTATAGCTATTCGGTCGCTCTTCCTTTCAACGTTACAAAATCCACTCACAAGCGTCTGGCAAACGAAATACAAACGGAAAATATCTTAGATTCGTAGTCTGTCAAGTTCTCTGTCAAAAGGTCGGTTGCTTAGCTTTTGCAATTTGATTTAATTAATCAGGTTCTATAATTGTTATTTACACTGGCTTGACTAGGCCTACAGGTTTGTCCATGAGCTTAATTTGAACGACATTTCAAAAGTAGGTTATCTGCCGATTGAAATATAGAGGTGATGGTGGTGGTGGGACGATGTGTGGATCTCTTGGCGCCGTATATGTGGCTGCCTCAATGGAGTCCGTCGATCACTTGTCTCTGAATGTGCGTCTGTCATTGTCAAGGCGCCATTGTAGCAGCATGGCTGTGTTATGGCGCCATAGAAATTGTCGTCATTACATTACTAAAGAGGAGTATAAATATAGGTCGCGTAAGGTATATAAGCCAGTCGCAGCCCAGTCACAAGTTCTTAAAACGGAATAATATTTTCATCAGTCATTCAACCCCAGCTAACGTCATCGAAAGTAGAAAACTATAAGCTTACGTAGGTGGCAGAGTGAAGACGATGTGACAGAGACTTTCAAACATGAATTCTATAACCACACACACACGCAAACCAGAGTGTAAAACAGACAGCCAACTTATAAACAAATATACAGGCACACCATTGCGCAAGATTTTAAATCTATGATTTAACTTTGTACAAGTCTTGAAAAGCATTTCGATTTAGAGGAGATCATAGATCATCGTATGCACCCGCCTACTGTTAATCAGAAATATTCTTGGTTCCAAAGAGGAGTACCACAATTTGATTGACAAACTTTGGGTTCTATGAGCTAAAAGCGAGATTTCAACAGACTGGCCTACAAGTGTCCTAACAGCTTTAGACATAGGAAAAAGTCAGTTGATTGATTTGGCACGTGGGTCAGTATTGGGGGACACTTTGGAGAAGAAAAGACATGAGAACAAATCAAGTTGTCGTTTGTCTGGTCAAAGATGCGCAGACACGTTTTTGAAGTTTTGCAAGTCATGCGAGAAGCGTCAGTGAACGTTGTGCCTATTAGGTATGTGACTTATGTCGATCAACTGACTTCATTTTCTGACACAAGATCCAAACAAGACAAATTATCGTCTATGGATCTAAAAAAGTCTCAAATGCTTAGGTCACAACGCATGAATACATCTGACTAAAAGACTTAGGTCAGGATATAACAAAGGCAGAAAACGACTAAGCTTAAATCAGTTGTCGCGTATAATTTGTGCACAGTAGCCAATCTGTCGCTCCATACTGGAAACGTGTTCGGCACAAAGGATGCGGACAACGGTCTAAATCTTTTCAAATGCGACTCTTGGAAATGCGGAGGCTCTTGGTCCAACGCATGTTTCTATGGTAGGCCTAATTTGAATGCCTGCTACAGATCGATTTACTGTTACTATGAACGCAGCAGAGATTCAAATCGGAATTGTGAAATCCATTGTCAAAACCACATTAAAGCTGCTATGCTAGACAAAATCTGTGAACTAGCTGCAGTGAATATATGTATTCTTCTTCACGGATGACCTCGCTGATAACCGGGGTTATTTAGGTAAGCAGCATGGTGCCTCGTATTTTCACGTGTTATCTGCTAAACAAGAAATTCGACGAGTAATCATTGTTATCGCTCTTGCTAGACCAGCTAAGCTCAACTAATGCCATTCATAATTAGGCTATCGCTGCCTATAACCAGCCGCCCGACTTTAAATAAGACTTAGATCAAGATGCAACAAAGGCAGAATACGATACCATAATTATATCAATAAATTGCTGTTGCGCAATTTTTTGCACAAAGACAATCTGTCGCTCCATGATGCTGAAAACGTGTTCGGTACAAAAGATGCGGATGTCTGAACATTTCTAAATGTGGCCCTCCGAGACGCGGATGCTGGTGGTCTAACGCCTGTTCATATGGCTGCTATGGCAGTTAGAATGCCAGCTGCATATAATAGATTTACTGCCACAATAATGGAAGTAAAAGCACAGATGACAAGCACACAAATAAAAATTACTACAGTCGTGCTATTGTCAATCCGATTGCCATGCGTTGCCACATGTCCACCGCCGGTTGCAATGAAATGGGCGAGACCCGAAGATATGCGCTTTTATAGCGCCACGACCGAGCAAGCGTCTGAGTGGAATGTATCGCCTGGGTTATGGTTTGTACGTTGGTTAGAAGTAGTCGTTTCTATTCTGGTGCCTAGGTATTAGTTGCTAAAGTGCATTTTAATTGTTCCTGACTTAGTATTAAAACAGAACTCGCCGCAGCAGTAAAGAAACAACAGAACGGCAACAAAGGAATTACGACATCGAAGTCACGTCTAAGTCCACTTCTATGCACCTTCTAAATAATAATAAACCATCAAGTTGGTTCATAAACTTCGATTTCCATTATATAAGAAATCTATTATTTATAAACAGAGTTTTCACTGTGTTTCTTGAGCGCTATTTTAACCGTATACAAGGTAGGCCTAGGCTATATGTAATTTCCTTGTTCATGACCTTGTATTGATTTGAAATAGAACTCGAAGCAGACTACAAAACAAAATCACGACAGAAAATAGAGAAGCTTCAGGCCGCTGAAAATGGTTCGTTTACTCGCCGAAGCAGAAAAAGTGGAATGGTCATCACGATTCAATCGGAAAGCTCTACCTTTCGATGTGAATATCGAACTATTACTGTTCTCTTCATCTTAACATGGAGATATGGCTGATACGTAGACCTGGAAAGGACGAACTGGAATAGAGACAGCTCAGTACAGGAATATGGAGTTAAACGCGCCATCTGTCGACCTGGGAGACGCTGAGTCCGCATACGACGAAGAATCATCAATGGCGCATGCGTGACGGAAGAAAGAGAAGAACATCTTTGCCATTCAAGTACTTGGAAGTTTGACAGGCGAAGAAGCGGAAGAGCTGTATTTGAATTACGTTCCACACTCACATGATTAAACATGCTTAAGCTCACTGCTCTGTTCCTATTTGACAGCAGTCCAGATAGTGATCCTGAGAACAGAGTGGTCGTAACGTTTTAGTTGCCGGGAGGCATCACCAAGGCAAGCTGCTTTCTCTCTCTAGCAGTCTAATAAAAAAGTACATGTCTTATGAACATTTGATTGTAGAAGGGAACATTTACTGTTGAATGGAATCTTTTCCGGAATTTGCTACTGCATTGGTGATAATTTGGACAAGACAATCGCCCGGCGAAATGGTCACTCGAATAATTATCATAAGAAAATATGCTTCTCTACATTGAACACAGTTGGTTAATCACGGGATCGGATCCAACGTAGCCTCCTCTCACTCTCGAGGAAGAAAAAGAACTGTCAGAATGGTTCGTTGACCATTATCCCATAAAACACATAAACAGCGGATTTCTGCAATTGCATTGGTGATAAGGTTGATGAGATAATCGAATGGAGAAATGGTCACTCGAACTTCGAGATAACCTCCATCATCAACTGATCCTTTGACGGCCATAAGAAATAGGATTTCCTCGACAATCCGACGAGAAAATATTGCTATTTTAGAGAATTTGGATTTTACGATTGACATTAATTTTGACGACTGTGAATGCATGCATGTAGGGAGGCGGCTAGGCCTTTTCAAACTAAGCGCTACTGCGAGAGACTGCGTCTAGAGCTGGAAAGTCGGCACCGAGCAGAGAAACGAGAGGGTCGAGAGAATTTGCGACTGTGATGAAGAGAAGAGATTGCAACGTTGGTCATTTCTTGTGTACGGTATGTGCTTTGAGCACAGTGTCTTCTTTCATAGCTATAGTCGAATACACGGATACACCATAAGAGGACGAACGCTCTTAAGCAATTAAACTCTATACTCGTCAATAGACATTCGCAGAGATTGCAGTAGAAATTCATATGGGAAATACTGTGCCAGTTGGTGGTGGAGATGTGTCAGGTGATGTTGCTTCAGTGCCAGTTGGTGGTGGAGATGTGCTACTAAGTAATATTAACTCACCAGAAAGAAACAGCATATTGGCTCTGCATCCTTTTCCAAAAGCACCACCCCATCAAAATAAATGAAATGCAGAAGCATCTCAGATTTTGACTTCTTCACATATCGCCCGAGTTCTTGGCTAAACCTAGTACGCTATAATATCGTGGTGGTATGTTTGCTAAGGCTCAGAAATATCAAATAAATATGTATCAAGTGAACTGCAATCAGATGGGAATATATTATCTGCGAAATAGATTGTTTGTGCGACTTTGTTATAAACCTGATTTTATAATAGTAGATATTATCTTTGCTAAAAATGATCCATCACAGTGGAAATAATGATGTTCTTGTCATTATTATGTAGGTGTCACTGGGATAATAACGAATCCACCAGTGAATGCAGTTGCTGAAGATGGAGGTCAGGCGAGGTTCAGTTGTACGTCAGACGAAGCTTTTCAGTACTGATTAGACATGTTTAATCTCACTGCTCTATTCCGATTTGCCAGTAGTCCAGATAGTGATCCTGGCAACAAAGTGGTCTTGCTCGGAACGTTCTAGTTGCCGGGAGACAACACCAAGGCAAGCTGCTTTCTCTCTCTAGCAGTATAATAAAAAAGTACATGTCTTATTAACATTTGATTGTAGAAGGGAACATTTACTGCTGAATGGAATCTTTTCCGGAATTTGCCACTGCAATGGTGACAACTTGGACCAGACAATCGCACGGTGAAATGGTCACTCGAATAATTATCATCATAAAATATGCTTCCCTACATTGAACACAGTTGGTTAATTGCGGGTTCGGATCCAACGTAGCCTCCTCTCACTCTCGAGGAAGAAAAAAGAACTGTCAGAATGGTGGTTGACCATAATCCCATGAAACATATAAATTGCGGAATCTGTAACTGCATTGCTAATAAGGTGGACAAGATAATCGTCTGGCGAAATGGTCACTCGAACTTCGGATACTTGAAGCTCTACATTTGAGATTTTGCTCGACAATCCGACGAGCAAGCTTAAGTGGTTATTACAACTAGAAAGCCTGCTAAACTGTTGGGTTCCAATTCCAGAAGGCCGCCATTCAAAGGTTATGCATTGCTATGATGAATCTGTTGGTTTAGAACATGATTCGTGACTGAGTGGCTGTCAGCAGACCATGGTTGTTGTGCACACTAGAAAACTAACTTAGTAAAATCGATGGCTATCGTAACAAGACTTACGCCTAACGAGTTTTCGTTGCAAAGTGCGGATATGATTTGATTATTATAGCCTAAGAGTAGGCCACAGTTTCGTGAAATCGTACGCTATGAGTGAAGAACATAGGACCTTTATATTGGGACATTCAACGTAACCTTCACAATTAACTATTATTAAGTTGATCTGCGTACATGGATATTAGCCTAATAATCCCATTGCCACTGAGTGGCTATTTCATATAATTGCGGTATTAAACTCCCCTTCTCAAAGGTTATTAGGCCTACGCGGCTCACGTGAGCTGACATCATAGGACTCCCCTTCCTAGAGGCTATTACACGGTCTAGTAAGATCGTAGTGTGTTGCCACTTTAGGACTACCTCCTCAGCTGCTATCACAAGGCCTACAGATGTTGCAGAAAATACATGTAGGACTTCCATTCTTAGCTGCAGTGACAAGGTCTGCATGTCGTCTGACATGACAATATTGCCAACCGGATATGGAGTTCAACGGGATACCTGTCTACCATGGGAGACGCCGAGTACGTATACGACGAAGGATCATCATTGCTTTTCACTATAAAATAATATCTTTTAATTATTGTTATCGAGAATGAACTCTTTCGACGCCTGGCTGAATCATCCTCAATGTGAAGAGCGGGAGGAATATTTCTGGCTGACGTTCAGTCGTTTCTTCGATCTTTAATTTGTCTCCGAACTCGACCCTCATTTGACCAGAGAGGAAGAGGACGAGTACGAATGTGGCCATCGTGGCATTTCAACCAATGCGAACTGACGTCGTGTCAACGTCATTAGCAATTGAGAGCTGAGAGGGTAAATCCGCGATCCGTTGACAACTACTTCGGCCTGTTAAAAGTTCATCGGCCGCACCTAACAGAGGAAGGTTGCATGGAACCGCCATCGCAACACTAGCTTGGTTATGGAACTTCTATGTCGTTTAATCGTTACTGACAATTTTCAAATACAGTTAGTATCTTATAACCGAAGAAAGTTCGAGAGTAAGAAAGCGCACAACGATGCGGCTAGACGAAAGAAGAGCACAACGGTGAGACCAGACGAGGACGGGGCAAGAAAGAGCGGACGCTTCTCCGCCTTTCTCCGTCAATTCTCCGCCACTTCTTCGCAACTTTTCCGCCACGTCTACGCCAGACGTGGGCGGTGTCTGAAAGAGCAGTAACTTCTGACAGACGTGTGCGGTGCCGGAAGGAAGTGGCACTTTTATGCAAGACGCGGCCAGCGGTCGTAAAGTGAACGGCGTCATGGCTGCAACTGCCGACGCTACAAGATGCTACAATAATATCAATCAATTCAGACTATCTATTTGAAAAATATGGACTGACATATAAGACTGATAGACAATGTCATTTTCCATTGTATGCTGACATGGAGTGTCATTATTCAGATGACGAGACTCATGAAGATATTCCAGATGCATCAGATATACACGAGGAATATAATCCAACACAACAGGAATATTTATATGAGATATCGCAAGAACCTTCACCATTGATATACTATGAACAAGCTTCACCATTGATACATTATAGACAAGATGTATATGAACCAATTCCAAACTGGTATTATGAACAAGGTGCGCGTGAATCTATTCCAAGTTGGTATTACGATCCACAGCCAATATATTATTATACAACAGAAGATCAAGGACTGAATCCATATGCAGAAGATCAAGGACTGAATCCATATGCAGAAGATCAAGGACTGAATCCATATGCAGAAGATCAAGGACTGAATCCATATGCAGAAGATCAAGGACTGAATCCATATGCAGAAGATCAAGGACTGAATCCATATGCAGAAGATCAAGGACTGAATCCATATGCAGAAGATCAAGGACTGAATCCATATGCAGAAGATCAAGGACTGAATCCATATGCAGAAGATCAAGGACTGAATCCATATGCAGAAGATCAAGGACTGAATCCATATGCAGAAGATCAAGGACTGAATCCATATGCAGAAGATCAAGGACTGAATCCATATGCAGAAGATCAAGGACTGAATCTATATGCAGAAGATCAAGGACTGAATCCATATGCAGAAGATCAAGGACTGAATCCATATGCAGAAGATCAAGGACTGAATCCATATGCAGAAGATCAAGGACTGAATCCATATGCAGAAGATCAAGGACTGAATCCATATGCAGAAGATCAAGGACTGAATCCATATGCAGAAGATCAAGGACTGAATCCATATGCAGAGAATCCACATGCAGAGAATCCATATGCAGATCACCATGAAATAAATCCATTTGAAACAGAACATCAAGAAATAAATCAGTTTATTCCATTGTTTCCAGTGTATCCAATTTATCCAGATGATGAACAATTGATTCCAGTGTATCCATATGATGAACAATTGATTCCAGTGTATCCAGATGAGGAACAATTGATTCCAGTGTATCCAGATGAGGAACAATTGATTCCAGTGTATCCAGATGAGGTACAATTGATTCCAGTGTATCCAGATGAGGAACAATTGATTCCAATTTATCCAGATGAGGAACAATTTATTCCAGTTGGTCAATTAATTCCAATGTACCAAGAAGTGGAATCATCTATTCCAATTGATCAATTTATTCCAGTGTATCAAGAGATGGAACAATTCATTCCAATTGGTACTCATGATTATATGAATCAAGATATGAATCAATTCATTCCAATGAATCAAGATATGAATCAATTCATTCAAGATGATACAACAACACAATTGAATTTAATTATGTTAATCTGTTCCAAATTATAATAAGTCAAACAGAAATGTCGAACTTGTTTCAACTGCAACTCAAATGTCTGTTGATGATTTAGAATTGTTGATTAGTGATTTACAGAAACTGCTTATAATTAAAAGAGAAACATATACTCAAGAGGAAACTCAAGAGGAAACTCAAGAGTATACTCAAGAGGAAACTCAAGAGTATACTCAAGAGGAAACTCAAGAGTATACTCAAGAGGAAACTCAAGAGTATATTCAAGAGGAAACTCAAGAGGAAACTCAAGAGGAAGGTTGCATGGAACCGCCATTGCAACACGAGCTTGGTTAGGGAACTTCTATGTCGTTTAATCGTTACTGACAATTTTCAAATACAGTTAGTATCTTATAACCGAAGAAAGTTCGAGAGTAAGAAAGCGCACAACGATGCGGCTAGACGAAAGAAGAGCGCAACGGTGAGACCAGACGATGACGGGGCAAGAAAGAGTGGACGCTTCTCCGCCTTTCTCCGTCAATTCTCCGCCACTTTTCCGCAACTTTTCCGCCACGTCTACGCCAGACGTGGGCGGTGTCTGAAAGAGCAGTAACTTCTGACAGACGTGTGCGGTGCCGGAAGGAAGTGGCACTTTTATGCAAGACGCGGCCAGCGGTCGTAAAGTGAACGGCGTCAGGGCTGAAACTGCCGACGCTGGGTCCATATTCCATCATAGGACGAGGACCAACGGACGACATCAGAACGAAGCAACGAAACCAGACCAGTGAGCCGACAGAAGCCCTTCGCCGAGTAACAAGTAGGGCCAGTGTCTCTTGCGACTTCTAAGTGCCATCTTTGTTTAGATTCCATGCGTGTAGGTAATTTTCCTTGTCTTTTCCTCGAATGTCGAATGATTGGCTTTTCAGATTAGTTAGCATCTCTTGTCCAGAGGTATGAGAAGAGAGAGGAACTACATGTACGTTGGGTCTGCTTCAGACGACTGTTCGACACTGCATTTCTGCCTGAACCTTCTTCGGTTCTTACGACATGATGAGACCCTGATCTATGACTGGTGGGCTAGTTATCACTTTTTAGGTTGCGATCTGTACGAGTGCCCCCCACCGAGGGTCCGTCATAGCGGAACTTATCTGGTGTAGGGACCCTTTGACTTCCATCTCAGAGCTCTTTCTGGAACCAGAGCCTGCACCGACGGAGGATCTCTGGAAACAGTGTAATCCGCCACCACCTCTCTCGGAACAGTGGGATCCCGATGATTCAGGCTTTATAGACAACATCTGGACGGCCAAGAGGGATTGTTTATTTCTGGACGAATTCTCGGATGAGGCGTCAGATGATTTCTTTGGCCTATTAGTTCCGATGAGAGAGGGTGAATCAAGCTCAAAGCCTAGATCTATTGACTAGATCAGGACTATAATTCTGCCCCCAACCTTTTTCCAAGATGGGCGATCCAAGAGACTTTCTTCTAAATTATCTTAGATCTGAATTTCATAAACTCGATGATGAAGGTGCTAAGTCAGCATTTGGGCTTTTACTTCGAGACCAGGCGACAGTTTTGTTTAAAACTCTCTGATAAACTTCATGAAGAAATTCTAACAGAATTAACCGATTATATTATACGCCTATTCTTGAGAAGATATACCAAACAGTAGAAAATTTTCGAGAATTAACGTCCCGTTGGGAACAAAAACAATCTCGATGATGAAGATGCTAAGTCAGCATTTGGGCTTTTACTTCGAGACCAGGCGACAGTTTTGGTGAAAACTGCAGAGAAACTTGATGAGCAAACTCTGAAACAGTTAACCGATCTATTCTTGAGTAGATATACCAAACAAGAGAAAATTTGGCGATAATTAACGACCCTTTGGGAACAAAACCAAACAATAGGTCAATCTGCAGAAGATTCTACTGCCAATATATACGCAAAAGCGGATCATCTGAAATTGGATGACTCCACCATCTTTCACATTGTACTTAGGCCTAACGGTCTTCAACCGGCAGTGAGAAATTGCACTTCGATGACAATCTCAAAACTCTAGAAAATCTTTTACAATCGTCAAATTTTGGAAATGAATCCACAGCCAATACTGAGACAATGAGAACATTGAACGAAATGCCAAAATGAACCATTTACAACCCGCTTCTGTAGTGCCGGTAAGAGATGAGGATAATGCTAGGCGGGTAACTTTTCAGTTGAAAAGCGTAATGTTATAATTCAACTGCTACATTCCCCCTACATGCCTACACGCACGAGTGGTTGCTGCGTGCATAATGTGGGTTGTCACGACGGCCCAAATGATCCATCGAATTATGCCGTACAAAGATCGTTTACACAGATGTCGAATACTTCAAATCCACAAAGTTTTACAAATTAGTCGGATGAAGTATCTTATTTCAATTCGCAGTAATCTGGAAAACGTCCTTATTTGTATATCAGGCCCGGAAGAAATCGATTTGACCGTAGGCTACTCGTTCGAATTCGGCGCCAAACTCCGATAACAATCGAAGTGCGCAAAACTTTCAATATTATTATGCGGCAATTGTGCGAGGAAACATCAACCTACGGCTCGCCCAGCTCAACAAGTGAGATGTAGACACAGTGGCCGTTTCAATCATTTTGCTAGGGCTTGCAGGTCAGGCAGGCTTGACGCTCCATAGGAATTTGAGCCCGTTTTGTCACACAGGCAGAACAGGCATGCAAAACGTCGCGTAGCCTACCGTTTCGAAGGAAAAAAGCTTTTCGATTATCTTCAGTGGCAAATGATTCCCATTTTCAGAACTAATTTGAGTCAGCATCCACGTCATCAGGCTTTCACAAAGAATCTGCTGTATATGCGAAGCATGCGTTAAATTGTTCTGGAAATTGTTCGGCAAATACAAGCGAGCCCTCGTAGACTCGGGAGCAATTAGGAAGTAAGGATCAGCTCAATTCAGAGTTTATTTTGATGTAGAACTACATTTTTAGTTTATATGTTGTATTTGTACAGTTGGATGGTGTTTTAGGTGCCTGTTTCCAGCGAGGAATCTTGTATAATAGAACTGATGATGACATTTGCTGTAAAGAGAATATCTGGTACCGTAACCTCAGTAAAAATATTCAGCTGATATCTGCTGATTTTTTGCTGGAAAAGTGTAGGACCAGATGACAGAACATGGTGCAAGCTGAACTGTGTCAACAGAACGAACATTCATGAAGTAAGCTGTTAGTTTCCACTATCTATGCTGATTAGTTTCAAACTATAGAATGTGTAATGATGCTGAGATGCAATAGACTTTTCATTGAAAGCTTCTGCTTATCTAGAATTAATTCATCTCACAAAGAATGGAATAAAATGGATTGGACTGAAGAATTGTGTGAAATAGTATTGTTTTCTTTCAACATTTATTATCGATGCACCAGGCTTTGTGTTCTAGTTTATTTTTCCATGTTATTGTATTTTGTATTGTTGTTTATTAACTGATCAGTGATCACGTCTTGTTTCCCGAGGTATTTGATCTTCTTGTAACAGATTACATGAGACATTCGCTGAGTACTCAGCAGAGATTCACATCGGGATTCTGAACTCCATTGCCAAAACCATATTCCAAAGTTGCTAAGCTAGTCAAAATCTGTGAACCGGCTGCAGTGAACATCTGCATTCTTTTTCACCGCTGGCCCAAGAGCCGCTGATAACCGGGGTTATAGAGGTAAGCAGCATGGTGCCCCTGATAGAGAGCATATTTCTAAGTGTAGTCTGCTAGATAAGAAAAAAACAATCATTGCAATAGGCCTGCATCACGGACACATGGAAACTTCTGTCGCGGCCTTCAACCATTAGTCACAAATTACTAATCATGGAATCGGATCCTATGCAGTATTCTCTCACTCCCAAGGAAGAAAAAGAGCTGACGGAATGGTATGCTGAACATCATCCCATAAAACATATACATGGCGGAATTTGTTACTGCATTGGCGTCAAGGTGGATAATCGCCTGGCGAAATGGTCACTCTAACGTCAGAAGAAAATACGCCTCCTAACATTGACCACAATAATTTGCCAATCAAAAGATAAGAAAACACGCATCCTCCTCTCATTCCTGAGGAAGAAAAAGATCTGGCTGAATGGTATGCTGACCATTATCCCATAAAACATAATTATAAATGGCGGGATCTGTTATTGCATTGGTGACAAGGTTGAAAAACAAGGCATATTGATCACTCGATCATGCTTAATTACCAGGAATCGACCGCAAAGGGCTCATAAATGATCGTTGGAGTAGCGGTAGATAGGCCTACTGCAAAATACAGTGATGCAATAATGCCCTATGTGGTGGTGATTAAGCAGACCTAAATCGGTTAACTTGAATCCTATGCAATATTACTGAATATCTGTCAATATAACAGCTCAAATTGTAAAGCCAGAACAGAAACTCACCGACTAGACGATTGACAGCATTATTTTCTTTTGCGTTATGTTCTTTTGCACAGAATACCACAAGGAACAGAGACATTTCTATTATTTCCTGGATGGGCATTTCTTTTGTTCTTGACAAACGAAAATTAATGGGGAAAGGTGTATATTACATCGTCCATAAAACCGATAAGGACAGATCATATTCTAAGAGACACAAAACGAATCAGAAGCACAGAGATCCAGTCCATGTAGAACGTCTGAATTTAAGTGTTGATGACAGAGACTTTCAGATTTGAAGACTCGGAATATTTTATTCTCAAATCACAGAACCTGCAAGTGATTCCCCAGAAGACACAACATATCCAGAAGGAACACCTTTCAACAATGATGACGAACATGACACTTCATTCGATGTTCCTGATCATTCCAGCAGAGAACCTTGTTTCACTGTAACACTCTGCCTAATTGCCGCAAGGGTTCCCTACACTGCTCTAGACTGATCTAGTCAATCAGTACAACGTCACAGTTATGCAGTGGGTTTTAATTATGTTGGGTATTTTCATCAGAAGACTAGTTTCTGGTCACAAAGGTTTCATTTTAATTGCATTCTCTTAAAACGGCGACAGAGGAAGATGAAAAGGCGTTGACCAAGCGTGTACAAGCCATCAGTAACTGTATACTATAGCCTACGAAACGCATGACGTCTTTTACAACATTAAGTTTGGCAATATTGAACAATTGTTGCAACAATATTATTCAGATTTAGTTGAATCCATCCAAGGACATCAACAGTGGATTAAATGTAATGTCAACACATTAAGATGAGATCCATTAGCAGTTGTTGTAGTGCATTGCATGTTGTGGCTATTACTGGATGATCGAAAGAAATTCGTGTGAAGCCATGCATCGACCAAAGACACACAAAGACATCTACTACATAACCGATGTGTTGTCTCATGATGTATTTCATCTTTACATC
The DNA here is from genome assembly GCA_945859605.1 of Lumbricus rubellus. Lineage (NCBI taxonomy): Eukaryota > Metazoa > Annelida > Clitellata > Crassiclitellata > Lumbricidae > Lumbricus > Lumbricus rubellus. The sequence continues at coordinate 30,274,435 of OX243825.1, forward strand.
TGTGCTGACCATGTGACCATTCTTGAGACCAGGACAGCATTGGACATACAGTGTCACATAGAGACAGTCACAACTGGTATTGGACTTGTAACAAATTACCGACGACTGTATTACTCTGAACTTAAGAACAATGATAATGCAGAATGCAGATAAATTTGTCCCGTTTCTTGTCCCATTCTAATAACATTAGCTGCAGCGTCCTTGTAACAAAGAAATCAAATTAGAGACAAAGATTTATGGTGGGCCGTCAACAACCAGGTAGACTGGGGTAATAATAGCACATAGACGGTGCACTGCAATGCAATGACACTGAGATAATAATGAGAAATAATGTTGAATAGCTGTGCGGACCAGAAAGCCAGTTAAGCACAGGTCAGAGGAGATGTAATAGGTGAACACTGATAGCAGAAGCCATAATTATGATCATGAATAGAAGTAGGCCTATATGCGTGCGATGTGCTCACAGTCTGCACCGCACTAGCAGCAGCCAAATAAATAGTCACATTTGGTGGAGTCGCCTCTACAATCGCATATATAAGAATGTGACGAGTCGAATGTCTCTGCTGTAGGTTTGCAGGTAACTGCTTAACCATGAATTACGAAAGAAACTCGATGGCTCATGTGAAGATGAAATCGCTAAGCATTGCTGAATAGTCTCACATAGACAACGTGAAAGACTGCCGGTCAATGGCACGCAGTGAAACTGAGAAAGAGCAACCAGGTACAACTAGTTCAGAATATTCTTTCATCTGTAACCGACTTCGTGAAAAAGAGAAAATGCTACGAATCATCTGATGGACGATCTGTCTCAGGGTTCTTAATACAAAAAAGAATATATATATATATATACATATATATAGTCAATATTCTTAATAAAGACTCTTATAACCATGTATCATTTCTGTTTAATTAACAATTCATTAGCTTTCTAGTTGAAACTAGGAGTCACTGGTATACAATAATTGGCAAAGAACCTCTGCTTTCGATCCTGCACTTTATGGGCAAGGTTCGTGAGTCCCGTGTTCTTTAATTAGAACCATAAAGAAGAACAATATCAAACTTGCTGATAAAATAATATGTATCGCCATTTCTGAAGAATGCTTAGAGGTCTAAGATTGTCTGCATCCACGATTAATGCAACGAATTCGTGCAATAATTTAATGTTCTATTCGTACTTATAGGAATACGTTTGAACGGAGACCAGGTTCTGATCGATGAGACATTATTCAATAAGTGATTCTAAACACTTCAATGGTGGCATATGCTATCGCATCAGTGACAAGGTGGACGTGAATTTTGCGAATGCAATCGTGAGATGGCCACTGTCATACGGGAGACGATCGACTTTGTACGCCATCCTAAAGAACAACTATTTCGAAAGAACGAACAAACTTTTAAGAATCTCGTTTGTTTTCAATATGCAAAGTCGAAGAAATAGTCACGAATCTACTAAGTCATAGAAATGTAAACAAACGGTTCAGTGATCGCGAACTGATTGTTCTTTGTCACAGTGGTAATACATCACAACACGAACGCATCAATTCGTCGTCTTCGTTGCTTAGACCTAAGTGAGTTCCTTTGGAAGTTAATTTAACATATTCTCATAGATCATAAGGAGAACCGCTGCTTCTGATGATTTTCGTGTGGAAGAAGAAGAGATTGGTGAAGATTGGACAATGGTTGCATTCACCTTTAAAAAAGACAAATATAACCAAAGCATCTTGTTGAGTATTTTCACCATCATCCGGGTACTCTTCATTGTAATAACTGTAGACTCGATTTGGAGACTAGTCTTGAATGAAGTGGCTATGCACATCAAATCACCGCCGTAAACATCAAAAATCAAACAGAGAACGGGATTGCGACAATAACGCGGAGCTGTCTTCATCGCTAAGTGCGACATACTCGGTAAATGACTCGGAATTATTCATAGCAAGTTCAGAGTATTCCTCCGTCTATAGCCTCATTCAACGAAAAATAAAAACAGAATGCTTCGAATATTCCTTAGCCTGTTACATTGTTGAACTTGAACGGAAGAGAAACAAAATTATGTTGCAGTCGCTGCGCGTAATGTCGTTATTGGTAGGCTACTTACTCCAACAACACGCGTTAAGTCCATTTCTGGCGACTACAAATTTTAAACACTTCATTCGAGTTGCTGATATGCAACGTTTTGCTTAGGGTCAACGACCATCGAGAGGCATTTCTACAGCCCCAATGATCGAACCCACGCAGCACGGCATCGGGATTGAAACCACGGGATGATTACCCATGACGGTTTCAACAGCAGCATGGTCTGGCTTTATACCAACCTGAAAAAGATCCTAGGACTTATAGATGGGATCCTAGCGAGGATGGTTGGCTAGAGGAGAGAGCGGTGGCTAGCTTTAGGTGGTCCTCGATGCAGCCTAGAAGTCGCTAGGAGGAATGGATAACATTGGATATAGTGAACGGAAGCTGAGGAATCTGGGCACTTGGATTCTGTCAGAAGGAGGAGAGAGATGGAGCTTTAGCGACCGGACTTCAGAGAACAGTTTTGTAACGTGAATGTTGTCTGTACGGTTGGTGACTGTAAATATACTTGTTATAGGCCTAATTCAAGCAGTGTCTCCTGTGTCCAGTTCCTTCACCCAAGTGTGTCATAATTCGTTTAGAATCGGGGTAGGTCTATGTACTTAAGTTTTTTCTCTCTATTTTCTACATATTTTAAGCAATTTATGTCTCTTTATTTTTCTTCTTTAATTGGAATGAGTGGTTTTTTGGAGTGGGTCACGTCTCTTGCCCACAAGGATCAGGAAAGAGAGGAGTTAACTTGGGTCTGCTTTCGGCGTCTGTTCGACCCTACTTTTCTGCCTGACCCTTCTCCGGTTCTTACGCCAGATGAGTCGGAAAGCTATGACTCGTGGGCCAGTTATCACTTCATAGGGTGTGATCTGGAACAGTGTCCCACAGAGACAAAGTCATAGAAGAACTTGTCTGGTGTACAGGGTGCGGCCCAAAAAAATACCCCATTACGAAAATCGAGATTTCTCAAAAACCGCAGAATATTTTGTTATGAAACTTCGCCAGTCTATTTGACACATATCTATCGACAACTTGGCTAAATTTAATTAAATTCGAATCATGAACACCAAAATGGTGCAACCCTGAAGTGAAACAACGTTATTTTCGTTTCAACAGACATTTCATGACAACAATAAGTAGCAAAGATGATTTGTGCGTATTTTTCAGTTCAGAAATGTTCTCTGGCTGTGTGGTACGTTTGTGGTAAGTCTCAAGCATTGCACCCCAGACAGCATAGTCGAGTGGGTTCATATCTGGGGAATTTGGCGGCCATGAATCCTTGTCGATGAAGTCCGGACAGTGACTTGTTAGCCAATCTTTAAGTTAGGCCAGCTTAGCGCCCTGAGCGGGCGCTTCATCTTGCTGAAAAGTGAACTGATTTCCCAAAACAGTGTGACAGTCATCGACAAGCTTAGGCAAAATATTCTCCTCGTAATACTTAGCATTGACTTTGGTCTTCTCGACAATGAAATGTAAGCGTCCTTTACCATCATAGCTGACACCTGCAGAAACCATGATGTGGGGAGAGAATTTGGCTCTCTCGACCAACAGACGGCTTGGATTGATATCGGCTTTTTTCTTCTTCGTCCAGACGTGGTTGTTTTGATTATTAATGGTTGGATTGATGTAAAAGATCTTTTCATTGGTGAAGAAAACCTAATTATGGCACACTGCAGGCTACTTTATGTAAAAATATGATTTTTTATTGCGTGAATGTCATGTTCAGTTGAAAAAATGCTGTTCTGTCTTTTGCCTGATGTCATGATCACAGATATAAAGATGCTGACATAAAATTTTCAAATAATGTGCAGAAATATGTGGCGAATAAGAATGAAAATATTTGTAACAAAATATTCAGCGGTTTTCGAGAAATCGCAATTTTCGTAGTGGGGTATTTTTTTTGGCCGCACCCTGTAGACACCATCTGACATCTATCGAAGAGCTCTTTGTTGAGCCGGAGCCGGCAGAGGATCCTTGGGAACAGTGAGCCCGCCGCCCTCACCTCTCCCGGAACTCTGGGATCCTAAGGATTTAGATTTTCTCGACATTGCTGAAACGGCTGAGTGGAATTGGTCAGCTGAGGATTAATTTTCTGACGAAGAGTCAGATGATTTATGGGATGATTAGTTCCGGAAGGAACTAACCTCAACTGACTACACGATTGACAACATTCTTATGTTTTGCGCGATGCAATCTTGCTGAATTGCTGTGAATATAACAGCATAAATTGTAAAGCCAGAAAAGAAACTCACTGACTACACGATTGACATTATTTTGTTTTGCATTATGCAATCTTGCTAAATTGCTGTGAATATAACAGCATAAATTGTAAAGCCAGAAAAGAAACTCTCTGACCACACGATTGAAAACATTATTTTGTTTTTCATTATGCAATATTGCTGTATTGCTGTGAATATAACAGCTTAAATTGTAAAGCCAGAAAAGAAACTCTCCGACTACACGATTGACAGCTATTATTTTCTTTTGCGTTATGTTCTTTTGCACAGAATACCGCAAGTAACAGAGACATTTTTATTATTTCCTGGATAGGCATTTCTTTGTTCGTGAAAAAAAGGTAAAATAAGGTTTATATTACATCGACCATCAAACCGACAAGGACAAATCATATTCTAAGAGACATAAAACGAATCAGAAACACCGAGATCCAGTCCCTGTAGAACGTCTGAGTTTATTTGCTGATGACAGAGACAAATAGATTCGAGATTTGAAGACTTAGATTTCTCAAATCACAGAGGCTGCAAGTAATTCTCCAGAAGACACGACACAACAAATCCCGAAGGAACACCTCTCAACAATTATTATTATTTATTGCCAAAGAAACAAAATGAACATCAGTGAATACAGAAAGTCTCTTGGCAACAGGAAGCCCGGAAAAAGCCAAGGGCTTATATCAACCTGGCCCCTAATGTACAAATGCATTTCAGTCAACGATCAATGTCAAACAATTGTAAACAACAATGTTCTGTTGATACCATAGGAATGTTAGTACTGTTTATAATGTTTGTAGGCCTACTGACCAATATTCTACAGCAGCAATAAATTGTGCAATAAAATTATATAGGATAGCAAACAAAAGAAGAAATGAAAACAAAATTAAGAAAACAACAACCGAAGCTAAAAAGAAAAGATGCGGAGGTATACTTGAATTGCTTAGAAAGACCTGTTTAGCAATCAGCATACTTAAGTAAAAAGCCTGATTTCACTTCTGTTTTAAATGTAGGTAAGAATTTTTCTTGTTTAAGGTCATCAGATAGGGAATTCCATAAGCAAGGTCCCAGGACCTGAAGATTATGTGCTTTGGAGGCAGTTCGTGCATAAGGAACAACGTAATTGGACGCGTTCCTGGTATTATAAGAATGGGTTTGATCAACTGTTATAAAAAAATTAAAAAATTGTTTACGTAACAAGTTGTGTACAAATCCGATCATAAAGGATTGCAGTGACATCAATCACAAGCAATCCTGTGAACAACATCAGCGCCGACGTCATCGCGATAGCTGATGACGAAAATGATGTCATCGCGATAAATGAGGAGGAGAACAGCATCATCGCGAAACACTACATTCCATAACAAAAAGCACATTTTGCGTACTGAGGTATGGCTTTTCAGGACTCTCCTATCTGAATTCACTACGACAGAAAAATGCTCGCCGGAGTTTAATTAGAAATACATTTGACTGTTTAATCTGTAGTCGTCCTTCATCCATCGTCATTTATGCTCGAGGCATTGATGGATGCAGGTGGTCGTGCTGAGAGTGCATACATGACAAAATTGATGAAGTCATCGCTTGGCATGACGGTGACGCTTCGATCCGGGCTGCAGCAGTTATTGAGGTCCCAACACCAGCTGCTTTTGTAACGATTTTAAAAAACTGGTATATCATCGACGAATCCATAGTATCATCAGAGGCGACAACATATCGATAATATCGATAGAGTCCGCCTGTCAACGAATAAATCACCGTCTCCAGGGCAGGAAAGAATAGACGAAAAGATAGACGAACGTCAACAGACCGAGCCTCGTAAAAGATAGGATATGCAAGGGACAACATTTGTTCAATTATTTTTCAGCTCCTGTTTTGCTATATGTAAGTTTTCGTGCAAACGACCGAGGCATTGAAGAACCTCAGCCTTGCTTTAAGATCTATTGTTGACAATTTACGATTAATGCAACAAATTCGTGTAAGAAATTAAAGTTCTATTCGTACTTATATGATTACGTTTGAACGGATACAAGGTTATGATCGATGAAACGTTATTGTGGAATAGCCTAGCGCTTGTGAACACGTTGATGACGGGGAATTGTTCCTTTGATGCTCCCCTTTAAGCGCACAACCGGATATGATCCCTTTATCAGAGGATAAAGACGAATGTGTGGTGGGTGTTATACCATTTCATCGTTTGCGATCATGATTGCCCACACATGCGACTCGGTCATGGAGGATCTTATCTGCGATCCTACTGCATCAATAAGACAGATTTGGACCAGTATCTTCCATCTATTTTCTACACACACAGACGTACTCCAGCAGCCAACAACATACGCCGTACTTTCTTCTAAATGGAAGGGAGCTCTCCATGCCATTGGAAAAAGCACTGGTACTACCAGCATCTCGATTTGCTGGCAGGTCGGATGCAAGGGCCTCTCTCGCCATCCTTATAATACAGTGTCAACAGAGCAAGGCCAAGATCAAGAGTCATAGCAAACAGGACTCATCGAAAAATGGAAAATTGAAACGCCTTTCTATGAAAGTTCTGGCTATAAAGCTGAAACCTTCCGACATTTTCGTGCTTTTTACCTTTGCAAAAGCAGCTGCTGCTGTTTTCTTAGCACGACTTGGTTCTGTGATTTCGATAAACGGAATTATGTGAAAGTCTTATTTCATTTCAGATAATCGTTGCGAGGTGAAGAAGTCGATAGGAGCGAAAGGAGTGACTGGTGTCATGGGGGCAAATTGGTCTTTCGCTCCTTTTTCAGCATGTTCGCCAGCGCCGACGTCACCAACCTCGTTTCCATACCAACTGTCTCGTAAGTTACGCAATATAATTATTACAGTGATGCCACAGCTGGGTTTTTCCAACTATAGATCTGGGTTTTTTCCAACTATAGATCTGAGTTTTTGGCGTTCGTCTGCATGTGTTTCTGTTTTTTGGCAGCTCGCTGAATGGTAAGTTCGCCATTACCCATCTAAACACGTTAATGGTGGCATGTGCTATTGTATCGATGACCAAAAAGTAACTACGACGGCTTCTCTGCATCCGTTACCAGTTTCCGAACTACCGCGTCGCCAAGCAGATTTCTTCGGCAAGAAAAGGATATTCACATCCAATCGCAATGTCAGGCGTTATGGCATAATGGCATACGCCTGCGATAGATTACAACCGACGACAAGGTGGACGAGAATTTTGCAACTGCAATCGTGAGATGGGCTGCATAGTACGGGATCCGACCGACTTTGAAAGAAGGAACAGACTTTAGAGAATCTCGTCTGTCTTCAGTATGCAAAGTCGAAGGAATAGTCACGCACATACTAAGTCATAGAAATGTAAATATCAGACGGTTCACTGATTGCGAACTGATTGTTCTTTGTCACAGTGATAATACATCACAACACGAACGCATCAATACGTCGTCTTCGCTACTTAAGTGAGTTCTTCTATGAGCTAATTTAACATCGTCCCACAGATCATAAGGGGAACCGCTGTTTCTGATAACTTTCGTGATGAAGAACACCATAAAAGGCGTCATCTTTTCCATCGACCGTTCGATCAATTCCATTCACTCTTCCACTCCTTCCTTCTTCGATGTATACCCACCGTGACCCGCCGCTTCAATTCTCTCGGCTTAACAGCACAGTTCTCTACTTAATGGGTCAATATGAATCTAATTGGAGTTCACTTGTAATGTGTCCAAATTCATTTCAAACAATAGATGTGTGTGTGTACGTGTGTGTGTGTTTTGTGTGTTAGTTGATGAGCACCGTCATTAGTCACGAATGAGTTGAGAGGCAGATTGATTGTCAGATAAGTTGGTTATAAAAAAGAGAAAAGAATATGCAGAAATAGAAATCTATTCTGTACATAGTTTAGATTCATGGCCAGTGCCGCTTTGGAAAGATGCAAAAACTAGTGTTTTACTGATTATTCTGCTTCAATTAATTTTAGGGTACGCGTACCCACGAGCTATGCTTTGCACATCAAACAACTGCCGGAAACATCAACAATTTATTGGCCACCGATTATTACTGATGACAGAGATCAGGAAGGCGACAATGGCGCGGAGTGGTCTTCTTCTCTAAGTGCGTCATACTCGGTAAATGACTCAGAACCCGTCACAGCAAGTTCAGAATAGCGTAGCGTCATTCAACGAAAAATCGACAAAATGCTTCGAATATTCCTTGACCTGTTACATTGTCCGACTTGAATGGAAGAGAAAGAAAATTATGTTGCAGTCGCTGCACGTACTGTCGTTATTGGTACTTACTCCAACAACACGCGTTAAGTCCATTTCTGGCGACTACAGATTTTAAACGCTTCATTCGCGTTGCTGATATGCAACGTTTTACTTACGGACCATAGCGTCAACGACCATCGAAAGAAATATCAACAGCCTAAAAATGATCGACCCCACGCACCACGGTCTCGGGATTCAAACGACGGGACCACTTCGATATTCATGACGTCAGGAGCATGGTCTGGCTTTATGCCAACCTGAAAAAGATCCTAGGACTTCTAGGACGAACTTTAGGTATGGAACAAAGATGCAAGCGAAAAGGACATTCAGCGCATGTCTGGCAATCGCAAGAGATGTGTAGGATCTGAGCGACTTGTACGAAGAGAGCAGATTTTGAGTATCTTGTACCTTGTTTACCGGTATGCGCGTTTTAATATAACCTGTTAGTCTACTCAGCTATTTCTCAACTTTTTCTTCACTCGCATGAGCTTCTTTTCGGCGTGGCAAGTCAGTCTTCTACGGAAGAAAGAGCAGCGAGAGAGACTTTTCCGGATCTCGTTGAGACGTCTTTTTGATCAGGACTTTATTCCAGACCATTCTTGAGACCAGGATAGCATTGGACATACAGTGTCACATATTCACAACTGGAATTGGACTTGTCATTCAATGGAAAATCGACAAAATGCTTCGAATATTCCTTGACCTGTTACAATGTCCGACTTGAATGGAAGAGAAAGTAAATTATTATGTTGCAGTCGCTGCACGTACTGTCGTTATTGGTACTTACTCCAACAACACGCGTTAAGTCCATTTCTGGCGACTACAGATTTTAAACGCTTCATTCGAGTTGCTGATATGCAACGTTTTACTTACGGACCATAGCGTCAACGACCATCGAAAGAAATATCAACAGCCTAAAAATGATCGACCCCACGCACCACGGTCTCATGATTCAAACGACGGGACCACTTCGATATTCATGACGTCAGGAGCATGGTCTGGCTTTATGCCAACCTGAAAAAGATCCTAGGACTTCTAGGACGAACTTTAGGTATGGAACAAAGATGCAAGCGAAAAGGACATTCAGCGCATGTCTGGCAATCGCAAGAGATGTGTAGGATCTGAGCGATTTGTACGAAGAGAGCAGATTTTGAGAATCTTGTACCTTGTTTACAGGTATGCACTTTATAATATAACTTGTTAGTACACGCATATTCTTTTTGTTTATAATCAGCTATTCACCAGCAATCTTATAGTTGGTGAGACCGTAGAACAATCTATGTACCCAAAGATATTATTTTTCTAGCTTTTTTCAAAGTCTCGCATCAGCTTCTTCTCGGAGTGGCAAGCCAGTCAACTCTTAGAATGAATGCATGTTCGGTTCAACTGAACCACCGAGAGGTCTATCTATGAGTTGGTGCCTCATTTGGGCCTCAAAGTTGATCTGCTACCGGCAATGCTGGTGACCATCCAGACGATAGTCATCATGCTTCATGTGTAACGGATTCGGAGGAATATGGAGTACGCGCAGAAATACCGTAGTCGTTGAAGGATGGGCAGTAAAGCATGGAAGGTCCGGACCCCCTGCTGCATGGAATGAGGGGTATGGCTGGTGCCTCGGACTTTGGAGTCTAATAGTTCAGATCCTTCTGCGTTTCTTTAATAAAAGCATACCATACACGGAGGACATCCAGCGCGATGCCGGAGTGAACTCCTGGGCTGCATAAATCATAGTACACACTTTGTATTTTGTGCAGAGTCAAATGGGTCTGGAAGCTGTTTCTTCCCGAACATGACTAAGGCGTTTTATTCTGAATCATGGGGGAATGTGACTGAGCAAGTTGCTCCGAGAACTGCATCAATAAGAAGTCAATGAAGATGGCCAGAGAGTTGCTGACAAATCGTTGAGACAAAGTGTTAGTCGCATATGCGGAGAGCACCCTTAAAACGTGCGCACTTCAACGTCTGTCATCGGTCAATAACGATTGTATTGTACTTCTCAAAGAACAGATTCTTACATCAGTGTGTGTTTCTCGATGTCTTTTACTTCTCGGACCCTATATTAATAACTACGTGATGCTTTCTTGTACTTATGTATGTAGTAAGTTGAGTATTACGGAGTTGATTGTACAAGGTCATTCGTTTATTCTGAGTGCTACATCATATTTACGCGCAGTATGCTTATAGTAAAAATTAAAAATCCATGAAAAGGAATATCCATTCAAATGTCACATATTGATACCCACAAGCTATTCCCCAGCACTCGTATAGTTGGTGAGACCGATTTAAGATTTAGTATCAATTTCTCTTTTCCCAGAACCCTCAAGTATTCTAAGTTTCTCCCGCAAAGCACGGAATGCGACTCTCTTCAGAAAGGCAAGCCAGTTGACCAACTCGTACTTATCTAGCGAACGGCGACACTACAACTAGGTGAAGTGCCTAATCGATCAACATGCCTTTAGACAGCGACTTCATCAACACCAGGCACCAGCATCCTCAATTGCTCATCTGCAGACGACCGACGAGCAACAGAGAATTAAATTGTGTAAACCACTACAGTGTTTATTCTTCATAGTTAGTTATTCCTCAGATTTCTTAGAGCTGGCTGGTGAGACCGGTGTTTGTCGAAGTACAATTTATTTCTTCTCACAAATATTTTAAGTACTTCTTTATCTTCCATCTTTTAAAGTTTGGAATGATGTTTTTCACAGAGTGGCTCGATTCGTCTGCACGGTGGGAAACGGAAAGAGAGGATTCTCGGAACCAGTCACGAGTTCAGAATAATCCTTCATCTGTAGCCGACTTGAACGGAAAACATCGACAGAATGCTGCGTTTCAACGTTACGAGGCTTGTTCTAGTGCTTACTCCAGCAACAATTATCTGCGACGAGAGACAACCATCCGCCGGCAATTTGAGGCGAAAGCCAATGGACGATGTGTGGCGCATAAAGCTGCCGCACGTCTGGTCAAGAAAAAATTCGATATCGAGGCCTAAGAAATACATCCGTGTTTCCGATAGGCAACGTCGTCTTATGAGTAAAAGATGGATAGACGTTGATCGGCCAAGTCTGCTTCATTCGAATCGATAAGCGTTGTGAAATTAACTTACAAAGACCTAGGTCACACGAAAGATTGCCAGGCGATGGGATGCGCGATGACGAGAATTGATCCAAAGGAAGTTGCTACCGTGACTCTCCATCACAGATAGTCTTTGTTCCGTGCCAGACACAAACGAGGCCTCGGCCTGTGAGCAGACGGATGCTAAAAGTCATCCAATTTTAAACTGCGAGATATTAGAGAGGCTGACAATGTTAGGAAGCATGAATTCTTTCACAGGTCTACATCGACAACATGCAACACGAAAATGATGATCTTGTAGGTTGCATACAGGCTACACCATATTCTACATTTGCTTCAGCGATGTGAGTAAGGACTTCTGGAAACGCCTTCTGCGGTTGTTTGTAGGCCTATTGTTACGAGGCATCGTCCAGATCAACCGATAACTGCTATGACGCTATTGCATACAGAGAATCGGACGAGAGAGACTACAGAATCAAGTGACTCGGACGAAGAGAGCAGAGTCTAAGCCTACTAGCCTAGGTATTTTGTCAACGGCATGTTCCGTCATTATAATTTGTAAATTACTACACTGTATATTCTTCATAGTTAGATATTCACCAGAATAATTTCTGACATGACGAACATTTGTATGATTTCTCCCCAGTAGGCCTATGGGTTCTCATGTGTGCTTTCAGAAAACCACCTATAGTGAATGAATTCTGACATGGCTGACAAAATGTATGATTTCTCCCCAGATTGGGTTCTCATCTGTACTTTCAGAAGACCGCCTCTAGTAAATGATTTCTGACATGGCTGGCATGTGCATGATTTCTCCCCAGTTTGGCTTCTCATGCGTACTTTCAGATGACAAACCATAGTAAATGATTTCTGACAAAACTGAAATTCGTGTGCTTTCTCCCCAGTATGTGTAGGCTACTTTCAGAGGACCACCTCTAGTGTATAATTTCTGACAGGACGAACATAATGATTTCTCCCCAGTTTGGATTATCATGTGTACTTTCAGAAGACCACCTCTAGTAAATGATTTCTGACATGGCTGACATGTGTATGATTTCTCCCAAGTTTTGGGTTCTCATGTGTACTTTCAGATGACCAACCACAGTAAATGATTTCTGACAAAACTGAAATTCGTGTGCTTTCTCCCCAGTATGTGTACTTTCAGAGGACCACCTCTAGTGCATAATTTTGGACATGACGAACATTTGAATGATTTCTCCCCAGTATGGGTTCTCATGTGTACTTTCAGAAAACCATCTCCTGCAAAATGATTTCTGACATGGCTGACATATATGTATGATGTCTCCCCAGTTTGGATTCTCAGGCGTACTTTCAGATGACCAATCATAGTAAATGATTTCTGACAAAACTGAAATTCGTGTGCTTTCTCCCCAGTATGTGTAGGCTACTTTCAGAGGACCACTTCTAGTGTATACTTTCTGACATGACGGACATAATTATGTATGATTTCTCCCCAGTTTGGGTTCATATGTGTACTTTCAGAAGACCACCTCTAGTAAATGATTTCTGACATGGCTGACATGTGTATGATTTCTCCCCAGTTTGGATTCTCATGTGTGCTTTCAGATGACCAACCATAGTAAATGATTTCTGACAAAACTGAAATTCGTGTGCTTTCTCCCCAGTATGTGTACTTTGAGAGGACCACCTCTAGTGCATAATTTCTGACGTAACTCACATCTGCATATTGCCTATCCAATAGGCTATGGGTTTTCGTGTCTCATGTGTGATTTCAGATTACAACTCGAAGTAAAAGAATTCTAACATAACCGACAAATGTAGCCTAGAGTATCTCTTCAGTGTGTATTCTCGTGGTCAATTTCGCACTACAAGAATGAGCACATATTTTTGGCATTACGAACATAAAAATGTAAATTCTATAACAGTACCAGAGCAGGTCCATTGTAATTCGCATGAAGGAACAGCACCACATTCGTTGCGCTGCAGCCTGCTGCAGGAATATAGATTTCAAGACCTAATGATAACTCGCGCATTTGCAAATTGGCTACATCAGACAAGAAGTGATTTGGTTCAAGCCACCTTACCGATCTATTATGGAAGAACTGCAGAAGCAAGAGAAAATATCTGTCAATCCTGCTGCCCGGCGAAGCACAAGAATTCCGCACCATATTTTGGCCGCTTTTCGTTGGCAGAGGATTCATAACAGTCGTCTTTAGTAGCGACTCAGAAGATCGACATAACCACGAAGACGTAAGCAGTACGGAACTAAGTCGATGAAAAATTAAACACAAAAAATCAGGGAAGATCCTCCCTGTTATGTGGTGAGTCTGTCTTGAGTTTTGAATTTATAAATATAATCCATTTGCAATGAGGATTTATAGAATCGTATATGGATAGGCTCTGAAATACAAGTCTAATAACATCACCAAAATGTTATAATGGCACTGGTATATGTTTTTTGTGTTAATTCTACGGAGAAACAGGCACTTTGAAATCTCCCGAAGACCAAACATTATTAAAATGTTCAGATTGTCGTAAATTCTTGAACTTGTTATTTTGATGTCAACAGTGCAAGGCCGAAATCAAACAAGTAGCAGCAAACAGGAATCATTGACAGAAGGAAAATTTAAAGATGAAGCCGCGCTGGCGGAAACGAAGCAATTCATCTACCGACAACCGAAGTCTGTAACAATTCTACGATTCTAATCATAAGCTCAACAGTCGGCTCAGAAGATGATCGTCACCGATGAACAAACCTTCTTAGTCGCGCCAAAAGGCCTAGGACCAAACCTGCGACAACATTTCTGTCAGCCAAACCCACATTGCTATCAGCTACGAACTCAACTAGCATGCAATGTGCGTGTACACTAAAGCAGTATTTATTAATGGCTGCTAGAGGGGAATTTGCATATAGAGAAAGAAGATTCGCCTTCAGCGAGGAAATGGAACAATTCTTTGATCGACAGCCAGGGTTTTTAACAACAAAGATTCTGAGCATATGCTCAACAGTTTGCTCAGAAGATGAACGTCGCCGAAAGTGACAAACCTTCCTAGTCGCGATCAAAGGCCTACGACCAAACCTGCGACAACATTTCTGTGAGCCGAATCCACCTTGCTATTAGCTACGAACTCAGCCGGCATGCATTGCGTGTGCAAAACGTAGCATCGTTTATTAATGACGTCACGTTTCAGAATACACTTTCTGTGAACAGAACCTACTACGAGGAATCTGCATATAGAGAAAGGCGACTCGGAACTGTGTACTTGAACCAGAGAAAGAGAGGAAGAACTTCATGAATGAAACAACGTTAACAGATTGTATCGTTATTGTTCCTGCAGGTGACATTACGACCGAGCTTATTGACAGCATGTTGTCTAAACTAACATAAATAGCCTAGGCTACATGTATTCGCATTACGTACAAGTAATTGTATTAGAATGCTACAACTCTGAAGGTTAGGTATCAGCAATGACTTCATTGCGTACGCTGTGATATTATGATAATACCACTTTACACATGATTGATGCTGCAGACAGCTTGGTGTGACAGCATATTATGGAATCAACAGCTCAACACAGTGTTCCGCTAGCTTCGGAACGTTTTGCCTTATGTTCACGAGACAGCCAAAGATTGATTGATTGATTGATTGGGCTTAACGGCACTTCAGCACAGAATTGGCTATTTCGTGCCTTGGCATGATTATCGAATACACATCATTAGTTGATACTAAAAACGCTTGGGGGTTAATAGATAGGATAAAACTTATAACTACAGCATTCGATATATGGTAGAAGTAAAATTAATAAATAAGGTTAAAATATATTCAAGATTATATGATACTTCCGATAAGCAGGTTACGAGTCATTTTATTTATGATATCTTCTATACTTTGTTGTACAGTTGTATTTCTTTTAAAAACAGTAAGATATTCTTTGGAGAGACATGTTCGAAAATATTAGAGAGTGATTGTTCTATATAGTATTTTTGTCTTGTCAGTGTAAAATCAACACACGACACCAGTATGTGTTCCACTGTTAAAGGGCAGTTGCATCCCACACATTGTGGTGCATCTTCATTTTTAAGCAGATGAGCATGTGTAAGATAAGTATGACCTATTCTTAGCCGTGCTAAGACTACTTCGTCTTTACGATTGTCTTGGGAGGCATGGCGCCATCTTTCTATATTAGGGTTAATGGTATGTAGTTTATTACGATCCATACTACTCCACTTTAGCTTCCATTGATTATACACATAAGCATCAATGTATTGCTTGGCATCAGAATATGGAACTTTGCAGTATGATACTGCATCTGAGAGTGCTGCTTTGGCAGCTGAGTCTGCAGCCTCATTACCTCTAATGCCAACATGGCCTGGTACCCAGCAAAATTTGATCACTTTGCCAGATGTTGTGATTCGGTGATACTTGGTGAGAATGTCTCTCACCAGTGAGTGGTTTAGATCACAACCTGCGACAGCTTGTAAGGACGACAGTGAGTCACTCATTATTAAAAACTGTTTCTTTTTCGACTTACTTGTAATATCCAGAGCCAGAAGAAGACCTGTGAGTTCAGCTGTGTAGATAGAAGTTTTATCTGGGATTCGTATAGATAAAGAGGTGCTCTCTACAAATGCGCTTGCAGCTACTCTATCACCTTCTTTTGAGCCATCGGTATATATCTTCATGTATGACGTATAATTTGATAGTAGTTCTTGGAGCATACATTGATATATATTTGGACTGGTGTCGGATTTTTTATGGTAGTGCAAATCAAACATTATCTGGGGTCTACAAAGGATCCATGGCGGGAGGCTGCTAACATTCTGCTCCACAATATAACTCATACCAAAGCCTAAATTCTCCAAATGTGGTCCTAGGCGGATACCCAGCGGTGGTACAGCAGCTGGTCTGTTGGTAAATAACTGTTCATTGTCCGGTTGAAATACACATCGGTATGCTGGATTCCTAGGGTTACTTTTAAGCTTAGACACATACTGCAGCTCAAGTTTTGTTCTTCGAAGAGATAAGGGGATGACGTCAGCCTCCTCCTCAAGACTAGCAACTGGCGATGTGCGAAAAGCACCTAGACAAAGGCGTAATGCCTGGTTCTGGACAGGATCAAGGGCCTTTAGATAAGATGGCCGTGCACTGCCATAAACGACCGAACCATACTCCAGTTTTGATCTTATGACAGCCAAAGAGTGTCGACACCATGCACGTAGTCCGCAGCGTCGTCGTCACAACATAAAAAGAACGACGATTGATTCGCCTTCATCGCGGATTTGGAACACTTCTTTGATAGACAGCCAGAGTCTTCCACAACTCAACAATTCTGAGCATATGCTCAACAGTTTGCTCAGAAGATGAACGTCGCCGACAGTGACAAACCTTCTTAGTCGCACTCAAAGGCCTATGACCAAACATTTATGTCAGCCGAACCCCAGGGGCGGATCCAGGGGGGGCCAATCCGGCCATGGCCCCCCCCATTTAGAAATGCCAT
The DNA here is from genome assembly GCA_945859605.1 of Lumbricus rubellus. Taxonomy (NCBI): domain Eukaryota; kingdom Metazoa; phylum Annelida; class Clitellata; order Crassiclitellata; family Lumbricidae; genus Lumbricus; species Lumbricus rubellus. The sequence continues at coordinate 30,291,533 of OX243825.1, forward strand.
GTATCGTGGCCCCCCACATTTGGTTTCAGCGGCTGCTGAAATGGTATGATTTTCCAAAAATATTTGGCTGGATGACTAAAAAAAAAAAAAGAAAAAAGAAAAAAAAGGTCATCAACTTTTTTGGCGGATGCGAATTTTTTTGTCCCAGACCCAAGGTCTCAAGAATTTTTTGGCCTCCCCCGTCCAAAGTTTCTGTATCCGCCTTTGCCGAACCCACATTGCTATAAGCTACGAACTCAGCTGGCATGCATTGCGTGTGCAAAACATAGCATCGTTTATTAATGGCATGACGTTTCAGAATACACTTTCTGTGAACAGAACCTACTACGAGGAATCTGCATATAGAGAAAGGAGACCGGGAACTGGGTACACGAACCAGAGAAAGAGAGGAAGAACTTCATGACTGAAACAACGTTAACAGATTGTACCGTTATTGTTCCTGCAGGTGACATTACGACCGAGCTTATTGACGGCATGTTGGCTAAACTAATATAAATAGCCTACATGTGTTCGCATTATTTACCTACATGTAATTGTATTAGAATGTTACAAATCTGAGGGTTAGGTATCAGCAATGACTTCATTGCGTACGCTGTGATATTTTGATAATACCACTTTACACATGCTTGATGCTGCAGACACCTTGGTGTGACAGCATATGGAATCAACAGCTCAACACAGTGTTCCACTAGCTTCGGTACGTTTTGTCTTATGTTCATGAGACAGCCAAAGAGTGTCGACACCATGAACGAGGAAACGTCTGCAGTGGACGTGATATTATCGACTCTCAATCAGTCGCAAACTGCACTGTATATTTTACAGCAATAGCAGAAACTCTTCAGAAGTGTCACTCCACGGAGGTGAAGGTGAGCGCGAAGCTCAATTCTAGAAGTCTCCAAGCCGTAATATGCATAATGGTACGAGTGACTTTAAAAGAGGGAGGAGACTTTAGGAATTGTGTAAGTCTTTGGAAAATGGCACATATGTATGAGAACAAGATTTCTTGAAAATCCGTAAAGAGGAAACTTGACACAAATGGCTCATTGATACCCACAAGCTATTTTCCAGCACTCGTATAGTTGGTAAGACTGATTTAAGATGTAGTATCAGTTTCTCTTTTCCCAGAACCCTCAAATATTCTAAGTTTATCCCGCAAAGTTGTACTTTCGCACAAAGGATGACGAATTTTTAAATGTCGACTGGCCGCCAGGTTATCGGGATTACTGGTCTGAAGATGAGATTTTTCTGACCGAGACCCAAAAGGACTTGTGGGACAACTAGTTCGGAGGATTGCGGTTAGGGATCAATAGGTCTGTAAAGGGAGTGACTCGCTGTTTTGCTTCTTCTTTCGTCTTACAATCTGCAGTTTGGTCGTCGAAGCATGCTTCTGTCAGGCTAGCTGTAGGCAGTCTGCGAGGCATCCAGGTTGCCAGGAGGAATCTGCAGATCGAGAAAGGAGACTCGGAACTGGGTACACGAACCAAAGAAAGAGAGGAAGAACATCATGACTGAAACAACGTGAACAGATTGTAGGCCTATCGTTGTTGTTCTTTTGTACTGAACGTGTCCTTAATATATAATTTTTTAATACAGTTCAGTGTCTTCTTATTAGCTAGCTTCCCCCAACTCGGCTACAATATGGAGGAGTCCGGCGTACGCCCAAGACCCGAAGGAATTGTTCGACTTATTTTTCAGGAGTCTTTTTTAGATGTCTTTACATTCTGTCCAATTAGGAGGCATGAGCTGCTTCTCAAAAGTGGCTTGCTTCATCTTTTCGACTGCAAAGAGAAGAAGACCTAACTTGGGTCTGAAGCGATACTTAAACGATATCATAGCATCGAACAACGATCTTCACGAATAGATAGCGCGTCCTGGTCGATTACCTGCACGTAGTCCACAGCGCCGTCGTCACAACATAAAGAAGTGCGATGATTGATTTTAGCGAGGATATGGAACAATTCTTTGATCGACAATCAGAGTTTTTCTAAGCAATACTTAACGTCGCCGAAAGTGACAAACCTTCTTAGTCGGCCTCAAAGACATACGACCAAAAACCTGCTACAACATTTCTGTCAGCCGAACCCACATTGATATTAGCTACGAACCCAGCTGGCATGCATTGCGTGTGCAAACTATAGCATTGTTTATTAATGGCATCACGTTTCAGCATAAGCTTACACTTTCTGTGAACATAACCTGCTAGAAGAAATCTGCATATAGAGGAAGGACGCCAGGCACTCGGCACAGGATACTCGGACTGGAGAGAATAGGGAGAGAGTCGAGGAACATTGTGACTGAGAAAACGCGAACAGACTGTATCGTTATTGTTCTTTTGTACGGCAGCCACCCTACGTTCAAGGGTTGAAAGCCACCATCCCCGGCATAGAAGCAACCACCCTTTGGGACCCACGGGACGCGTCCCCCAACTTCTGAGAAGCTTGGGACGGTCCCCCAACTTCCGACTACAGGCTTTAGATGGTCCCTCCAAACCTTTGTCACCGACTGCTGCATTATTCTTATCTGTTTTGTTGCTCTGGTAACGTACGACTAAACCCTGGGCGCAGACTTAGGGGTAGGGGCAGTTCTCAGACCAGAGAGTAGCGGGAGCGTCGAGAAACATAATGACTGAAACAACGTGAACAGATTGTATTGCTATTGTTCTTTGGTACTATGACACTATAGTAGGTATTAGGTAAATATAGAACACGGACATTATAATAATTCCATAGTGACATTAACTAATCATTGTAGGCTAGGCATGTGCTCAGACATTATTCGCCCAATGCTGATGTCTCCCTGCTATCTGATTTGAGTAGGAGGAGCCTGCTTATATTAGTATATTCAGTACGTGTATAAATAGGAGTGGGGTAACCTCATTAAGGGGTTGATGTTGTCGTAGTCGTCGGAGAAAGAAGAACAGTGGAGAGAGAGAGTTATTGTAATTCAAACTTTGTAAAGTCGAATCTTTTATTCTTGGATATAGCCTGTTATTTGTTTCACATTGCATCATGTTCATTTAATTTCATATAGGCCTAAGCTTCCCCATGTTTGGTGCAGTTCGAATCCTGTCGAGAGCGACGACACTCCCCTAAAAAGTAGCGGGCTATAGATGGTTGAGAACCGGGGTTAGATTGACCATCTCCTCAGTCAATCATTCACTTTTGATTTCGTCAACACCCATCATTCATATGCCACTTTCACCGTCGATAGCCGACCTCATATCATCATCGGAGCCGATACCCGCCTACCCACATGCGCCGGTTTTCGGGTCCGACCCCACATAGCCCCCGTTGACACCTGCCGAAGAGAGAGAAGCTGAGGAGTGGTTTCGCGACCACCATCGATTCACTCACATTCGCGGAGGTCTGTGTCAGTGCATCGGCGATAAGATAGACAGCATAATTGCATGGCGTCACGGAGATCCAGATTTGCAGCCTCAAGCCATCATCGAGGTCCCTCCCCCAGACTTCCCAGAACGTGAACCGGAAAATTGGGACCTCATCGATGAATCCGTGACTGGACCCGCCGCTGTACCCGAGCCGCCTCCTCCACGAGACCCACACGCTCCACCCCAGTAGCATCATCATCGTCGCATCATGTTAGTCGTAGATTAGCATCACTCATCCAGATCGCTTTTAGTCATCCTTTCTTTATATTTTGTTAAATTCGCCTTTTTATTACTAGCACAGTGTCGTTATACTCCGAGAATACGAGCTAATCTCTCTCCGCGAATCTCCGACTTCGCGAAGCTCTTCCGTTTATCAAAGCATCAAAAATATCAAAATTCACAAAAACAAAGTACAAAAACAGACTAAAATTTTCAAAAACATTAGTGTAGACCTACATTTCATGTTGTCGCAATTGTACATTACAAATTTTCGTCGTGCTTCTATTACGTTCATTTTTGCACTAGGCCTATATTTCGTCAGAACACACTCCGAGTGTTTCGTTTTTATTGACATTGTTTAATCAAATTTCTCTTTGTATAGATTTGTAGGTGTTCGCATATTCGTGTTTGTCAGTGCTTTCTGTCCTAGATGTTTGGCGCATTGTCTAGACGTGTGACTCAACCGACAACTGGATCAACGCTACGAATCTAGCTGTCGCGCCTGACGCTGAGGCACGTGCTCAGACATTATTCGCCCAATGCTGATGTCTCCCTGCTATCTGATTTGAGTAGAAGAAGCCTGCTTATATTAGTATATTCAGTACGTGTATAAATAGGAGTGGGGTAACCTCATTAAGGGGTTGATGTTGTCGTAGTCCTCGGAGAAAGAAGAACAGTGGAGAGAGAGAGAGAGAGTTATTGTAATTCAAACTTTGTAAAGTCGAATCTTTTATTCTTGAATATAGCCTGTTATTTGTTTCACGTAAGTGTAGTTTGTTTTAGCTTCATTAAATACTGAAAACGCACATTGCATCATGTTCATTTAATTTCATATAAGCTTCCCCATGTTTGGAGCAGTTCGAATCCAGCCGAGAGCGATGGCACTCCCCTAAAAAGGAGCTTGGCCATAGTACTGTACGTGTCCTTAACATATAATTTTATAATACAGTTCAGTGTTTTCTTATTAGCTAGCTTCCCCTAACTCGGCTACAATATGGTGGAGTCCGGCGTACGTCCAAGACCCGAAGGAATTGATCGACTTCTTTTTCAGGCGTCTGCCGCGTCTTTTTGAAATGTTTTTACATTATGTCCTATTAAGTGGCATGAGCTGTTTCTCAGAGATTGATTGATTGGGCTTAACGGCACTTCAGCACAGAATTGGCTATTTCGTGCCTTGGCATGATTATCGAATACACATCATTAGTTGATACTAAAAACGCTTGGGGGTTAATAGATAGGATAAAACTTATAACTACAGCATTCGATATATGGTAGAAGTAAAATTAATAAATAAGGTTAAAATATATTCAAGATTATATGATACTTCCGATAAGCAGGTTACGAGTCATTTTATTTATGATATCTTCTATACTTTGTTGTACAGTTGTATTTCTTTTAAAAACAGTAAGATATTCTTTGGAGAGACATGTTCGAAAATATTAGAGAGTGATTGTTCTATATAGTATTTTTGTCTTGTCAGTGTAAAATCAACACACGACACCAGTATGTGTTCCACTGTTAAAGGGCAGTTGCATCCCACACATTGTGGTGCATCTTCATTTTTAAGCAGATGAGCATGTGTAAGATAAGTATGACCTATTCTTAGCCGTGCTAAGACTACTTCGTCTTTACGATTGTCTTGGGAGGCATGGCGCCATCTTTCTATATTAGGGTTAATGGTATGTAGTTTATTACGATCCATACTACTCCACTTTAGCTTCCATTGATTATACACATAAGCATCAATGTATTGCTTGGCATCAGAATATGGAACTTTGCAGTATGATACTGCATCTGAGAGTGCTGCTTTGGCAGCTGAGTCTGCAGCCTCATTACCTCTAATGCCAACATGGCCTGGTACCCAGCAAAATTTGATCACTTTGCCAGATGTTGTGATTCGGTGATACTTGGTGAGAATGTCTCTCACCAGTGAGTGGTTTAGATCACAACCTGCGACAGCTTGTAAGGACGACAGTGAGTCACTCATTATTAAAAACTGTTTCTTTCTCGACTTACTTGTAATATCCAGAGCCAGAAGAAGACCTGTGAGTTCAGCTGTGTAGATAGAAGTTTTATCCGGGATTCGTATAGATAAAGAGGTGCTCTCTGCAAATGCGCTTGCAGCTACTCTATCCCCTTCTTTTGAGCCATCGGTATATATCTTCATGTATGACGTATAATTTGATAGTAGTTCTTGGAGCATACATTGATATATATGTTTCTCAGAGTGGCTTGATTCTCCTGTTCGGCGGGAAGCGAGAATCTTACTTGGATCTGAAGCGATACTTGAACGGTATCGTAGCATCGAACAACGAGCTGCATGAAGATAGAGCGTCGTCATCGTCGATTAAGTGCACGTAGTCCACAGCGTCGTCGTCTCAACATAAAGAAGTGCGACGATTGATTCGCTTTTAGCGAGGAAATGGAACAATTCTTTGATCGACAGCCAGGGTTTTTCTCAGCAATACTTAGCAAATGCACAACAGGCGGTTCAGAAGATGAACATCGTCGATGAACAAACCTTCTTAGTCGCGCTCAAAGACATACGACCAAAAACCTGCGACAACAGTTCTGTCAACCGAACCCACCTTGCTATCAGCTACGAACTAAGCTAGCATGCATTGCATGTGCAAACTATAGCATTGTTTATTAATGGCATGACGTTTCACAATACACTTTCTGTGAACAGAACCTACTACGAGGAATCTGCATATAGAGAAAGGAGACTCGGAACTGGGTACTCGAACCAGAGAAAGAGAGGAAGAACTTCATGAATGAAACAACGTTAACAGATTGTATCGTTATTGTTCCTGCAGGTGACATTACGACCGAGCTTATTGACAGCATGTTGGCTAAACTAATATAAATAGCCTACATGTGTTCGCATTATTTACCTACATGTAATTGTATTAGAATGCTACAAATCTGAGGGTTAGGTATCAGCAATGACTTCATTGCGTACGCTGTGATATTTTGATAATACCACTTTACACATGCTTGATGCTGCAGACACCTTGGTGTGACAGCATATGGAATCAACAGCTCAACACAGTGTTCCACTAGCTTCGGAACGTTTTGTCTTATGTTCATGAGACAGCCACAGAGTGTCGACACCATGAACGAGAAAACTTCTGCAGTGGACGTGATATTATCGACTCTCAATCAGTCGCAAACTGCACTGTATATTTTACAGCAATAGCAGAAACTCTTCAGAAGTGTCACTCGACTGACGTGAAGGTGAGCGCGAAGCTCAAGTCTGGGAGAGTCTCCCGGTCGTAAGATGCATAATGGTACGAGTGACTTTAAAAGAGGGAGGAGACTTTAGGAATTGTGTGAGTCTTTGGAAAATGGCACATATGTATGAGAACAAGATTTCTTGAAAATCCGTAAAGAGGAAACTTGACACAAATGGCTCATTGATACCCACAAGCTATTCTCCAGCACTCGTCTAGTTGGTAAGACCGCTTTAAGATTTAGTATCAATTTCTCTTTTCCCAGAACCCTTAAATATTTTAAGTTTCTCCCGCAAAGCATGGAATGCGACTCTCCAGAAAGACAAGCCAGTTCTGTAAGATTGAAAGACGAACAAATTGAATACGAATGCATACAAATGAAAAGACACATAAATGACACATTGGCAGTGAGCCAAATGGGTCTAGAAGCTGTTTGTTCCAAGGGCGTTTTATTCTGAACCATGGGGATGTGACAGAGCAAGTTGCTCAGAGAACTGCATCAATAAGACATGACAGCAAGCGAGGCATGGCTTTATGTCAACCCGAAAACGATTATAAGAGTTATACATCTAGGACGAGCGCGTCCTGGTTGATTACCTGCACATAGTCCACAGCGTCATACTCACACCATAAAGAAGTGCGACGATTGATTCGCCTTCAGCGAGAAAACTGAGAAGATAACACACCACTCATATAACAACTCAACAATGCTTAGTACAAGCACAACCGTTGGATCAGAAGATGATCGTCGCCAAGACACAAACCTTTTTAGTCGCGTTGAATGGCCGACGAACAAACGACAACATTTATGTCAGCCGAACCCACCTTGCTAACAACTACGAACTCGAGCTAGCATGCATTGTGTGTGTGTACACTAAAGCAGTATTTATTAATGGCATGACATTTCAGCTTACGCTTTCTGTGAACAGAACCTGCTAGGGGGAATCTGCATAGAAATTATATAGAGAGGACGCGAGGTACTCGGCACTGGGTACTCGGTCCGGAGAGAGTAGCGAAAGAGTCGAGGAACATTGTAACTGAGACAACGTGAACAGATTGTATCGTTATTGTTCTTTCGCACTTCCATTCTTTCTAAGTAATTTCTGTACGTTCTGTCCTAATAAGTGGCATGAGCGGCGTTTCAAAATGGCTTGAATCTCTTGTTGGAAAGAATGTGGAAAGTGAGGATATGATTTGGGCCTTCTCCATGCGTTTTTTTTACCCCACCTTTGTGCCGGAACCTGATCCTGTACTAACACCGGAAGAAGAACAAGAGTATAACTTTTGGGGTCGTTTCTAGATTGTCTTTTCAGAAAAATTGCCCACATAGACATACCGTAGAAGATGTATTTTGGCACAGAGATTCCTCACGTCAGTCTCAGCACTTTTTCCGGAACCTGAACAAGTTGATCTCTGGGAACAGTGGAACCCTTCTCCTCCTCCACATCTTTTGGAACAGTGGGACTAAAATAATGATAGATTTATAAACGTCGCCTGGCCGCCCGGTTATCGGGATTACTGGTCTCAAGACGAGAATTCCGTGACAGAGACCCAAAAGGACTTGTGGGACAACTAGTTCCGAGGATTGCGGTTAGGGAGCTGTTGATCAAGAGGTCTGTCAAGGGAATGACTCATTGTTTTGCTTCTTCTTTCTTCTTACATTCTGCAGTTTGGTCGTCGAAGCATGCTTCTGGCAGGCTAGCTGTAGGCAGTCTGCGAGGCATCCTAGAGGTTGCCAGGAGGAATCTTCCTATCGAGAAAGGAGACTCGGAACTCGGTACACGAACCAGAGAAAGAGAGGGAGAAATCAAACAACGTACGATTACTTGCACGTAGTCCACAGCCCCGTCGTCCCAACATAAAAAGCGTGACGATTGATTCGCCTTCAGCGAGGAAACGAAGGAAATCGTCTACTGACAACCAAAGTCTGTAACAATTCGACAATTCTGAGCATATGCTCAACAGTTGGCTCAGAAGATGAACGTCGCCGAAAGTGACAACCCTTCTTAGTCGCGCTCAAAGGGCTACGACCAAACCTGCGACGACATTTCTGTCAGCCGAACCCCCCATGCTATCAGTTACGAACTCAGCTAGCATGCATTGTGTACACTAAAGCAGTAGTTATTAATGACGTCACGTTTCACCATACGCTTTCAGTGAACAGCAGCACACTTTTAAATATATTACAGTGTGTAACTTGAAAACATTACTGTAATCTATGGCTAATATAAGCGTCTATGCTTGGTCTGGGTTTTTTTTAGGATGGGAAGTGGAAAAATGCTGCTTTTCTCTTCGTGTCTGGCTGATTATGAAGTGTCATACTGCTTTTACGCAGCGTCATTCTAAATATGCCGTTTGTTTCCCAAATAATTGGTGAAGCATTCTTTACCACAGAAGAAGACCTGCAGTACTGGAACATCGCTTCAGCGCAACGGTAACAACCGTTTTTCACCCGAAGCGCACGAGAAATAATATTGTGAGTGAAGGACTTTTTCAAGGTCCCGCGCGGCGGCTTGAGGTGATTAGCACACGCAATGATTAGACTTCTAATAGGCTAAAGTCGTTGAGAATTTGCGTCAATGTTTATTCTTCCTCATTAACTATTCCCCATCAATATTATACGACTACGCTAGACATACATTTGGATTCCGTGCTTGCTAGCTAGAGATGTTCGCAACTAAATTTTTATCCTCTCATATCTAGTTTAGTAACCGATCAGTGATTCTTTAAACCTTGATTATAATTCAAAAGCCTTGACTCGTAGTCATCATTTGTAATGCTAGAAACTTTTTAATTGATTCTTTGAAATATCTGAAACAGAAACGAGTTACTATGTGGATATTGAAATGCCTACCGTACTTTCTCCTGGGCTGGCCCAGTGGACCTGCTACATGGGATGTGTGTCCTACTACTCTTCGTCAAATACACATTGTTCCATAAGAATGCTCCATTCGACCACAGCTGGACTGGGACCGCTCCCAAGTTCTACACAGACCTTCTCCTTGAATTCTTAAAAAAGGCCTTTGATGTCCGCAAAGATTTGAAGGTCGTCATAACTTCGGCGACCATTGACCCCAAACTTTTCCTTCATTATTTCAGCTGTGGAAATTTCGTTCCGCCAATGCTTAGGATTTTGGGTCGCACTTTCGAGTGGATGTCTTATACGAAAATCTTGCGGACGACTTTGTGTCGGCCACCTGTGAAAAGGTGCTGAAAATACACTTGAGTGAAGGTCCCAGTGGCGTAGCTAGAAGGGCAGGGGGGGGACAAGTGTCCCCGGGCGCCAAGGGGAGGGGGCGCTAAAATGAGGGCTAAAAATGACATTTTACACTGCCTTTTTCAGCTAATTTTATCCAATAAGCTTATAAATGTTTAAGATTTTATTTGGGCGCCCCAAAATCAAGTTAGATTAAGCTTATGTTATTTGGGCGCCCCCAAAATTCAGTTAGATTCTCAATTATACTTGCAAAACCGCTTGCCAGAAATGATTTTGGCGCCCCATTGAGCTCTAAGGGGCGCCCATACTCATTGTAAATGGCCATGGACTACAACTCAGGGTTGTTAGATCAGTGAGTCTGGCTGCACCCAAGAGAATCCAATTAGAAATACCCCACCCCAGTTAATGAGCCACCTAGCACAAGCTCGCGCGGTCAACCTTGGTGGGAAGGAACCTTTGCCGGTGTCACGAAATAGAGTATAACCCGTACTAATCGTATTCCAGACCCTCAGATGAGATGTTGAAAAAGCCATTTCCGAGTGTTAGTAGCCTATTTATTTTTTCAAATTAACTTCCATCTGCTTTGTTTTGAACAATGACATTAGCAGGTGTGTTTATTCCTACTAATTATTTGCGCTTGCGTTGGGTTAAGAGCACTTAGAACATTTAGAACACTTAAGAACACCTAGAGTCACTAAATAAATTTGAGTTGCCGTGCTCTGAACATTGTTTAGGACACTTAAAACAATTAGAGTCACTTTAAATTTTGATTACAGCATATTAAGTCTTTCAATTGTACACATTTTTCAATGAAGGGGATAGAATTGTTTATCCCCACGGATAGTCTAGACCGGTATAAAAGGCGGTATATTTCATCCGGGGGATGGATTAATTCATCCCCTGGATAGCTTTAAGAAGGATAGAATATCACGTGACACCAGAACGAATAATTATCGAGATCTGCCTATGGCTGCATCCATTGCTCTATAGCCGATTGGAAGGAGGGTGGCGTTAAGGGGGTCCAGTGTCCACGACTGGGGTATACGCTGACCCAAGTAGGCCGAGAACCATCTTTCCATATATGGGCTGCTAGTGTGACTTAGCACTGTTCGCCCGTGACTGCATCAACAATCCATCTGGGAAACTGATACCTGTAGATAGCGGGGGGGGGGGGGTCCCAGATATTTATTGGGTCAAGAGGTCAAGAGTTTTAGCGGTCTTTCAAGAGTGCCTCCGTGTGATGGATATCAATTTCTGAAGCAGTATTAGACATAAAAATGAACAAATGACAAAGGCCATATGTGCTGCCTTGTGCTGTTGTTTTGTTTGAATGCAAATAATTACGGTAGGTCTACAATTTAACTTTAAATAATTGTTAGTTTTGCGTTATATAATATAGTACAAATCTACTACATAATATATTAAAATATTATGTATACGTAGTTTTGAAACTTTTTTTCGTCGACAGCAGGTAGGCCTACCTGTTATGATATAATGTGTGATGAGTCGTAGCCTAAACAAATTCCGATTGATGTATAATAATTATTAGCCTACATCAATCGGAATTTATTTACGACTTATCATAGTTCGTAGTTTAATATTTTTGTGATGTTTGTATAAAACCGTATCATTTGGTAAAGTAATTTGTAACCGGTCTAAATACAAATTATAAAAATGTTTTAATTGCAGAAATAAGATAATTATTCTTTATCTAAATTATTTGATTATTTGTCTACTTAATAAATAGATAGATTTCATAAAGCTATTATTTTACATTATAAAGCTACAGGGGCAGTAAAAACTTTCTGTTAGGTCTAGGCCTAAATATTTAATAATGTATAGGCTATAGGTCTAATGTAAATCGTTGAAAATTTCTTTGCGCTCAACAAAGAACCACACAGATTCTCCACCGGCGAATATTATATCGAATCAAGCCTCTAGAGGCTATTTATTTCGATGCCAGGTCAAAATCTAGGGAGGTGAAGCTGATGAGACTGCATGATGCAACAGTGGTAATCAGTACCGGTTATGATAGTAGTGTGGTGATACTTGGTGCACTGCTAGAATCATGATATGATTGGTTGAAGAGTTCGGTTTCAGTCAAGAGTTCCGCTAGGTGGCAAGTAGTAGCAGGAGTGAGTGTAAGTGAATTAGGTGAAATTAAAAGGCAAGGTAGAATTAGGTGAGCAAACTGCATGGTGGGAGTCATGTGTGAGTTCGTTCTAAAGAGTAGCCTAAAGACAGTAAAACAATGTGAACAAAAGAAAGTGGGGGGGCGCCAAATTCGTTGTTCGTCCCCGGGCGCCAAATATCCTAGCTACGCCACTGAAAGGTCCTGATGACATCCTCGTCTTCCTGAATTCACCGATCGAGATGCAGAGAGCATGCAAGAGATTCCAGGTCCACGTTGCAACTGACGAGGTTGTGACGATGGAATTGCACGTACGCTTGGAGGTTGAGATTTTTCAGGCCCTTCCACCAGAAAAAAGAAAAGTGATCTATGCCACAAGCTGTAAGAGGTGGTCTTGTCACACCGGCCTCAACTGTGGGCTGTGACCAAAACAGAAACCCATTGCTTTTAAGAAGTTTCTTTACATTATGTCCTATTAAGTATCAAAAGTGGCTTGCTTCATCTGATCAGCGGTAAGCGGAAAGAGATGATCTTACTTGGGTCTGAAGAGATACTTAAATGGTATCATAGCATCGAATAACGATCTTCCCAAATATATAGCGCGTCCTTTATTCATTTATTTTATGTCAAATGTAATATTGTTTATTTCTAACTCTACTGATAATACAAAAAATATTAAAATATATTTAGACATATTTGTGTTTCTCATCAAAATCAGTGGAGCTATGACATTATTAATATTCTATGAAACATGTATATATAATCCAGTACATATTCATATAATATCTATAATTGGCATATTAACTAATATTCCAATGACAATAGAATATTTCATATATCCTATAGACCATGTGACAACACCTATGGTAACAGCTTTTGATTATAACTCATAGAGTGATTCTTTTTAAAATATGAATAAAGTAAGTCTACTTGAAAACTTAAGTGGGTTCTTCAAACCTCACCTTTGTAATATTTGATATTCTAGTACAATATAAGAGTGCTAGGATCGTAGATCCAATTGAGAAACGAAAATGTTTAGTGCACCAATAGTATCTCAAATGATAAAGACAGGATCTGTGTTAGGTTCTATAGGATGTTTATTTCAACTTATGTTTAACTTCACATATGTGAGTGATCAAGTTCTCACGATATACAAGAATAACCATAGGCTACTACTGAAATATTGAATATTGTATTTGGTTCAAAGATAAGTATTGAATCTGCTATGTTGACAAAACGTATTAGTCTGATGTTTATTCAGTATTTCTCGAGTTCCAACATAATTAGATATAGACGAAAAATATGTAATGCATTCGTTGATTCGAAGCTATCACAATATCATAAAGAATTTATTGATAGCTGTTACAACATCGGGACAGTACATAGTAGCCATAGTGCTGTAGTAATGTTTCAACGATATATTTATTATATACGATTCTAATCATAAGCTCAACAGTCGGCTCAGAAGATGATCGTCGCCGATGAACAAATCTTCTTAGTCGCGCCCAAAGGCTTACGACCAAACCTGCGGCAACATTTCTGTCAGCCGAACCCACCTTGCTATTAACTACAAACTCAACTAGCATACATTGTGTATGTACACTAAAGCAGTAATTATTATTGGCTGCTAAGGGAATCTGCATATAGAGAAAGGACGCGAGGCACTCGGCACTGGATACACGAACCAGAGAAAGAGAGGAAGAACATCATGACGGAAACATGAAACAACGTACGATTACCTGCACGTAGTCCACTGAGCCGTCGTCACAACATAAAGAAATGCGACGATTGATTCGCCTTTATCGCGGATATGGAACAATTCTTCGACCGACAGCCAGAGTCTTCCACAACTCAACATAAGTCCAACAGGCGGTTCAGAAGATGAACGTCGCCGAAAGTGACAACCCTTCTTAGTCGCGCTAAAAGACCTACGCCCAAACCTGTGACAACATTTCTGTCAGCCGAACCCACCATCCTATTAGCTACGAACTCAGCCGGCATGCATTGCGTGTGCAAAGTATAGCATTGTTTATTAATTAATGGCATCACGTTTCAGAATACGCTTTCTGTGAACAGAACCTGCTAGGGGAATCTGCATATAGAGAAAGGACGCGAGCCACTCGGCACTGGATACTCGGACCGGAGAGAGTAGCAAAAGAGTCGACGAAAATCGTGGCTGAGATATCGTGAAGAGATTGAATCGTTATTGTTCCTTTGTACGGTATGCGCAACCCCCCTATGGGACCCACGGGACGCGTCCCCCAACTTCTGAGAGGCTTGGAACGGACCCCATTTCTCGACGAGAGGCTTTCGATGATCCCTCTCAGCCTTTGCCACCGACTGCTGCTTTGTTCTTTACTGTTTTGTTACTGTGTATGTCTATACCCTGGGCACAGACTCAGGGGTTGGGGCAGTGGGTTCTCAGACCAGAGAGAGTAGCGAGTGAGTGGAGGAACATCATGACTGAGACAGCGTGAACATACTCTATCGTTATTGTTCTTTTCTACGGTACGTGTCTTTAATATATAGTTGTATAGCACAGTTCCGTGTCTTCATATTAGCTAGCTTCCCCCATCACAGCTACAATATGGCGGAGTCCGGCGTACGTCCAAGACAATATGGAAATGTTCGACTTCTTTTTCAGGCTTCTTTTTAAAAATATCTTTACATTATGTCCTATTAAGTGGCATGAGATGCTGCCTATTAAATGGCATGAGATGCTTCCTATTAAGTGGCATGAGATGCTTCCTATTAAATGGCATGAGCTGCTTCCTATTAAGTGGCATGAGCTGTTTCGCAGAGTGGCTTGATTCTCCTGTTCGACGGAAAGCGGAAAGCGAGGACCTTACTTAGATCTGAAGCGATACTTAAACGGTATCATAGCATCGAACAACGAGATGCATGAAGAGAGAGCGCGTAGGCGTCCTGGTCGATTACATGCACGTAGTCCGCAGCGTCGTCGTCACAACATAAAAAGAACGACGATTGATTCGCCTTCATCGCGGATTTGGAACACTTCTTTGATAGACAGCCAGAGTCTTCCACAACTCAAAAATTCTGAGCATATGCTCAACAGTTTGCTCAGAAGATGAACGTCGCCGACAGTGACAAACCTTCTTAGTCGCGCTCAAAGGCCTATGACCAAACATTTATGTCAGCCGAACCCCAGGGGCGGATCCAGGGGGGGCCAATCCGGCCATGGCCCCCCCATTTAGAAATGCCATGTATCGTGGCCCCCCCATTTGGTTTCAGCGGCTGCTGAAATGGTATGATTTTCCAAAAAAATTTGGCTGGATGACTAAAAAAAAAAAAAAAAAAGAAAAAAAAGGTCATCAACTTTTTTGGCGGATGCGAATTTTTTTGTCCCAGACCCAAGGTCTCAAGAATTTTTTGGCCTCCCCCGTCCAAAGTTTCTGTATCCGCCTTTGCCGAACCCACATTGCTATAAGCTACGAACTCAGCTGGCATGCATTGCGTGTGCAAAACATAGCATCGTTTATTAATGGCATGACGTTTCAGAATACACTTTCTGTGAACAGAACCTACTACGAGGAATCTGCATATAGAGAAAGGAGACCGGGAACTGGGTACACGAACCAGAGAAAGAGAGGAAGAACTTCATGACTGAAACAACGTTAACAGATTGTACCGTTATTGTTCCTGCAGGTGACATTACGACCGAGCTTATTGACGGCATGTTGGCTAAACTAATATAAATAGCCTACATGTGTTCGCATTATTTACCTACATGTAATTGTATTAGAATGCTACAAATCTGAGGGTTAGGTATCAGCAATGACTTCATTGCGTACGCTGTGATTTTATGATAATACCACTTTACACATGATTGATGCTGCAGGCACCTTGGTGTGACAGCATATTATGGAATCAACAGCTCAACACAGTGTTCCACTAGCTTCGGTACGTTTAGCCTTATGTTCATAAGACAGCCAAAGAGTGTTGACACCATGAACGAGGAAGCTTCTGCAGTGGACGTGATATTGTCGACTTCAATCAGCCACAGACTGCAGTATATTTTACAGCAATAGCAGAAACTCTTCAGAAGTGTCACTCGACTGAGGTGAAGGTGAGCGCGAAGCTCAAGTCTGGGAGAGTCTCCCAGTCGTAAGATGCATAATGATACGAGTGACTTTAAAAGAGGGTGGAGACTTTAGGAATTGTGTGCGTCTTTGGAAAATGGCACATATGTATGAGAACAAGATTTCTTGAAAATCCGTAAAGAGGAAAGTTGACACAAATGGCTCATTGATACCCGCAAGCTATTCTCCAGCACTCGTATAGTTGGTAAGACCGATTTAAGATTTAGTATCAATTTCTCTTTTCCCAGAACCCTCAAGTATTCTAAGTTTATCCTGCAAAGATGTACTTTGGCACAAAGAATGATTTTTAAACGTCGCCTGGCCGCCGGGTTATCGGGATTTCTGGTCTCAAGATGAGATTTCTGTGTTACAGAGACCCAAAAAGAACTTGTGGGACAACTAGTTCCGAGTATTGCGGTTAGGGAGCTGTTGATCAAGAGGTCTGTCAAGGGAATGACTCACTGTTTTGCTTCTTCTTTCTTCTTACATTCTGCAGTTTGGTCATCGAAGCATGCTTCTGTCAGGCTAGCTGTAGGCAGTCTGCGAGGCATCATAGCGGTTGCCAGGAGGAATCTGCAGATCGAGAAAGGAGACTCGGAACTCGGTACACGAACCAGAGAAAGAGAGGGAGAAATCAAACAACGTACGATTACTTGCACGTAGTCCACAGCCCCGTCGTCCCAACATAAAAAGCGTGACGATTGATTCGCCTTCAGCGAGGAAACGAAGCAATTCATACTGAGAACCAAAGTCTGTAACAATTCGACGATTCTAAGAGTCGGTTCAACTATCGGTTCAGAATATGAACGTCGCCGAAAGTGACAACCCTTCTTAGTCACGCTCAAAGGGCTACGACCAAACCTGCGACGACATTTCTGTCAGCCGAACCCCCCATGCTATCAGTTACGAACTCAGCTAGCATGCATTGTATGTGTACACTAAATCAGTAGTTATTAATGACGTCACGTTTCAGCATACGCTTTCAGTGAACAGCAGCACACTTTTAAATATATTATAGTGTGTAACTTGAAAACATTACTGTAATCTATGGCTAATGTAAGCGTCTATGCTTGGTCTGGGTTTTTTTAGGATGGGAAGTGGAAAATGTTGCTTTTCTCTTCATGTCTGGCCGATTATGAAGTGTCATACTGCTTTTACACTGCGTCATTCTAAATATGCCGTTTGTTTTCCAAATAATTGGTGAGGTATTCTTTACCACAGTAGAAGATCTGCAGTAGGCCTACTGGAACATCGCTTCACCGGAACGGTAAAAACCGTTTTCACCGGAAGCGCACGAGAAATATTATTGTGAGTGAAGGACTTGCTCAAGGTCCCACGCGGCGGCTTGAAGTGATTCGCACACGCAATGTTTAGGCCTATAAAAGGCTAAACTCGAGGTGGTCTTGTCACACTGGCCTCAACTGTGGGCTGTGACCAAAACAGAATCCCATTGCTTCTAAGAAGTTTCTTTACATTATGTCCTATTAAGTGGCATGATCTGTTTCTCAAAAGTGGCTTGCTTCATCTGTTCGACTGCAAGCGGAAAGAGAGGACCTTACTTGGGTCTGAAGTGATACTTAAACGGTGTCATAGCATCGAACAACGATCTGCATGAAGAGAGAGCGCGTAGGCGTAATAGTGATTACCTGCACGTAGTCGACAGCGCCGTCGTCACAACATAAACAAGTGTGACGATTTATTCGCCTTCAGCGAGGAAATGAAACAATTCTTCGATAGACAGACAGAGTTCTTCTCAGCAATACTTAGCAAAAGCACAACATTCGGTTCATGCTTGTGAAAGCTTTAGAAAGCAAAATGAGATTGCAAAGTTCAAATGCTTGTCTGCTAGACCAAGAGCGAGGAGACATCATGCTTGAGATGTCTGTAAAAATCGAAAAGAAATTTAATGAGTACAAACAGAACTTCTACCACTCCTTAAGTGATCACGTTTGACATCAATCTTACATCAGATCGTGGAAAACAATTGCAGGTAGGCCTGACTGTTAAGAATCGCTGAAATTGTAAGACTAAGTAGGCCTAAACACCAGAGTAAGAAGAATTCACCTTCATCTGACCATTAACATCAACAAAAAGGATGCCGTTGGAGATGCTACTAGAACAACGGCTCATCAAGAAGCATAGAGCATCTAACACGAGAAGATAGCATGCTTGTGAAAGCCACAGAAATCGATAGAAAATGTTGAAGTTGAGCCGCAATGTCCAAATGCTTGTCACCTAGACCTAGAGCGAGGAGACATCATGCTTGAGAAGTCTGTAAAAATCGAACAGGGATTCAACGAGTACAAGCAGAACTTCTGCAACTCGTTTGACAACAATCTTACATCAGATCGTGGAAAACAGTTGCACGTAGGCAACCTACCTGTTAAGAATCGCTTTAGTCGCAATCAAAAGACTGAAATTGTAGGCCTAAATGAACGCCTGAATAAACAGAATTCGCCTTCATCTGACATTAACATCAACCAAAAAATGAGGTGGTGGTGATGCTCTAGAACAACGGCTCATCGGCCGTAGGTTTGCTGATGTTCAACGTTTTGACTACAGACCTAACAGCAGTTTCGCCTGACAACTGATACAAAGCGCCATTTCCTGGTTAGTTTATTTATCTGCACGTAATCATAGGTCGTCTTTTAACCAGCTGGTATTTATTTATTCAGCATGACAACAGCTGTGCAAATAGACAGACGGTAAACGAGACCGAGTGTTAGCATGATCCGCAGCCAAGGCGACAGCAGTTGCTTGGTAGCAGAGCAGCAGGAAAGCACCTACGCAAACTTTTAGTAGCTTAATAATAATATTGCTAGATAGGTTTGCTTAGACGAGAATTCGTTTCGTCAGCCATTAGAAGATAGCATGCTTGTGAAAGCCATAGAAATCGATAGGAAAACATGTTTAAGTTAGACTGCAATGTCAAAATGCTTGTCGCCTAGAAATAGAGAGAGGAGACATCATGCGTTTATCTGAACTTGGTTATCAGTATGCACTGCATGTTGCCTCCTTCATGAATGTATGGAAAAGTTACAAGTCGCCATAGAAGTTGGAGAATGACCTTTTGCGAGTGCAGAGTTTGGGTAGAAATGGACCGTACAAGCAGAGATAACTAAGCCAGGCTACAGAGGAGGGATGTCCAACATGAGTTGTTCACGTGATAGGGAGATGACCAGTATACCAGATTATTTGGAGCAGGCACGTGCGGTGAAGAGAGCAAGACATAGAAGCAGATAAGTAGACAGAGGGAAGAAGAAGGTTATGGATCCTATATGTAGAGCAAGGTGAGCGAGTGAACATGTGCAGTGACCACAAAGGAAAGAGGAGGATGGGTTAAGCTAAGTTTAGAAGGCTGGCCTCCCTAACAGCCTAGCAGGTATCTGACGTCAGCAAGGTACTGACCAGACGGTAGGCATGTTGGCTGGTTAGCCAGGAAGACTGCTCGGCCAGTTAAGAGGAATGCTGACCTAAAATGGAGATCCTTAGAAGGGAACCGAGGAAGGCTCGTTGGCTGGAGGAGAAAGCAGTGGCTAGCTCTAGGCGGTCTTGGACGCAGCCTAGAAGCGGTTGGAAGGAGGATGAATATAGCGAAGGAAAGCTAAGGAATCTGGGCAGTTTGGTTCGGACGGTCAAAGCAGTAAGACTCACAAGGAGGACGCGACACTAGAAGGTCAAATCGAGAAAGGAGTTGGATTCTATCGTGATTGCTGTCGTGTTCAGTTTGCAACGTTCTGTGTTCATCTTACGGTATGTGCTAGTAATGATAATATAATTATCTTTTGTAAGAAGTAGGCCTACAGTCTCTTCTTTAATAGCGACTTGCTCTTGAGCAGTCCCTTAATAGGATTAACAATCCCATAATTGGTGTAGACCGGGAGTACATCCAAAAACCTCATAATTTTTTAAAATATATTAATGTCTTCTTCTTGTAAGTAATTCCTGTTACTGTAATTGGAATGAGTGCATTTTCGGAGTGGATCGAATTTCTTGCCCGACAGGAAGAGGAACGAGAGGACCTTATCTGGGCTTCCTTTAGGCAACTCTTCGACCTTGATTTTGTCCCGGAACCTGCACTAATTTTGTCAGAAGAGGAATCTGATGACCTGGAGTGGTGGGAGCCATTTCACTTTCTTCACTGTGACCCACAGGAGTGCAAACACAAAGACGCCGTCTTAATAGATATTCTGTGGCGTAGAGACCACATCACCGCGATCGCCGAACTTTTTGTAGAGCCAGAGCTTGAACACCAGGCAGAAATTTTGGCTCAGTGGAACCCTCCTATTCCACCTCTCGACGAACTGTGGCACTCCGACGACGACGGGTTCATTGACGTGGTTTGGACATCTGGGTATTACGAATACTGGTCCCAAGACGACGGATCTGACGAGGACCTCCGAGACGGACTGTGGAATTAATGGCGACGAGAGAATGCGGAGAGGGTATCATGAGCTATATAAATCTTTTCTGGTGTTAGCTCAATGTATTACCATTCTATTCAACTTCATTCTGCAGTATTAGGGGTAATCACTGTTCACGACGTCAGTCATGCAGGTAAGTATTAGAACGACAATGCGTGGTTTTATTGTTTTTATTTAGTCTAATTTTACTGGAGCGACGCTTAACGTCAAGATTTGCATTTTTTTAAATCGTAAAAACAGAGCCGTAGGGTTTTTTCAACAACATAGAGTCTTTTTTTGGTTGCAAGAGATGAGGATGGCCCCTTGACATAATTTTTGGTAACATAACAGGGCAAAGGTGTTTAACGTATTTCATTTTTCCTGCGAAGAACGACAGCTCGCTGAATGGTAAGTTCGCCATTACCCATCTAAACACGTTAATGGTGGCATATGCTATTGTATCGACGAACAAAAAGTAACTACGACGGCTTCTCTGCATCCGTTACCAGTTTTCGAACTACCGCGCCGCCATGCAGATTTCCTCGGCAAGAAGTGGATATTCACATCCAATCGCACTATCAGGCGTAATGGCATATGCCTGCGATAGATTACAACCGACGACAAGGTGGACGAGAATTTTGCAACTGCAATCGTGAGATGGGCTGCATAGTACGGGATCCGACCGACTTTGAAAGAAGGAACAGACTTTAAAGACTCGTTTGTTTTCAATATGCAAAGTCGAGGGAATAGTGACGCATCTACTACGTCATAGAAATGTAATCAGTCGGTACACTGATCGCGAACTGATTGTTCTTTGTCACAGTGATAATACATCACAACACGAACGCATCAATACGTCG
The DNA here is from genome assembly GCA_945859605.1 of Lumbricus rubellus. Lineage (NCBI taxonomy): Eukaryota > Metazoa > Annelida > Clitellata > Crassiclitellata > Lumbricidae > Lumbricus > Lumbricus rubellus. Next base: position 30,313,084 of record OX243825.1, read on the forward strand.
TCTTCGCTACTTAAGTGAGTTCTTCTATGAGCTAATTTAACATCGGCCCACAGATCATAAGGGGAACCGCTGTTTCTGATAACTTTCGTGATGAAGGACACCATAAAAGGCGTCATCTTTTCCATCGACCGTTCGATCAATTCCGTTCACTCATCCAGTATTTCCTTCTTCGATGTTTGCCAACCGTGTCCCGCCGCTTCAATTCTCTCGGCTTATCAGCAAAGTTCTCTGCTTAATGGGTCAATATGAATCTAATTGGAGTTCACTTGTAATGTGTCCAAATTCATTTCAAACAATAGATGTGTGTGTACGTGTGTGTGTGTGTTGTGCATTAGTTGATGAGTACTGTCATTAGTCACGAATGCGTTGAGAGGCAGATTGATTGTCAGATAAGTTGGTTATAAGGAAGAGAAAAGAATATGCAGAAATATTTGCACTGGACATAATGACATTGTCGGTAATATTTCTAAATAAAATTAAATAAGGATTGAAGCAATAATGCATTAAATAAAAATACTATGTTTGTAGATCCAACTTCATCTTGTTACGAAGGAGCAGTGTTTCCGTCGAAGAATATCGTTTGCAGTTTCTACTACGCTGGAAAATATGCGCCGAAGCTCGAGTGGCTGAAACTGCTTAACACTTCATGGAATGCCTCGTGCAGTGCTTCAAATGGTGCGGTTGACTGCTCGTTTATAGATTACTAGCTGTACCCGGCCACGCGTTGCTGTGGCAGAAAAGACCTCCCGTCGATCGATTGGCTTCATTCTTCGCCCCGCTTCAGATGGGCATTGCCAAGGGGTGGTTGTGAAGCGGCGGTCCATGCCGCAAGAGCTTTTGTCACAGACATGCCACAGGGCCAGATATTCGTCAAATTGGATTTCACCAATGCGTTCAACACATTGAGACGAGACGTAATGCTGGGCGCTGTCCATAAAATCGGTGTCACGACAACTGGTTCACAGACAACTGAGAATCGGACGAGAGAGAGAGACTAGAGAATCGAGCGACTCGGAGAAAGAGAGCAGACTGTAAGCCTTGGTATCTTGTCGGCGCATGTTCTGTTATCATATTTTGCAAATCACTACAGTGTCTATTCTTCCTAGGTAGTTATTCCTCAGATTTTTTTAGCTGGTGAGACAGATATAGGCCTACGTCGACTTCTTAATGAAACGACATGCATCCAGCGACGCGCACGACAGTTGATAGGACCTAGTTGGCGGAAGATTATCATTATAAAAATGCTTCATTAGATTCGCGGAACGAGTCACAACGAGTAATCAGAATAATCCTTCATCTGCAGCAGCCGACTTTAACGGAAAAAACGACAGAATTCTGCATTCAGCTGCGACAATAGGTCTACTCCAGCGACCATCTCCAAGTCCATTGGCTATGAAGAGAGTTTTGAAATGCTTCACTTGATTCGCTTATAATAATCAATCGCACATCTAACGTCGCCGCTCGACATAGACGACGTCATCTACTCGGTCTTGAGTACCCGCGAAAGAACGCCGACACCAGTCCTATGCATACAGATCGACTGAAGCAAGGCAACAGATGCAATGAGCGACTCTGAAGCAGGCCCTGGAAAAGAGTTATTAACTTTGCTGGACACCAGACACGCATCTTAACACGACAGAGGTATGAAGGCTACGGGGCAGACAGCATCGTCGCAGTCGACGGCCTGGACATGGACGACAGCGCCGTCCGTACTTCCCTGGATATGAAGGGCGACCGATCCACATGCAGAACCTACACCTTATTGCCTGCTCGACTTTTGGCCACAGACGAGAGACGGCTGACTAGCATCCCAAGGCGATTTGAGGCGAAAGTCATCACGTCCATGGATGACGTGCGGTACATAAAGCTGCCACTATCCCGCTTTGAGGCGTCTTCTGCCAAGTTCTGCGTCATCGTCGCACCCTTATGGCTGACATGTTCCCACTCTGGAATTCATCAGTGTAGGAAGAATAGTGGTAGATTGTGAAGAAATACAGGACGGGCGGGTAGAACGAACCGTGGAGAATGCTTTCACCTGTACACCGAGAAGCAATATGAAAATGATAAATTCTTTTCGCCAGTCACGAGGAGATAGCATGCTTGTGAAAGCCATAGAAATCGATAGAAAATTGTTCAAGTTAGACCACAATGTGCAAATGCTTGTCAATTAGACCCAGAGCGAGGAGACATCATGTGTTTCTCTGAATTTGGTTATTTATCAACCTGCCCTTCATGCTGCCTCCTGCATGAATGCATGTCTGATCAGTTGACATCTGACTCACGTGTCTTCGACAATATAAATTGTTCTACTATAGCCGAGGTCGTGCTCCTTGCTGGAGTAGGCATGGTAGTGCCCCTGCTTGGCCATTAACACTGGGCACGACACGTAGCCTACTTTACAATGTCTCTGGGTAAAACAGGCCTACATCAAAGGCAATAATGAAGTTTCTAACTACAGACAACTGAAAATACCATTGATTCAGTCGAGAAGTACCATATTACTTCAGGAAATATACCCTGCTACCCTCACAAGACGTCTTGGAAGTTATAACAAAGTATACAACTTTACTGCTAATATTTTCAGAATCAATCTTTTTCCTTTGATCGAGACTGAGCCTCTAGTGGAAATACCCACAGTGTCATGTTTCCCGCTCCATCTTAACCGCCGCCATATCCTCTCTGCAGATAATCTCCACATCATCAGCAACCAAACACCGATCAGGAAACAATCTATAGTGAACTGCCGGTCGGCCAACATAGTAGTTTTAATACACCGAAACAATGCATTGAAGACAATGCTGAAGATATTAACTTTAGCCACCAAAAACCATCTCAAGATTCAGTTGACATCATTAATGTAGACAAATTTGGTCTGCCGCCGTCAGATTCAACGTAAAACCTAAGCTAACTTTTTCTAGCATTTTGTACAGATCTTGTTGTAAAATTCAACAACGCGGCATCATGTCTGCACAGGAGTAATTGTTTGACTTGGCAGTCAGAGTTACAATTGACAAAATTGCCACGTTAGGTTGAAACATCGGAAGAATTTTGGTATTCGTTGACATAGGCTATCACAATAAGAGGAGCCTGTTTGAGGCAGATAATAGAACAGTAAATTTTGCGTACGTGACAGTGTGTGGAGAGACAGTAGTCAAATACCATTTAGACTAACACGACTATAGTATTGTGTCCACAAGATTTTGAAAAGAGATGAACAGAGAAGATTTTCACAGTCACTTAGGCTACTACAATAAATCTTCTGCTGTAGGGACCCATAAACAATGGTTTTCGAGTTCTTTCCTGAACCAGAGCCCACGCCACCGGAGGACCTGTGGAAATAGTGGAATACAGCTCTTTCTTCAATTCGTAGGTGGCAAATAAAATACACAGAGTGTGCGCCTTGCATAGCTGCAATTTTGAGGGTTACGTCGTGTGCAATTTTCATTCTTGTGAATTGTTTGAATTGCATAACTTGTACATGTGCAGCGCAGTGCATGTGCTTCATTAAAAAAACAGTAATAATTATCAATACTAACAATAATAAATCGGCAAACGCATTTGTTTTTTTTTCTCCAGCGCCTGTCTGTCAACATTCAGCATTATATAGCCTATAACTTGGTGGCTTTTAAAGGAACTTTCTCATCAAACCCTGAAGACGAGGCCTGACAATTCCGAACTGGTTTTATAACAGTAGTTAAGAGATAAGTCTCTGAGGGATCCTAAATACCTCGGAGCAAATAAAAAAAGCTGCCTTTTGGGAAAGCTGCCTTTAATCGGTTTGGACCAGACGATTGCGAACAAGACGTTGGTGATGGCAGTTATTACAGATCTTGATTCAAACTTTTTTGTGTATGGGAACAGAAGAGCAGAAGGAGGACGCAGACAAGAGAAGGACACGGTTCTGCGATGAGTGGCAGTGACATTATCACACTATGGATGTCACCAGAGAGTGGGAAGGCATGTCGAAGAGCAGGAAGAGTGCGTGGTGCATTGAAAACAGCATCCATAACACGTGTTTGTACATTGCAGAGATCAGCTGACTGCATCAGTGAAGACATTCAAGCATGATCTGAAGGCGAACATTCATAAGAGGTGGTCTTGTCATATATCTGATCTCAACTGCCGACTGGCCAGGAACATTTTTGACTGCTATTCTTAGAACCTGTGCAGATATAGCGGCCATCCACAGGCGGGTTATTCGTGAGATGTGCAATACTTTATTCATTTAATTGTGCGGTTCTAAAGCTATATTCTCCACATGTATTAGGCCTATTATAGTATTTTAGTCATGATAGTATGGGACAGATAGACGTCGCTATAGAAGTTATGGAGTGACCTTTTACGAGTGCAGTGTATTGATAGAAGTGGACCGAACACCCAGAGTGAACTAAGGCAGCTCAGACGAGAGATGACCAACAAGAGTTGTTTTGAACCTGACCGGCAGAATCCTGACATTTACTGGCATGTGGCTCATCATAGCCCGCTGGGCTGTTCTTGGCAATATCAATCCAACCTCCGACCTGTGTAACTTTTCTCCGCCAGAGCTGATGACCTGCATCGTTCAGTCTGGATTACAGCTCATTACGAAGTTGATAGACCAGAAGGAAGTAAGAACAAATGCAATCTCATCGTGAAAGCAATGACTGTGCAACAGGCAGGCGTATACACTATACACTTGCAGAGACTTAGCGAATGGACCATCTGTAATACTTACAGTAATTGGTAGGTTCTGCCTATTGAGAGGCACTGGATTATATCAGCCTATGGAGAAGCACTGGATTATATATCCCTATATGGAGAGGCACTGGATTATATATCCCTATATGGAGAGGCACTGGATTATATATCCCTATATGGAGAGGCACGCGTGTTATGGGTGTATGTGTCTTGGACAAGGAGTTGACAATTTGGCTGGTGTCCTGCCTTGTAATCAGTGGCAATCCTTTAGAATTCGAATTTGTCGACTCGCCATCGGGGTATGCTGTGGCAATAGAAAATGCTCTGTCTGTTTTGCATGAACTTGGTGCCTATGAGAAGCGTGGCAAAACAGACTTGGGTAGAAAGCTGGCAAAGTTTGCACTAGAGGCTAGAGCCACGCTTGGGCAAAGCTGCCTTTAATTGGTTTGGACCAGAAGATTGCGAACAAGACGTTGGTGATGGCAGTTATTACAGATTATGATTAAAACCTTTTCGTGTGTGCGAACGGAAGAGCAGAAGGAGGACGCGAACAAGAGAAAGACACGGATCTGCGATAAATGGGGTGACATTATCACTCTAATGGATGTCACCAGAGAGTGGGAAGGCATGTCGAAGAGCAGGAAGAGTGCATGATGCATTGAAAACAGCATCCATAACACGTGTTTGTATATTGCAGAGAGCCGCTGACTGCATTAGTGAAGACGTTCAAGCAGGATCTGAAAGTGACCATTCGTAGGAGGTGGTCTTGTTGTCATGCTGATCTCAACTGCCGACTGACCAGGATCGTTTTCGACTGCTATTCTTAGAACTCGTGCATCTAGAGCGGCCATCTACGAGGTGATTTATTCACGAGATGTGCATATTTTATTCATTTTAATTGTGTGGTTCTAAAGCTGTATTCTTTACATTAGGCCCCTACAGTACTTGACTTCATAATATTAGATCAATGCGCATGATTTTTGTCTTCATATAATTTAGAACTATTTTCGAATATGTATATCCTTTCTGATGCATTGCAAAGTTTTGTTTCAAAACGATCTTACATGTACATCATATTTCCAGCAGATTTTGTATTGGGTTAGGCTACTGAACTAGAAAGTCGTATGCAGGCTAATCCTGACAACAGAAATATCTCAGTTTGATGATTTTAAACTTTCATGATCATTGACGATCGTAGCCTGATTTCTACCCCATTGCATTGTTATGTCCTCCATGTGTTGACATAGTATCATTGTTTGAAAGCAGGATATAATATTATTGGCTTTCATAATCATTACCTTCACTCTATAGCTGTCAATTTAATCCATGTACTTGCATATACAGATGCAAACTATATATTTCGGGATGTTCTATGCCTGACCATAACCAATACACGTTGAATGAGATCCTGAACGTCACAGGTCAGGTTATTCGCTACTACCTATAATAATTAGTTACTGTGTAAATGAGTTTGTAATAATGTTCAATTGCAAAGTCAGGTGTACTGTAAAGTATTGTGATTTCAAACTTCTGTCAAGTCTGAACTAGGATTGCTATTCACCGGGTATTTTATAACCTGGATAAGAAAAGTTTAAGGAAAGTATCATTTCAGTGCTACGCTTTTTCTATTCTGTGGTATTTGGCAGGCTGATATGCACTGCAGACGATTGAGTTCGACTGCATTAGAAGACTCACTCACTCACTCACTCGAGTACTCACTCACTCGAGTACTCACTCCCTTACTCACTCGAGTACTCACTCCCTTACTCACTCGAGTACTCGCTCTCTTACTCACTCGAGTACTCACTCGCTCACTCGAGTACTCACTCGCTCACTTGAGTACTCACTCACTCACTCATTCTCACCAAGTATAAATTTTTTAACATTTCATTTTTATGCCCTGAGGTACACAGTACTTATCCTTAGGAACTTGTATATTGTTAACTGAGTAGTAACCTTGAAGGAGCACTATATCAAATCTTCAGTAAATAAATAAATGAAATAAACTCACTCACACACTCACTCACTACCAAAATTTCATGCCAGGTCCATAAAATTAATATGGTCATGCACACCAGTGTCCACCCCAAAGGGCGCATTCCCAAGTTTGGCCCAGTCTCTAAATACATGTGGAATGTACTCCACTTACTTACAGGACACTGTTTACCGAATATATGCCCTATTCTGGCGCTATAGATGGGTTAGCCCCTCTATAGTTGCTCCACCACATGCCACTGGTCAGCGTCACTGTGCTATCCACTAAATTGCACAAGTGAAACTTATTGTTCCCCGTTCGTGGACTGCAATCACGCAACCCCATACGTTCTCTAGAGCTGGCCCAGCGGAACGACATGGAATGGGCTCCCTACTATTCTTAGCAGGGCTGTTAACAATACTGGAAAAAAGTATTGGCAATACCAATACCAATACTTGCTAATAAAAGTATTGGCAATACCAATACCAATACTATTTCTTAAAAGTATTGCAATACCAATACCAATACTTTTACCAATACTTTTAGATAAGTTTTAAAGTTTAATGACTAAAAAAGCACATGCCATTGCCCGTTAAACAGTGTTAAGCAGTACAAGCAGTGTAACTACTAATCTATATACATGCTCTCCATAAGTCTACCACTTAGCCATATTAACTACTAATAATATTATTATGTGTAGGCTACATGCTTTCCATAAGTCTACCACTTAGCCATACGTAAAAAACCAGCATTTCAAAGTGTAAGCTGCTTAGTGATGTGCGCAGAGGTGTAAATAGAAATTTCGAGTTTACGAATATGATTAAATACTCAGCCTCCTAAAGAAAAGAGTCTTTCCACAGCTGCACTAGCAGGCAAACCAGTGTTCAAAATAATAAGCTTATACTATTTCTGGACCTGTGGATATGCAGCCAGAGAAATCAAGCTATCTGCAGAGTCCGATAAATATAATTTATGTCCACTTCGTCACACACATTTTCTGTACCAAAATCCCTATGTCTCCGATTTGAAAGACAATCTAAATAAAGGGCACGTTTTCGGACATTTGACTATTTATAGATCTCGATTTCCGTCCATTCAGGTCAAAGATCACAGATCGGTGAGATCGCACCAAAGAGTCACATGTTCAAGCGGATGAGAAACCATACAAATTATTGTGAAAAAAGTATTGGTATCGAGTATCGCTTACAGGCTAAAAAAGTATCGGCGATACGCATGCGATACCAACAAAATTAAACTATCGCGATACTCGCCGCGATACTGAAAAAAGTATCGGCGATACCAAGTATTGCGATACTTTATCGCGATATTAACAGCCCTGATTCTTAGTAAACAAAAACTGCTCTGTGCACCCAGGGGTGTACTGGGAGCACTCCCGAGTAAACAACTTTGAATGGTCGCAATATTGAAATGCTGCAAAAAACCTTGCCAGAATGCAGAGTTCAACCGTTTTGAACAATCATCAGCAAACAAGCCCATACATACTCACATACTTACTGCATCATCTATTGCTTCTCGAGAAAACTGCACTGCATAATTATTTTGTGCAACGTCCTAAATTCCACAGTAGGATCAAACCTATGGCAAGCACCCTGGAATGAGTAACACTTAAATACTTAAATATATTTTCTCATCTATTCGAACCATTTATAAAAAAGTGCGGTTATCAGTTGTTTTTCCATAAAGGACATACATACTTACTTCACAGATACTTCCTATAGATCAAAACTCCACAAGTAGTTTTCGTGAACCCTACTTATCAATTGCGTTCTTCGACCATGATTACAACTTTGCAAAAAATTCACTAACCTGCATTCCGATATTGCTTGAGCGGTTTTCAGATCAAGATGCGACATAGACCAATGTTGGAAGACCGGAATGTTGCGTGCAGCAGCATCAGCGCGAGTTGTCGCCGGGGAAGTTGTCGTTGCGGGAATGTTGTAGCAGTGTCTGCTGTGCTTTCATTTCTCTAAGAAAATTACAATCATGCATGATGTAATTCAAGAAAAGCAGCAATCAACTGAACTTGATTGCATCCACTTAACACCTTGTCAAACAACAGACAAGCACATTATTATCACCATCAACATCACCAACAGGTGGGGTCCGTAGCTCAGTTGAGAGAGCGCTGGTCATTGAACTGATCAAGAGTCATCCACAAGACCCAGGTTCAAGCCTCACACAGGGCAAAAATTTATAAAAAAGTTTATGTTAGCTGCCATTGGTGCTCTTCTGTTGTGTTGCTTGACTCTGGTTCTGCTGAAAATAAGATAGCCCCTCCCACTTCTGGCTTGGCCGAACCAGGAGTGATCCAGAACTTAGGTCATTAGTGTTAAGCCGAACCCAATCTGTAAAGCCGACCTGCGTGTTGTGCTATGGTGGGCTATATTTCGTATAACCTGTACTGTAATCATTCTGTGGTTTGTCAGATTGAATCATTAAAGAATAATAATAATAATAATAATAATAATAATAATAATCACATCATGATCATTATACGATCAATTCGCAACCACTACTACCGCAATTAACATTTACTATCATATAAATATCAGTAGTAGGCTACTATTGATGTTGTCATAAATACAATTATTAATATCAATAATCACAATAATATTGTGATATGGGATGCGGTGGTGTAGGGGTAAGACGGAAGGGTTGCAAGTTCGAATCAACCTCAAACCACGAGGTAGTGACCTTGGACAATGGGAAATCACCTCCCTCATCTCACTCCCTCCCGAGGCATAAAAGCCAATGAATCTGCTTTTGGGCAGGAAACTCGATCATCATCACCATCATAATATCATATCATGTTATCATTATTATCAATACCATTAATATTATCATTATTGTCATTATTATTACAATGTATATATTATAAAGACTAAGGAATCAGGAATGTAAGTCAATCAGATACGTGTAGCTGTGGCTGTTTTTCAAAAGTGCAACAGCGTTTAATCACTGGATGCAGACTGAAAACGTTTTAAATAGATAACTTGACTCTTTAGGGTCTCCAGTGATTTGTGTCAGGAGGTGCCCCGAATCCTTAATAAGTTTCATACCATCAATGCTGATGAGACCTGTGGTCTCGAAAGCTAGCTGTCAAGAGTAATATGGGCAGCACTTACTGAATGGAGGCCATTCCAGGTGATGGATCCTGCAAAAGCAGTAATTAATCGCAAAGCAAAAGCAACAAAATTTAAAACGAACACATATAGGCTACACACACTGCTCATCAACACCGCATTATCCAAAGCATTGACAGCAAGAAAATACAGCTATGTATGTATACAGAGGCCATAAATGCAAGTTGATCCAGTAATATGTACTTTTTTTCCATTAAAGAAAGCCACAAAGTGCATGACCAGAAACAAACAGCGCTTAGAACAATTGTTCTGTTTGAAATAGTTTGTGAAGTTTGGCCATTGTACACAAATACGAATTGCCTTCAAGCTTGTTAAATTTCATTAAAAATTCTTACTTAGAAATGCATAAAACCTCAGGGGGTACTTTTTATGACCCACCCTGTATGCATAGAGAGGCCATAAATGCAAGTTGATCCAGTAATTCACTTTTTCCTTTAAAGAAAGCCACAACATGCATGACCAGAAATAAACAGCTGTTCAACACTCTCCAGAACGCTAACGACAGAATACAGTTGCAGGAGACTCTGGGATCGGCAAGAATGGGGACCATCATAGTCGGAGCCACAACGTGCATGACCAGAAATAAACAGCTGTTCAACACTCTCCAGAACGCTAACGACAGATTACAGTTGCAGGAAACTCTGGAATCGGCAAGAGTGGGGACCATCATAGTCGGAGCCACAACGTGCATGACCAGAAATAAACAGCTGTTCAACACTGTCCAGAACGCTAACGACCGAATACAGTTGCAGGAGACTCTGGGATCGGCAAGAATGGGGACCATCATAGTCGGAGCCACAACGTGCATGACCAGAAATAAACAGCTGTTCAACACTGTTCAGAACGCTAACGACCGAATACAGTTGCAGGAGACTCTGGGATCGGCAAGAGTGGGGACCATCATAGTCGCAGCCACAACACGCATGACCAGAAAATAAACAGCGGTTCAACACTGTTCAGAACGCTAACGACCGAATACAGTTGCAGGAGACTCTGGGATCGGCAAGAATGGGGACCATCATAGTCGGAGCCACAACGTGCATGACCAGAAATAAACAGCTGTTCAACACTGTCCAGAACGCTAACGACAGAATACAGTTGCAGGAGACTCTGGGATCGGCAAGAATGGGGACCATCATAGTCGGAGCCACAACGTGCATGACCAGAAATAAACAGCGGTTCAACACTGTCCAGAACGCTAACGACCGAATACAGTTGCAGGAGACTCTGGAATCTGCGACAGCAGGGACCATCATATATAGTCGGAGTAAATGCAAGCAACAACAATGAGAAGAGTCATATTCTACAAATAGGGAACAAATTCTTGTTGTCAGAAAAAGAGTGAGAAAATATTTAGTTCGAAAGTCGATTACGGCAGTATACTATACGAAATTATAGTCCGCTCTATAAAAGACCAACACGTCTTCACGGAAACGCACAAAAATTCAGACTGCACAACTGCGCAAATGAATAAATGTAAGAATCTGAAGAATGCTGAAGAATGCTGATCTTACTCTCCGTTCAAGATGGTGGAATGGGTTTGTCATCTCTGGTTTCAGTTGCAACGTCCCATCTAGGAACCTAAGATCTGCTATTCTAATTATAGCCTGAACCTAGGATCCACTATTCTAACCATGTAACCCAAAGCTTTGTTTAGGAAAGCTTCTCAGAGGCGGTAAATTGTCTTGGACATCTTTCAAATGACAATATAAAGATTTCCACAATGGATTGATATGGTGTGGGTTTATGGGGCAGCAACAGACAACCGTACGGCATCTGCCTGGTTTTGATGGTCGTGGGCATGGCACTTTCATGATCCTGACGCGATCCATTTATGTTTCTTTGTTTGCATGTGCACTTGTCATATCGCCCCTTCAAGCTATCTTCTCAGAGGCGCTCCCGACTACAGCACGTACACTGCATTGGAGTTTCACGCCAAAGCGCTGAGCAAATTTTGCGAGTGAAGGACTTGCCCATGGTCCTTATGAGAGGACTTGAGGCGGATTCGAACCAGCAACCTTCCAGCTGCAAGGTGACAAATATACCTACTACACCAACGTGCCCAAGTGTCCATCTGCAAACATTTTTCTAGACTCTACATTGTGTTCTGTGACATAGGCATATGGCCTAGGTCATTGGGACGAGTACCACTTAAACACCTAAATATATTTGTTTAACTTTTTGACAAACAATGTGTGCCAAAGTGTGAAACTTATCAGTTGGATTTTCTATAAAGAATGTACTTACTTACTCACATATACATCCTGCATTCTGTATAATTTATCAAACATTACAATTAGATTCCTTTAAGCTTACTTCGATCATTTCAACCTTGCAAAAGATTCACTAACCTGCGTTCAGATATTACTTGAGTGGTTTCTACAGACCAAGATGTGATGTAGACGACCTGTTGGAAGACTCGTTGTGTGCAGCAGCGTCACCGTGAGTTGTTGCGGGAATTGTTGCAGCGTCTGCTGGTCTTTAGCGTTTCTAACAGAAACAAAAATCATGCATGTACTTCGAGAAAAGCAGTCATTCACTTAACAGCTTAATAAACAACATAATTATGAGGATGTTATTTTATTATCATCATCCGTACCATCATCATCATCAGCAGCATCAGTATCATCATCCAGTGTCATCATCATCATCGTCCAATGTTATCGGCATAAGCATCATCTACACCAATGCGTGGAGCGCGGTGGTGTAGTGGTGGCGTCTTTGCCTTGGAGCCGGAAGGTTCGAGGTTCGAATCCACCTAGCTGCTTAAGGATCTTGGGCAAGTCCTTCACTCACAATTGCTCAGCGCTTCCGCGTGAAACGAGAGCTTGAAGAGGCACTATAACAAGTGCACATACAAACAAACAAAACAAATCTGGTATCATCATCATCATCATCATCCAGTATCCACATCAGCATCAGCATCATCATCCAGTATCATCATGTACCATCATCATGTACCATGTACCATCATCATGTACCATCATCATGTACCATCATCATCATCATCATGTACCATCATCATCATGTACCATCATGTACCATCATGTACCATCATCATCATGTACCATCATGTACCATCATGTACCATCATGTACCATCATGTACCACCATCATCATCATCATCATCATCATCATCATCATCATCATCATCATCATCATCATCATCATCATCATCATCATCATCATCATCATCATCATCATCATCATCATCATCATCATCATCATCATCATCATCATCATCATCATCATCATCATCATCATCATCATCATCATCATCATCATCATCATCATCATCATCATCATCATCATCATCATCATCATCATCATCATCATCATCATCATCATCATCATCATCATCATCATCATCATCATCATCATCATCATCATCATCATCATCATCATCATCATCATCATCATCATCATCATCATCATCATCATCATCATCATCATCATCATCATCATCATCATCATCATCATCATCATCATCATCATCATCATCATCATCATCATCATCATCATCATCATCATCATCATCATCATCATCATCATCATCATCATCATCATCATCATCATACAGTATCATCAGCCAGATGTTCGAATGCACTTGATAGAATGTCGTCGCTAGGTAGCTGTGCCATAGGTCGCTGCGCTCTATTTCTATTGCAATTGTTGGCAGCCATATTGTTTCGAGTATGGACAGCCAGTCTTCGGGATTACCCGTCATCCAATATCACTCTCAGAAAGGAAACTGGACCAAAGATAAACGGTTTGTCACATCCCACTGTAGGAAAAGCAAAGAATTTCCGGACTTCTATGCGGCCAAGATAAAAAAAATTGCATTAAAAGATCAAACTAAGTTTTGCTGAGAGACTGCATTTTTCCAAGTGCTGCATGACAACTTATAAATCATCAAACTACAATTAGATTCGTCTTTTTCAATCGATAGCGCACAGCTAATTCACAGTGAAATCGAGTGGTCCATTCAGTTTAAAATCTACCACAGATTCCTCTTAGCAGCAAAGTGTCGAGTCCCACTCTTGCTTTGCATAGAAGACAAGGAATGTTGAGTTAGAGACTTCTACTTTGGAAGTAAAAATGCAATTTTATCAATCCAACTAGGCCTACTGTTCAGTAACAATTCGCTTCATCAATAATATTCAGCTTCTATTTAATCAATGGTTATTTATCGTCACCGTAAATTCTAATCAATTCATAAACCCCACACTTGTTTAAGCGCCGTGGTGTAGTGGTGGGGTCGTTGCCTTGGAGCCGGAAGGTTCGAGGTTCGAATCCACAGCGCCGCGTAAGGACCTTGGGCAAGCCCTTCACTCACAATTGCTCAGCGCTTCGGCGTGAAACGCATATGCAGTGTCCGCTCTGCATCGGGAGCGCCTCTGAGTAAATAGAGCTTGAATGGGCGCTATAACAAGTGCACATTTAGTCATTTTCACCAAGCCTTCTTCTCTAGGGCCTATGTCAATAATTAATTTATCTCATCAATCCAATTGTGATCGTCCTACTCTGAAACCGATACAATGGCGGTTAGCCCAACATGCGACGTCAACTACACGTTTACCGTTAAAACCTGTTTGCAGAAATTGCGTCATAGAATTAGCGTCGCCCTCCTAGTTTGTCCAGTCTTGTGACTGGCACTGACAAAATTGCGAGCAGTGGCGAAATTCTGAACAGCAATTCATATAATATAGACCTACCGCATTCGTATTTGCAGAAAGATACAACTGCGCGACATCGAGAAACGAGAGACACCACCACCCATCTCGTCAAACGTCGCCACCAGACTGACAGAACATCATCTTCCAATCCACCATGTCGCATTGGCTCCGTGGGCGACCGCCGTCGACGACCTGCCTACAGTGCCTAGTACATCAGATAGCAAGCCGACTATAATAATAATAATTATCATAATGTCTGCGATATGCAAATAAAACCGCACATACGCGCGTATGCACTCAACTTCGAATGCATAACATGCTTGCAAACGCCACACTCTCATAACCAAGCCAGCTGGCAAGCTCTTTGTTTCGATTTCTTGCATAATAATATAAAGCGCGGCGGAAGAAATCGCGCCTCGCTGAGCTGCAGGTTAGCCGGTGCGCAGGATTCTCCCTCCCAAGCACGTGGCTGGTAGCTGTACGTTGGCCCAGCGGGGATGCAGCAAGCAGGCGCCTGCTGCTGATGTAGACACAAGTAGGAAGGAGTCGAAGCTTCGACGAAAGTCTACGGTGGACTGTTTGGGCCACATTCTAATGTAATGTAATGTCATGTAAATCTCCGAAAATTTATTAGCGTCCACACAAAAGCCACGTCAAGAAGACCAACTTATTTCCCGTCGGTAGGCCTATGTCAAATCAAGATCTCAATAAAAGCCAGTGCAAGAGCAAGCCCCCTACCCTGTGCAAATAGCCTAGGCTATTTCTGTAGTTAATTTATAAAACGCACTTTATGAATCTAGCTTCTATTTAAGTAGGAACGATAGTTTTTATCAATCCAACTTTTATTTTTTTCAATCCAACTTCTATTTAGATGACAATTAGCCTAATTGTCATTAGTCCAGCTTCCATTTGGGCAAAAATTCCTTAATCAATACAGTTAGCCTACTACATGTACTTAAATAGCAACAATTGTTTTTTTTTATCAATCCAACATCAAATTGAATACCTTTTTCATCAATCCAGTTCTAATTTAAGCAATAAGATTTTTGTCAATCGAACTCTAATTTATGAAAGAAAATTTTCATAAATCGAGCTCCAATTTAAGCAAGAACATTTTCATCAAACCAGCTAAAATTTAAGCAATAATATTTTCATAAATCGAGCTGAAATGTAAGTAAAACGATTCTGTATGATATCAATCTAACCAATATTTAGCGAGAATTCATTTCATCAATCCAACTTCTGTTACTTCTGTTCAGCCTACCACCAACAGATCTGATGTATGCCTATTCTTAGGATCGCGGTTCGGATTATTAATATTCAAACGCAATTAATTTTGTGTTCCACCCGTGTGGACTACGTCCAACCCGGGGATTGGACGTAATCCACTGTTTTGTCCTAAGGGTTTGTCTGGGCGTATGTCCGAGTTTCTTTTGGGGGGGGGGGTATCCGTGCCCCGATGTTCAGAGTTGAAACGGCGTGGGAGGTATGTGGATGTGAAAGAATCAGATAGAATATGTGAAGATTTACGACCATAAAGAGGAACAATAAGCACATGGGCCTACAGTCCTGGTATCATGTATTGATTTTACACCGACAAATCAAAAGTTTTATATGGAAAATCCCTTTCTAATATTTTTAAACATGTTTCTCCGAAGAGTATTTTGCTGTATCTGAATGAAATACAACTGTGCAACAAAGTGTAGTTCTAAGAGTCCTAAATCAAAATGATTTAGGAATCATCATATAATCTTGAATATATTTTGATATTATTTATTGATTTTACTTATATCATGTCTAGAATAACCATAAAGAAGAACAATAAGCAATAATGTTCATTAATTTATAGAACAACCTTAGGCTAAATTATGAGTTTAACGTCCATTTATAATTATAGAGCAAAATGTGGTTAAATCACTTTTGTAACAATCTTTAACACTAATAATAAGAAACATCGCTCGTGGCCTGGACAGGCCACCGTAGTAACAGTCGGTTATGATCAACGATCAACAGCTGCGAGCGAGTCATCGCGGCGGCGGCGCGAAAAGTCATTTAGATGATTGTTATCTATGTCTGCGTTAGTTCATTCCAATTAATTAAATGAAACGCTTGAAGTTTCAATTCTTGTATGAACAAAGCCTATTGTGCGCAAAATATCATGTCTGTGGGTTCCAGGTTCGAATCCACCTCAAGTCACATCATGGGACCTTGAGCAAGTCCTTCGTTCGCAATTGCTTGTGCGCTTTGGCATGAAGCTCTGATGCTGTGTCCGCTCTGTAATCGGGAGTGGCTCTGAGTAGTTAGCTTGAAGACAAAATGATAAATAAAATAATAAACAAAATAATGCATGTGTGTGTTTGTGTGTGAGTGAGTGAATGAATGAATGAATGAATGAATGGATGAATGAATGAACGAATGAATGAACGAATGAATGAACGAATGAATGTATTAGCTAGTTGTAAGCAAGTAAGTAAGTAAGCCAGCAATAAAGCAAACAAGTAAGTAGGCCTAATCTTCAATCGCGATATTGCTCATACTTTGCAACAACTATGTTCGCAGTATGTATGTCGGTTATACATGCTTGTGTGTGTATCATTGTATATTTGTATGCGTCAGGGTTGGATCATTAGCTGCATTTCAATCATGTATGTACTCGTATAGTTATTATCACTGTGCAGAGATGTGGTTTGAGAGTGATATTGTCGGGATGTGGTGGTGTAGTGGATACGTTCGCTGCCTTGAAGCCAGGGCCGTAAATCCCGGGGAGGGCAAGGAGGGAATTCCCCCTCCACTTTTTAAGGTGGGGAGGGAACGTTAAGGAATTCCCCTCCCACAATTTCACACCTGCGTTACATATTATTATAACTTACATATGTTAGAGTCAGTTACAACAGTTACTGTAGCCTAAGCTGTGAGCGACTGCACGTTACTCGAAACGTGGATATAAGATTTGGTCTGTGGAATCAAAGCCGCACAGTTAAAAGAGGTGTAGACTAAATGCATCCATTGACAGATTAGAATCTCTTCTTTAATAATACAAAGAGAGAAAGAAATTTATGACTTGACGCGCCCAATATAGGCTATCATCCTGAAAGACTGCAGGGAGGAAGACAGCTAATCATACACACACGTGTGTCTTCTCTTCTGGTTCTCTGCCCCTAGGCAGGTTCGGCTGTCCAATGTCGCCACTGTTCTCTCCGCTAGGCCTTCTCCTTTAGTGTGTATATAAATAAATATATATATATAACATACATACATTTGCACACAAAATGGACAAGCTCCTAAACACCTTTGTGACTTGGTGCACAAACCCTCTCCGCAGTACCTCCCCCCGCTCCGGTCTGCTGATCGGTCTGCTTATCACCTTGGTTTCCTAGTTCCTCGGGGCAAGAACTTCCATGGCCCAACACCAAGCTTTTGCCATTGTAGACCCTTCTATGTGGAATAACCTAACCGGGCAACCCACTTTCTCTATCCCTGTTATGATCTAATTAGAGGGTGACATCTTCAGCCATTCATTGCTTCAAGTCTTTCTTCTTTCCTTGCGGCTTTCATGCTGAGAGTGAATCTAAATAGATAGTACTGTAAGAGACGCTTTGTAAATTGTCATATAAGTTTACAATACATACGTGCACTCATGGTTCATGCATAGGCTACATAACATGTGTAGCCTACATATTAAGTACATAGGCTAATCATAATTATTAGAAGCGATGGCTCTGAGTTTTGAAAGGAAGAATAGGCTAGTGAGAGGTCTATCAGTTCATCTCGAGACCACGTTATTCCGCATGTTCGACTGAAGACCTACAGAGGATTACAAATAAATTTGAGCAAACAAAATTCGTGAATAGATTTAAGAAGTCTCATCTCCTTCGTTTTACCAAAATAATGACTTCATGCAGGACCGGTGTGCTGGTAACTGGTAAGTGCTACGAAAATAGTGCAAATGCGCACTGACTTCTCTATCAAGAACAGCTTTTCACATGCATAAACAATTAGCCATTGCTTAAAAATCTGTGCACCAGAAAAGTGACTAACAGCATCGTATAACAGCGTTATATCATCATGTTCAGATTTCTTTCATTTTATATCTTCTAAGTTAGAAATCTGTTTTGGTTGCAGTTTGTATTTGTAATCGCAATGACAATCTCCAGAGTATACGTCAGCACCCACAGAACCTATAAATAATTTTATGAATGTATAGGCTATGCCTGCTAAACCATACAGACGGAGAAGTTAAAATGAAGAGAAATATAAGCCAGTAAATAGGCCTAATACTTTCAACTCTTTCGGTTTGGCAAGAGAACCTCTATAGTGACTGGTCGTGTTGTTCCATGTAGTTCGAACATATTTTAGGCTATGTGCAGTAGGCTCAGGCCAATATAGTGCGAGGTTAGAACCAACAATTTTTAACACTAACTTTAGGTGTGGGTTTTTTGAGGGAGGTAGGCCTATAGGCTTACTATACACACAATCCAGAAGAGAAATTTTCCCTCCCCACATTTAGTAACAGATTTACGGCCCTGCTTGAAGCCGGTGGGTATAAGGTTCGAATCTACTTCAATCCGCCGCTTTGGGACCACCTTGAGCAAGTGCATTATACTAGCAATAAATTATGTATGTATGTATGTATGTATGTATGTATGTATGTATGTATGTATGTATGTATGTATGTATGTATGTATGTATGTATGTATGTATGTATGTATGTATGTATGTATGTATGTATGTATGTATGTATGTATGTATGTATGTATGTATGTATGTATGTATGTATGTATGTATGTATGTATGTATGTATGTATGTATGTATGTATGTATGTATGTATGTATGTATGTATGTATGTATGTATGTATGTATGTATGTATGTATGTATGTATGTATGTATGTATGTATGTATGTATGTATGTATGTATGTATGTATGTATGTATGTATGTATGTATGTATGTATGTATGTATGTATGTATGTATGTATGTATGTATGTATGTATGTATGTATGTATGTATGTATACATGTATGTATGTATGTATGTATGTATGTATGTATGTATGTATGTATGTATGTATGTATGTATGACTGTATGTATGTATGTATGTATGTATGTATGTATGTATGTATGTATGTATGTATGTATGTATGTATGTATGTATGTATGTATGTATGTATGTATGTATGTATGCATGTATCCATGTTGAGAATTGTAGTAGGTTTGGAGGTTGAATCCCCACCACCCTTTTTCTTAGGAACCGCATTAACCAACACCTTCCCCCCCCCCCCCCAGTTCTCATACTGTAGAAATTGCATAGATCTGGATATGTGTTAAGCATAGTTTACGAGCCATTAAAATCGTCTGAAAATGTCAATCGTTTACGGATTAATCTTAATGCTATTGTATTGTATTGCCGTTCAAAATTACATCTGACTAAACAAGCTTCGTTTAGTAAATCTCTCATCATTTCTCTGCCGCCGTGGCTGGGCTGGGAGCCTCCCTGAGCAGATGAATTGAATGGGCGCTATAAGGTCTAAGTCCATTGGATGAACGAAAGAATGTATGAATTAATGGATGGATGGATAAATGAATGAATGAATGAACGAACGAACGAAAGAATGAATGAATGAATGAATGTAAGAAAGAAAGAATCAATGAACGAACGAATAAGTGAATGAATGGATAAATAAATGAATGAATGAATGAATGAGTGAATGAGTGAATAAATGAATGAATGAATGAATGAATGAGTGAAGAATGAATGAATGAACGAACGAATAAGTGAATGAATGGATAAATGAATGAATGAATGAATTAATTAATTAATAATGAATGAGTGAATGAATGAAAGAATGAATGAACGAACGAATAAGTGAATGAATGGATAAATGAATGAATGAATGAATAAGTGAATGAAGGGTTAAATGAATGATTGAATGAATGAATGAATGAACGAAAAAGTGAATGAATGGATGAATGAATGAATGAATGTATTAATGAATGAAAGAAAGAATAAATGAATGAATGAATGAATGAACGAACGAATGAACGAACGAATGAATGAATGAATGAATGAATGAATAAATAAATGAGTGAATGAATGAATAAATGAACGAATGAATGAATGAATGAATGAATGAATAAATAAATAAGTGAATGAATGAATGAATGAATGAATGAATGAGTGAATGAATAAAAAAAAATAAATGAATGAATGAATGAATGAGTGAATGAATGAATAGATAAATGAATGAATGAATGAATGAATGAATGAATGAATGAATGAATGCTTTCAGTCTGAAAAGGATATTATCTTGTGCCAACAGATTGCAAAGCTGGCACCTACATGTAGTTGACATCGTCCACCACCTTACTAATATGTCAATGTGGGGCTCATGCTGTGCGCGATTATCAGTTGATAGATTGATAGATAACATTGTTGGCATGCAGCTCAGACAGTGCGAGTCCAAAATGTGTCGTTATATACATGTATGACAAAATATAAAAAATAAATGTACATAATATTATAGGATTATTCTCGTGCGATACGATGACTAATGCACACATAAACACATACATATATACATACGTACGTACATACATACATACATACATACATAGTTACATACATACATACATACATACATGCATGCATACATACATACATACATACATACATACATACATACATACATACATACATACATACATACATACATACATACATACATACATACATACATACATACATACATACATGCATGCATGCATGCATACATACATACATACATACATACATACATACATACATACATACATACATACATACATACATACATACATACATACATACATACATACATACATACATACATACATACATACACATACAACATACATACATACATACATACTAGGGTGCCACTCAAAATTAAAGTTTGTATTTTGCATTGTCACACCCCCTACATTTGTTACCTTGGTTACTAAAAGCACGGAGACAAATTTTGGGGTCAACCAGAAAACATTTACTGGTAGCTTGACGCGGTTAAAGTTTTTAGCATTGGACAATGTTAAATTCCATGATGTTTCAATGCGTAAGATACACTACTATGAAGGGTGCTCATTATTGCTAAGTTAGTGATGAGCAACCGAGCCCAACACTACTGGTGAGCAACAGTAGGCTCTTTAGTAACCAGAAATGTCTTGCGGTGCCTCTCAGCAACTTATAACATAAATTTATTCTGTTTTTCATAGTGACCAAGAACACCATTGAATAAATCAGCGGCATTGTTGACCACCATCAAACTCTCTGCCTATATTTGAGCACTAGCATACTCAGAAATGCTCTTTCAAATGCTAGGGTGAAAGTCTTTAGGGCCAAAAAGTCCTGTGATATTCCAATTGCCACAAGAAACTGCTAAATATGTTGTGACAACCACCGAAGCATTGGTATAGCAACAGGGTCATGTCCATGCAGTATAAACTTACAACGTGCCGAGGAGTTTGTCCATGGGTTTCTTTACTTAGGGCTGTGACTATTGCTTCCTTCAAATCTAGAGGAACCATTGTAACAGAAAAAGTGTGACCAATTAGTATTTCACTTAGATACTACAGATGACTACAGAAGGAATTGATTGCTGAATCGATAACAGTTTAGTTGTGTGTCTGTATGCATCAAACTCATGCAGAAGATTCAAGTCCTTGTGAGGATCAGGTGTGGCACATGCATGTGTGTACAGACACTTAATGTAAACTTAACAATTGACTTGAACTCTGGGAGAGCTGACAATTCACATTTGATGAGATTTATTGAGAGTAAAATAAATATCTTTTTAACCTTGTTTGTGACCTTGCCATCCATCTAGCTCTAGGGTGGACTCCAGGGGCATGGATATGCACATCTCCCTTACTTTATACTCCTTTTAAGAATATCAGTGCCAGGTAAAAGAGCTCATAGTCTTCCTAACAGTCTTGACTGAATATCATTGAGCTGGATCATTTTGCACCAGATCCAAACCACTGCAGTTGCTGTCACCTTTATGCCATTTTCATACCGGTCTGCTTCAAATGCATAATTATACGTGAGTCTCTAAATCTTCTAAATATCTTGATGTTTTGCCTTTGGAGGTCCCATCTGGTGTTGAACACTTTGGCATCGACTAATTTCATGATTTTGGTATACAAACCAAGCTCAGTAGTGTTTTCTTATACACTTTTGTTCAGACAAAACATAGGCATCATCAGGAAGGATTGTATTGCTGGAAGTTGTATGAAATGACATTGACAGTCTTTATTTAGCCCTTTATGGTTTATCCGTGTTATTAGAGCAACATCCAAGAATTGGGAAAGATCAAAAAAATACAAGAAACATTATTATTCTTAGTCATTATGAACATTGAGTCCCAGCACAGCCTCTTCTCTGTAAATATAAGCTATTTCCATATGCGATTTTGAAGAAATTATGTTAAGCACTACTATAAACTACTGACGCGCCAAGCTACCTCTAAATAATCTTCTATTTGATTAAAATTTGTATCACATGAGTTTCTTGCCATAGAAAACATTTTTAGGGGGTGTGCAACTGGATCAGGCAAAATTATTTTTTGACCATGCATTTGGTTGGCACCCTAATACATACATACATACATACATACATACATACATACATACATACATACATACATACATGCATGCATGCATGCATGCATGCACGCACGCACGCACGCACGCACGAACACACACACACATACATACATACATACATACATACATACATACATACATACATACATACATACATACATACATACATACATACATACATACATGCATACATACATACATACATACATACATACATACATACATACATACATACATACATACATACATACATACTTACATACATACATACACACACATACATGCATGCATGCATGCACGGACGGACGCACTCAGTCACTCACTCATTCATTCATTCATTCATTCATTCGCTTGCTTGTGTTAACGACACTGCCGTTGCATATAATGATTAGTGTCGCCCTCCTCCTCCTCGATCCAGGCTTGGGACTGGCACTGTCAGAGTGTAAACAGTGGAGTATTTAATTAATGCGTTCGTTCATTCTGTTGACTTATATAGCGCTCCTCCAAGAAGCTTGTTCGTGCACAGCATATTTCTTGAAACCTTTGCCTAGCTACATTTAGAATTTATATTTTCCAAATGTTATTGGATACTAGCTGCAGCTGGGTCAGTCTGTCGGCGGTCAAATTCCTTCTACTATACCTTCTCTCGATTGTCCATCTACATGTATGTCTCGGTTTCTTGCTTTCCTGGCTGACCAGCCATTCTACCAGACTAAGTGTAGCCCAAGATCATCGCATTAGCAATGGCCATCACGGTTTCTGCATAATTTCTGAGCCTACTGCTTGGCTTCGAACTCCTGGACTGACGGGGATTCTATTCTGGTCGACTGACCACTGGCTACTCGATAAGCGTATGCGTTCCTACGTGTATGCGTCTGCCCTCTCGTATCATTCCAAATCTCTACCTCTATGTTACATGTATGATCGGATGGTGTGTGGCCATATAATTATTATAATTTATGATGTGTACGTGCAGCAATCACTGTAGGATCTCTTCCTGGCTGACCACCACCGCTAGCCTCTCGCTACCTTCGTTGCCAAGCAACCACCTATCTCATTATTCTGTATTTTTGTACTAAATGCTATGACAGTACGTTACCTGGACGCCCTTAAAATATATCTAACATCGTATCACACACTGTAGCCAGGCCAGCCTTCTTCTAGCCATAACTCTTCTTACCAAGGGGTCAATCCTTCAGATGACCATCTAAGACACGCTACTCTCTTTCTTGGCTGGCCAGCTGCTGTGCCTGGGCAGCTCGGCATTATCCACTACTGCCACGTCTGACCCTAGCTCTACCTACTAGACTCGGGAGGAAATGTGTTGTTCCAAATCTAGGTATAGATTAGACGTCCTCGAAGAACTTACAACATACATGTACATACCATCTGAAAAATCATCCATTACCATTATCTCCATTGATTAGCTTGACATCGGCTCGCCTTTGAATTCCAGTGATCCACAGAAATGATGGTGCTCAACAGTTACTAATGATTCTTCATCAAGATGCTAACAACTTACACGTCGTGTGTTGTCTCCTTTCAACCCTAGCCATGCATTTAGGATCCATGACATACTGCTTGTATTACTCGTTTCTGTATGTGTCTATCTATCTGTATGTCTGTCTGTCTGTCTGTGTATCTCTCTCTGTATGTTTCTCTATCTGTCTCACGCTGTCTCTCTCGCTCTGTCTCTCTGTTTTTCTTTGTCTGTCTGTATGTCTCTCTCTCTCTGCCTGTCTCGCTCTGTCTCTCTATGTTTCTCTCTGTCTGTCTGTGTCTCTCTGTCTCTGCCTGCCTCTCCATCTGTCTGGATGCTTCTCTCTATCTGTTTGGCTGTCTCTCTGTCTCTCTGTCTCTCTCTTATTTTCTATCTATCTTATTTCTCTCCCTGTCTGTGTGTCTGTCTGTTTGTCTGTATAATGTCTTTCTGTCTAAAACTCTGTGATAAGGCACGCACCCCGTACTATAATCTCAAACTGCCTCTCTCTCTGCAAGCACGGATCTCTCGGCTGGTACCATCTGTTTATGTGGTCCATTTCTATGCCTAACCTACATTAGTGACCAGCTAATTGCCAAAATTTCTATAGTGCCGTGTGCCTGTTTCATACGTAAGCTTACATTACGAAGACGATGAAGATGATGATGATGACTGTGGTGATGAGTGATTATGATAACTGTGGTGATGATGATGATAATGACGATGATGATGACTGTGATGATGATGATGACGACGATGATGACGACGATGACGATGATAACAACAACAACAACAAAGATGATTGCACAATGCACATGCTATCTGGCTAAAATATTCCACAATGTCATTGATCGGGCCTTGCACTTGCACCCTTCACGTCTTTCTCAGCATCGTATAACGAATAACAGCAATGTGGAGGGCAACCAGTCTGCCCGCGCACGAAAGCTTGTACTCGGTAACTCGGCTGTTGAAACCTTACACCAGCGAATGTCACAATGTCATATGCCAGCTGTTTGTTGGCTTTCTTCCATCAGCAGTGTTAAGGTTCTTTCAATACACGACGTTATCGGGTGGATCTGCCTTCCAAGTGGTGGGGGGGGGGGTAAGTGTTTAGTACATGACTCACGGCGGCCCAGTTCCCCGGTTGTAGTCGGTTGCCATGCCCAACACGATACTTCTAGCCTACCTTAGTTTTATCTAAATTTTACTCTGGTCTCTCTCTTCCCAGTGGCCACGCCGGATGAAAGGCCGTTGAATTAAGCCCTCAAATCATAGAAGCTTATAATAGGGGCATAATAATGATGATAATGATGATGATGATAATAGTAATAATAACAATAATAATATTGTTTTTGCTATTATTATCACCATCGTCGTCGTCGTCGTCGCCGCCGTCGTCGTCATCGTATATTATATCACAAACAGACAGACAGACAGACAGACAGACAGACAGACAGACAGACAGACAGACAGACAGACAGACAGACAGACAGACAGACAGACAGACAGTCAGACAGACAGACAGACAGACAGACAGACAGACAGACAGATGAACAGCCAGACAGACAGACAGATGAACAGACAGACATACAGACAGATGAGCAGACAGACAGACAGACAGATGAACAGACAGACAGACAGATGAACAGACAGACAGACAGACAGACAGATGAACAGACAGACAGATGAACAGACAGACAGACAGAGGGACAAGAAAAACTAACCAGCAACTATTGCAGTCACTACGCTGGAGCTGATTGGTCGTACATTGCTGTGAGCCAGAAGGAACCGGTCTTCAAGCACAACTGAGTTTTTGTTCTACCTCAGGTCAAATGCTCTACAGTCTACACAGGCGATCACAGAGTCGTACACAAACACCACACATACGTGCGTCAGCTGTGGACCTACGGTATCTCGTGTCATGAAGCCTCCATCATATTATAGGGTTCCACGACAACTGGTCTACCGACAACTCTTGACACCATATTATAGGTCCACTGTAGTTTGAACTATGAAAATGGAGAGCATAGGTATATAACTTTTTGTTTAAAAAACTTGACGCCTTAAGGACCTCAAGGGCTTCTATACAAACTATCCTAATAATTTTATGTCCACTCTTATTGTTATGGTTGTTGAGCCACTGGATACCCTACCAAACAGGAGAGTTTTCGCACACATGCAGGAATCCAAAAAGAGTGGACCAGAAAGCCGTGGAAGACCATTGCCAGCAAGGCACAGACAGATTTCCCGGGTATGACAATCATAATCGGTGGGTGAGGTGTTTGAATCCTAAGCCATCAGAAAAGGAAGCTTCACCATCCTGGTAACCATAGTCAGGTCTGGTGGTTATGTGGCGGTTAGGCTCCCAGCCTCCCAGAGCCGGCAGTGGCCCGGCACTCTTGTAGTTGATCAACAATTTAGACCTGATCAGTTTTCTTTTGATTCAAGCTAGGGTACGGAATACTTGTATTGTCCATTCAAATGAGTATAGACAATAGAAGCTTTATTAGAAGACCGAATCAGAAGAATATGGTGATTAAAGTATTTTGAGGAATCAATGTGTATTGTGTAGGGTGGACTGGCGAAGCAAGGAAGTTCACGAGCGAAAATCCCGATCATTGATTAGCGATATGATGTAATTATACATCAACTTTAGCAGAATAATAATAATAATATTATTGTTGAGCAATGTGCTTCTTTGCAGTATCCAGAAGAACAGCATAACATGTCATCGAGATGAAGGAAGAGCAACAAGTAAACTCCATATAAATAGTTTTTAATATCGGAAGTTATGGTCAAATGTTCAGCAACATAGAAAGAACCTAGCTACAGTAGACACTCATTTTTTATAATTGGGTACATACAACATCAGCTTACATGACATACAAATAAAAATGTGAGTATGCCACAGGCAAAAATGCAAACGTTGATCACATTGAAAGACTACACACAGTGGCGGCGCTACGGCAGGTCATTTGACCTGCCTATTTTGCTCACGACCTGCCTAATGACCTGCCTAAAAAACTTTGGAATTTTAATATCTTTTGCATTCTTTTATTTCAGAATTTTAAATGAAAAATCAACATTAATTGTTTCCTCGCCCAAAAGATCACTAGTGTTGTGGAGCAATTACTATATCCAACTAACTTTTACGTCTGATCTTATCAAGGCCGTAGCTAGGGAGTGTTTGGGGTGCTTGAACCCCCCCTCCCTAAATGAAATAATGCAAAAATGAAATAACGCATTTACTAGCACATGATGCAAGAACTACCGGTACAGTGTGCAGTGTAAAATCGCGAAAAAATAGTGGTTTTTGGACCGCCGTGAACGTGTTACGAGCCAAAAAAGGTAGGCTATGGGTCGGAGACGTGGACCATCAGGAAGAGGGTATCAAGAGATTGGAAACCTTATAGATGTGGATATTTAGAAGGATATGGGAGATGTGAGCTGGACGGAGCGAGTGACGAGTGAAGAGGTGCCGCAAAGAGTAAGAAAAAGATAACTGCAGATGACAACTGACAAGGGAGATTGGAGCGGAAAAGAAAGACCGAGGCAGATGATGCTGGGATGGAAGATGACTGGCGGATAAAACGAATTGAAGAGAAAAGCACAGCGAAGAGAAGAATGGCGTCATTGGAAGTTGAAGCCTGCGGAGGGGCAGAGAATTTAAAGAGAAGAAGAGGGCCAATGTGCTTCAAATTCAACCATCAATTTCTTCGACCTGCCAAATAGATCCCACGACCTTGACGCGACCTGCCGAAATTTTAGAGCTGGCGCCGCCACTGACTACACAATAAATCATCTGTAGCCTACCTGAATGAAAATAAGCAGTTGACTATTTAAAAGCCTACATGTTCTAAAGTCTTTGCATCTGGGAGTCAATAGAGTATTTAACTGAGTTCAGGAAAGATGTCTATCTGGGTAGTGTCAATGCAATGATGAAAATAATGTTCCAGTAATGTAGGCTATTTCAAACACTTCATCGGGGCATGAACCACATCTACCACATCTTCAAATCGCATAATCGATTCGAACATTAAAATTATTGACTTATTTCCAAACGAAGCAAATTCGACAACATGCAGATAATTAAGCCATGCGAAAAATGAGAAGCACGATCCGCTACGGCCTGCTTATAACATTTTCTGTAAACCATAATTGTCTTCTGTATTTACGCTGTCCTCAAGCCTTACAGTGTTCAATTGACAATTTTTCGTCATGCATTTAACTAAT
This sequence comes from Lumbricus rubellus, assembly GCA_945859605.1. NCBI lineage: Eukaryota > Metazoa > Annelida > Clitellata > Crassiclitellata > Lumbricidae > Lumbricus > Lumbricus rubellus. The sequence goes on from OX243825.1 coordinate 30,341,924, forward strand.
GAACTACTACTATATAGTAGAAAAAGAAATTAAAGAAATACAAGTGAAACTACGTGTAAAGCAGATAATTTTTCAACCAACACAAAAGGGACAAAGATGGCACTTGTATGGTGTTTTCCCCATATGTGAAGTTTGAACATGTCCCTCTTCGTTTATGGAAAGTAAGTTATAAGGCAAAGTTCAATTAGTCCAAGAAGATTTTCTCTTTGGGGAGCATCACCGTAGTGGTCATAACAATGATCCATAAACGTCTTTTCAATGTCAAACTCCTTGTTGCAATATCCACAACCATAAGGTCTCAAAATAAAATCATCAGTATCAACCTTAATGATAGAATTCTGTCCCGAACATAGTCTTTCATTTAGTCTTGCATTAAAAGATTGCATCAAAGAAATCTCAGGCAAGGCTTCTACTGTTGGCAACACGTTTCCATCTGTACGGTTCTCGTTTTTATCTATTCTGGTCATCATTGGAAGACTATGCAGATGGGCATTTTCTTCACTGACATTACATAATTCACTGGTGCGATATTTTTCTCTAGCATGGGAATTAATGTGAATATGCCGATTGACATCTTGAGCAACTGTTTTGTGACATGCAATAAAATTCTCTGACTTTTCTCCAGTGTGGGTTCTTGTATGGTACTTCAGACGATACTGACATCTAAATGCTTTATCACACGAAATACACTTGTATGGCTTTTCTCCAGTGTGGATTCTTGTATGGTACTTCAGACGATACTGACATCTAAATGCTTTATCACACGAAATACACTTGTATGGCTTTTCTTCAGTGTGGGTTCTTATGTGTGTTTTCAATTGAGTCCTGTGTGCAAAAGCTTTGTCACATATATTGCACTTGTATGGCCTTTCTCCAGAGTGGTTTATCATATGGTAGTCGAGACTACTCTTGTACATAAATGATTTCTCGCATAAGCTGCATTTGTATGGCTTTTTCTCAGTGTGGGTTCTTATATGGCAGTCCAAACCACCCTTATTCTTAAATGCTTTATCACACGAAGTACATTTGTATGGCTTTTCTCCAGTGTGGGTTCTTATATGGCAGTCCAAACCACCCTTATTCTTAAATGCTTTATCACACGAAGTACATTTGTATGGCTTTTCTCCAGTGTGGGTTCTTATATGGGAGTCCAAACCACCCTTATTCTTAAATGCTTTATCACACGAAGTACATTTGTATGGCTTTTCTCCAGTGTGGATTCTTATATGCTGCTCCAGTTTGCCCCGCTCTGCAAATGCTTTATCACACGCAGTACAGCTGTATGGTTTTTCTCCAGTGTGGGTTCTTATATGCTGCTGCAGACTGCCCCGCGTTCCACATGCTTTATCACACGAAGTACATTTGTATGGTTTTTCTCCAGAGTGGAATCTTATATGCTGCTCCAGAATGCTCTTATTTCCAAATGCTTTATCACACGAAGTACATATGTATGGCTTTTCTCCAGTGTGGGTTCTTGTATGGCAGTCCAAACCACCCTTATTCTTAAATGCTTTATCACACGAAGTACATTTGTATGGCTTTTCTCCAGTGTGGGTCCTTACGTGTGTTTTCAGCTTTATATTTAGTGCAAATGATTTCGGACATAAACCACACTTGTATGGTCTTTCTCCAGAGTGGTTTATCATATGGTAGTTGAGACTGTACGAGTACATAAATGATTTCTTGCATAGGTCACATTTGTATGGCTTTTCTCCAGTGTGTGTTCTTGTATGAACCTTCAGATAACTCTGATGTCTAAATGCCTTATGACATAAAATACATTTGTATGGCTTTTCTCCAGTGTGGGTTCTTGTATGGTTGTCCAAACCATCCTTCCATTTAAATGCCTTATCACATAAACTACACTGGTACAAGTTTTCTCCTGTGTCGGTATTTGTGTGGCAGTTAAGATTATCTTTTTTTCCAAATTCCTTATTACACAGATTGCGCTTGTATGACTTTTCTCCACTTTGTTTTCTTTTGCACGCTTTAAGCTTAATATTCTGTGCAGATGATTTTTGACGTGAATGGCACTTGTTTGGCTTTTCTCCAATGTGAACTCTTGTATGGCAAAGCAGATTACTTTTATGTACAAAACTCATGCCACACAAATTGCAAAGAAATAGGCTTTTTCCAGTGTGGGTTTCTGTGTATATATTCTCGAGGCTACATTTCTGTGTATATTCTTTGTGACCTAAATTGTGTTTGAGTGACTCTTCTGCATTGTGGTTTCTTCTATGACAAAGAAGATTACTTTTCATTTCAACTGTTTTGTGACCCGTACCGCATTGTTCTGGCTTTTCACCAGTGTGAATTCTTTCATGGTGTTCCATTACATCCTTCCTTTTGAACACTTTGTCAAGTAAAGTGCAATTGTATGGTTTTTGTCCAGTATGAGTTTTGTATGGCAAAGAACTTTACTTTTATTTCCAAAATTTTCATACCACAAACTGCACATGTACATGTATTTCTCCAGGACAGGTATTTTTGTGGTAGATAAGACTTCTTATTAATAAATGCTTTGTGGCACAAACTACACTTGTGCAGATTTTCATTAGTGAAGTTTTTGTGATTGTCACAAGGTTTCTTACGTAGAAATGCTTTGAGGCACAGATGGCACTTGTGTGGCACTTTCTGCACTGTGGGTTCTTATGTGTGTTTTCAGATGAAATTTTTGTGCAAATGATTGCTGATATTACTAACACTTGTAGAGCTTCTCTCTCCAGTGTGGAATCTCATGCGGCAAAGCAGTTTATCTTTATGTGCAGAACATTTATGCACAAATTGCACTTGAATGGCTTTTTTCCAATATGTGCATACGTACAGCAGTCACGATTGGCTATATATTATAAATTCCAGGTGACACAGTTTGGACTTGTGTGACTTTGGCATCAATTGAATTGTCTGTGGATTCTTGGTTTTCATTTTCAGACACTGAATACAAGCAAAAAGGAGAAAGATAGAAATTCAACGTAATTATAACAATATAGAGCTTAAAAAGACATAAATTATGGATCGCCGAATGTTTAGTTTACCCACAGTTTTAGTTTATGTCTCACCAATGTAAGAATCCTTCTCATCGATCCAGCTTCTGTTTAATCAAAAATTCGTTTAATCAATGCCCGCTTCTATTTAGGCAGCAATTATTCTTAATGAAAACCACATCCATAAATTACTTTTAAAATATATTGCTAACTAATCCAGCTTCAATTTCAGTGAGATTTTCTCATAAATCTCACTTCTATTTTCATAAAAATAATTGTCATCAATCTGATTTATTTTATTTGGGTAAAATAACTGCCAAGATGTCTTTTAGAAAATGCTGAAACTCATGCAATAGCGAATAAATACATGTTTACCATAATTAATCAAAAAGAAATTGTACTGATGAAATATAAAAAAATGGCTGCTGGATCGATTAGAAGTCATAAAATCACATCAGTGCATGCACAAAACCAGGTGGCACATTTTTAGACAATCGTTGCTAAAAGGTAGATTTCTACAATTATTTTTTAACTAATGGATTGAGGGGAGATAGGTTAAGTTCTTTAGGCAGAGACTTCCAAACCAATGGTCCATGTGTTCCAATACTATAGCACTGTCTAATGTTTAATGTTGGTACACACGCTTCTTTGATGATAATCGTTTGCTCAGCGCAAATAATGATTATGTAGCACAGTATTTTTACAAAACAAGTGGTCAAAATTTTCTGTTTTTTGGGTTTGAGTTAATTTTGTACATAAATAGCCCCACTTGCAGAGCTCTTGTTAATACATTCAGAAGGTAAAATCTTCAAATTGAGGAATAGTGGCCCGCAAGGCCTCAAGAAATGGCCTGCCAGTTCTCAAAAGTGGCCCTCATCTCTCAAAGAATTTACAAAAATATATGAAAAAATTGACAATTTGGACATGATAGAACAGATAATTATTTTCTATTACAAATTATTTTATTTTGAAGTCAATAAATAACATTAGACATTCTATTTTGAATCAATTACAGCAATTTTATATGCTTTTAGTTAATTAAATTTTAACACTGTGGCCCCCTAAACGCCCTAATGTTCTTTAACTACGAAAAAGTGGCCCTCGTGTCCTCAAACTTAGAAAAAGTGGCCCCTAAGTCAAAAAAGTCAAAACCTGTTTCTGTAATGTTGTCAGAGAGGTAAAGCAGGTACGGCAAGTAGAAGCCTAAATAAAATTACATATGAGAATAATTATATTAAAGAGTAATACAGGTTTACAAGTATATAGGCTACTGTGGCATGTCTATGTTTTTAAATATGTTTTAATAATAATATTCAGTCATATGTTGTTTCCAAGTTAACTGCTCATCTATGTGCATAACCAGAAATTTAGTTGATGACAGTTTATTTTCTAGAATGGCTCGGTAGCAAGTAAACAATATGGTGACGCAGATATGCGCTCATCTGTGGCCACCATAGTGCTTACTTGCTACCGAGCCATTCTAGAAAATAACCAGTTTTAATTCATCATTCATCTTGCTAAAGTTCTAGCAAGTCAATAGATTCATTAATTTTGACATGAACACATTGGTGTCGTCAGCGAACATGATGAAATGAAGTAGTGAGACATCATTAACATAATTTATAGCAAGAATAACAGGCGACCTATGTAGGCCTATGTATGTGCACTTGTTATAAGCGCCCCTTCAATCTCTCGCTACTCAGAGGCGCTCCCGATGCAGAGCGGACACTGCATCGGAGTTTCACGCCGAAGCGCTGAGCAAAGGTAAGTGAAGGACTTGCCCAAGGTCCTTACGCGGGGAGGTGGATTCGAACCTCGGACCTTCCGGCTCCAAGGCAACGACGCCACCACTAGACCACCGCGCCCCACTAATATTGAGCCTTGAGGTAGGCTATACGCCGCATACCACATAATTATTGTGACTTCAGATTAATACGAGATATGCCCATTATTTTGAGACATAATTATTATTATTATTACTGGCATAATTATTTTGATCTTTGAACTAGTCAGTTAGGCTGCGGCAGGCAAAACATGTGCCTCTCTCTAGTGTTCCAATTTTTAAATACAATATTATTTTATGATTTACCGTGTCAAATGTTTTCAACGGTTTTAGCAAACGTGGGCACCACTGCGGATAAACAAAAAACCAACTCAATCAAGCCAATAAAATTAGTAACGATAAATCCTTTCCAATGAATCTTTAAAAAATGGCGATGACGAGAATACAAAAGCAGAAGCGGCGTTTATCAATGCTTTATTGCCCTCTATCGAGTACACACGGCATTCACCTTAACTCATCGGCGCTCTGACTCTATATTCTGGCATCTATAGCAGTAAGCTTATAGCTCATCTCCGTAGCTTACTAATAACCGCAGAAGACGGGAAAAGAAAGAAAATGATTTATTTTGGACATGAGAAGAGAAGGAACATGCATTGAGAAAGACATTGATGCAGGGCACAATGCTAGGAGACTGGAAAAGAGGAAGACCAAGAACAAACTGGCTGGGCAACATAAAGGATTGGACTGGATTGAAATTGGGAGAACTGATAAAACTGACAGAGGACAGGAAGCGTTGGAGGAACATTGTACAATGTACATGATGCGGCCGACCCTTAGATCGAGGATGGCTGAGCACAGAGCAGAACAGAATAATAATAACAATAATAATTTTTTCTTCAATTCAACATCTGCAAACGCACTGCGCTTTACAAGTTATGCAGTACTCTTAATTAACAACAAACTGAACAGACAGCCTGCAATACACGGCTCTAGTAGCGGCCTACATAGCATGTCCACCCAACGGGGGCTCGAACTCGCTACCTCTCGCTCTCTACGCCAGCGCGTTATCCATTACTCTACAGTTCATGTAATGCAATTGTGTAAACAGAAACTAAAAACTATTCTCATTTTGCCAATTTTTTTAAAAGGGGAATTCTCATTCCCCAAAACGTCAAAATTAAATACTGCATTATTATGGGCAAGAGGACTAAATATTGCTAAAACTTTGACATTCAGAGGGGACCCTCTGAATATTATCCAATTTCTATCAAGTTTTAAAAAGAATTAAATTTATAATTATGTCTTATGAAACACCATAATGCAGGCTATGCCAACTTAAGCTCAAGCTGCTTTCAGCCATACTGTCATATTGTCAAGCAACAACCTCGTCAGCCTTTGTTTAATTTCAATAGAGAAATTAAAGCAATACCAGTATAAATAGACATAAAGTCAACATTTTACGGCAAAAACAGAAGCGACACAGATCGCCCTTGTATATGTTATCTTCAGTCCAGTCTATCTTTGTTCATGGAAGCGGTAGTCAAGAAAGCCATTCTGTTGAAATGCCTTGTAACATAGATTGCGGCATCCGTTTAATGTTAGTCCAGTATGCATTCTTGTATGCTATTTCAGAGTATCCTTTCCTGGAAATACTTTACGACAAAACATGCGCGTGTACGGCTTCTCTGAAATTGGATAATCAATACTTCTGCCTTCTATCGAGTGTACGAAGCATCCAGTCTTTTATCACCCGAGCTCTGATTCCACCTCTAGAATGGGCTTATCACCGTGGCAGGCGTAGGCCTATACCCACGGCTGTACTGTAGGGTATATGCAGGTTTACAGCGTGTACTCACCTCCGGGATAAATTCGTTCATGGAAAGTACATGACAAAGGACATACTTCTATCAGGTCGAGAAAAGTGTCTTTCTGGGAAGGATCACAGCAGTGATTATAACAATGTTCTATAAATGTCTTTTCAATTGTAAAAACTTCATCACAATACCCACAGCCATATGGTTTAGAAAAAAGATAATTCATATCAACAGAAATTATTGAATGCTTTCCAGAACATAGTTTTTCCTCTCTGCTTGTGTTTATACGTTGCCTCAAAGAAAATCTTCGTAAGGCTTCTGCTGTTGGCAATACTTTTCCATCAACACACTTCTCATGCCCAGTACATAAATTGCACTTGTATGGCTTTTCTTCACTGTGTGCTCTTGTATGCTGCGCCAGAGAACTCTTCTTTGTAAATGCTTTCTCGCATGAACTGCATTTGTACGGCATTTCTCTAGTGTGGACCTTTGTATGGTTCAAAAGACAACCCTTCTGTGCAAATGCCTTCTCACATAAATTGCATTTGTATGGCTTCTCTTTACTGTGTGTTCTTGTATGCTGCACCAGAGAACTCCTCTTTGTAAATGCTTTCTCACATGAACTGCACTTGTATGGCTTTTCTCCAGAGTGCTTTTTTGTGTGGTACAGCAGAGAATACCTATGTTTAAATGCCTCCTCACATAAAGTGCATTTGTATGGCTTTTCTCCGCTATGGCCTCGTGTATGGTCCACCAAATAACGCTTCTGTGTAAATGCCTTCTCACATAAAGGACATTTGTATTGCTTTTCCGTATTGTGGGTTTTTATGTGGTAATCAAGAGAGGACTTCTGTGCATATGCCTTGTGACATTGAGTGCACTTGTGCGGCTTTTCCTCATTGTGGGTTTTCATATGGCGAGTAAGACCAAAATTGGCTCTATATGTTTTGTTGCAAAATTTGCACTTGAATGGCTTTTCACCAGTGTGGATTCTTTTGTGGTAGTCAAGAGAGCACTTCTGTTGAAATGTTTTCTGACATAGATTGCAGCTGTATGGTGTCTGTCCAGTGTGGGTTCTCATATGGTATTCCAGGGCATATTTCACTGTAAATTCCTTATGACAAAATATACACATGAATGGCTTTTCTCCAGTGTGACCTCTTATATGGTGCACCAGATTACGCTTATTTAAAAACGCCTTCTCACACAAACCGCATTTGTATGGCTTTTCTCCACTGTGGCCTCTTATATGGCGAATCAAACGAAACCTCTTTGCAAATGCCTTCTCACATAAACTGCATATGTATGACTTTTCTCGACTGTGGCGTCTTGTATGGCGCACCAGAGAATGCTTCCGTTTAAATGCTTTGTCACATAATGTGCACTTGTTTGGCTTTTCTCCGCTGTGTGTTCTTGTGTGGCGAAGCAGAAGATTTTCACACGCAAAGCTTTTGTCGCATAAATTACACCTATGCGACATTTTTTCAGCGTGACCTTTCCTCATATAGTGAAGATAGCAAATGTGTGCACATTATGTTTGTGACACAGATTGTACTTTTAAGGCTTTTGTTCGTTTGACATTTACGATGTATGCCGTGGTAAGAACACACAATAATACTTTCTTTGAATGATATTCAAGTTGGTGTTGACATCTTTGGTAATGGATGCTTGACGAACATTTTCAGATCTTCAGCGCAGGTAAAAGCTAAACATACAATATATCGGCACTTTTACCAGCGAGCATAACCCCGAAAGATCTATGCCAAACCACGATCCTCACAATGTTAGTTTTAAAACTCATATTTTATCGCCATTGCATCTATCTTATCATTGGCAGCGCATAAGTTGGATTGATGAAAGGAATTCTTGCATAGTAAAACTCGGAGACTGATGCTTATAATTTTTAATGAAATATATATGTTTGTACGTACACTTGTAATAGTACCCCTTAAAGATTACTTGCGAGAAGCGCTCCTGATTACATCATGGACACTGAATCGGAGTTTCACGCCAAAGCGCTGAACAATTGCGAGTGAATGACTTCCCCAAGTTACTTATGCGGAATTGAGCCGGATTCAAACCTGCAACCTTCCGGCACCAAGGCAACGAATATACTAACTACACCACTGCGCCCCACAAAAATAGAAGCCGGGTCGATGAAAAGATTCTTTCTAAACTTGGAGCTGAATTAATGAGGATTAAAATAACCATGAAACCTAGGCGAAATAAGTAGAAATAAGTAGAACTCTAAAGCGATAGATTACTCAGCTACTCTGCAACCTTTGATCCTTTGGTAATAGGACTCTATTTCATTGGATCCACCATTCTGGACAACCCTTATGACTAGACGCAGTGATCATGAATAAGCTGGTGGGGGAACGGACATTAACAACATCAATTAAGCTTCTATTTAAATAGCAAGAAAAATTTTATCAATCCAACTTCTATTTAGATAACATTTATTTTTCATCAATCCAGATTCCATTTGGGCAAAAATTCATTCGTTTTATCAGTTAAGCTTAAATTATTTTAATAGCACCAATCCTTTTTTTGTCAATCTAACGTCTATTTAACCCTTTACCCTTTGATTTTTAAATATAAAGCTCGGTTTCAGCAGATATTCTCGGAGCAAACGGGAAAAATTTAAATAACAATTATTTTTCATCAATTCAGTTCCAATTTAAGCAAGACTATTTACATCAATCCAGCTTTCATTAGAGTAAAAAAGATTTTGCATCAATTTGACATCTATTTAGTGAGAATTATTCTCATCAATCCTACTTGAATACGACCAACAGAGAAAATGGAAGCTGGATTAAGGTAGTTTTATATCTGAAATGGAAGCTGGATTAAGATATATTTAATTTTAAATAGAAGCTGGATTAAGGTATTTTTAAATCTGAAATGGAGACTGAATTAAGGCAGTTTTATATCTGAAATGGAAGCTTATACCTTAACCCGGTTTCCATTTCAGATATAAAAATAACCTTAATCCAGCTTCCATTACTCAAGCGTTTTATCATTAATCCAGCTTCTATTTCGGATATAAAATTACCTTACCTTACGTTTTCGGCAGTTATCTGCAAATGCTGTGCTCCAATTACAATATTTAGTACGGTAGTCGATGTGAACGGTTTGTAAAGTGACGGTGAAATAATTTGGAACCGGACAAGTTTCATTTCATCATTCATCTTATTAACTAGCAAAAGTCAATAGATTCATTTGACATGAACACATTGGTGTCTTCAGCTAACATAATGAAATGAAGTAGTGAGAAAGTGTTCGAGACAAGAATAACAGGGGACCTAATATTCAGAACGAAGTGACTAGTGGACCGCAACAGCGGCCGTCGAATCTCAAATACTAGCGGACCGCCAGTCACGTGTAACCTGTCACATGACGAGTCTTGATTCTTGAATATTGTTACAATGGCGGCAGTTACCGATAGTTGGTTTTATGTCGGACAAAAGTTTTCTTGTTTTAATGACTTAGAAAATTACTAGAAACAGAGTAAGCAACCAATTTTTTTCGTGAGTGTTGGTTAGGTTCAGGTTAGGCGTCGTGAGGGTCGGTTAGGGTTAGTTTTAGGGTTTGTTTAGCTATTAGAAACTCTTGTGGATTGGTGTAAATAGAAAGCCTGGCGGCTTGCTAGTATTCCGTATTGGACGGCCGCCAGTCATGTGATAGGTTACACGTGACTGGCGGTCCGTTAGTATTTGAGATTCGACGGCCGCTTGGCGGTCCGCTAGTCACAGCCTATTCAGAATTGAGGTATACGCCGCATACCACATAATTATTATGACTTAAGATTAATACGAGATAAGCCCATTACTTTGAGACATAATTATTACTATTATTACTGGAATTATTATTTTGATCTTTCAACTAGTCAGTCAGGCAGGCAAAATATAATGCTCTTATACTGTAGTGCTCCAATTTTTCAAATACAATTTTATGATTTACCGTGCCAAATGTTTTCAACGGTTTTAGCAAACGTGGACACCACTGCGGATAAACAAAAAACCAACTCAATCAAGCCAATAAAATTAGTAACGATCATTAAGTCCTTTCCAATGAATTTAAAAAGAAATAAAAATGGCGATGACGAGAATCCAAGAGCAGAAGCGCGATTATCAATGTTTTATTGCCCTCTATCGAGTACACGCGGCATTCACTTTAACTCATCGGCGTTCTGACTCTATATCAGTGTTCTTAACCAGTGTAAAAGATAAATATAATAATAATCTTTTCTTTAACGAAACGCCTGCAAGACGCACTGAGCTTTACATTTACAAGTTATGCAATTATCTTAATTAAACTTAACTACCAACTGAGCAGACAACTGTGCAATTACAATGGCGCTAATAGCAGCCTACAAATCAAATCCGCCCAACGGGGGCTCGAACCTGCTACCTCTCGCAATCTTGGCAAGGCTAGCGTATTAACCATTACTTTACCCCCCCCTGTATGTCCCAACATAGAGTCTCCATTCTGGCATCTATAGCTTATCTCCCGAGCATAATAATCTATATTTATCTATTTAAATAAAAATGAAACTTTGCGATCCTGCGGTCACGATCACGCCGAAAGCTACGCATCAATTGTTTTGAAAATTTACCGAAACCTTCCATTCCGATAGCGCAAGGTCACGACATTTCTTTCCCCGAAAAAAACCCAATCGTTTCCACAAAAAGTGAACTTTGCAATCCGTTCGCCCGCCATTTGTAAATTCAACGAAACGGCACGCTTGCAAAATTTCACAATCGTCTTTACCAGAAACAAAGTGACGAAACATTAATGAGTGCGCGTCCCGTGACGTCATAAGCGGCTCGATAAATAATTACGTTACGGCCTTCCAAACTTCTTGACCTCTATCCGCTGTCAGTAAAGGACGGTGTGAGGGAGGAAACGAGCGGAGTGGGAGGGGGACGGAGCGGAGGGGAAGGGGGTCTTTTCTGCCACAGCAACGCATGGCTGGGTACAGCTAGTAATAATTATTAATAAAAATAATTGTTCTTTAATTCACAGTCTGCAAACGCACTGCACTTTACACGTACAAGTTATGCAGTAATCTTAATTAACATCAAACTGAACAGACAGCCTGCAATACACGGCGCTAGTAGCAGCCTACAAAGCATGTCCACCCAACGGGGGCTCGAACTCGCTACCTCTCGCTCTCTATGCCAGCGTGTTATCCATTACTCTACAGTTCATGTAATGCAATTGTGTAAACAGAAACTAAAAACTATTCTTATTTTGACAAATTTTCGGGGGGAATTCTCATTCCCAACACGTCAAAATTAAACACTGCATTATTATGATCAATAGGACTAAATATTGCTAAAACTTCGACATTCAGAGGGGACCCTCAAATATTATCCAATTTCCATCAAGTTTAAAAAATAATGTTTCTCATTTTGTCTCATGAAACACCATAATGCAGTCTATGCCAACTTAAGCTCAAGCTATTTTCAGCCATATCGAAAACAAAAACGACAATCTTTGTCAAGCAACAACCTCATCAGCTTTTGTTTAATTTCAATAGAGAAATTAAAGCAAAAACAGTATAAATAAACATAAGGTCAACATTTTACTGCACAAATTGAAGTAATAGGCTACAGATCGCCTTTGTACAGTTTATCTCCAGTCTCTCTTTCTTCATGGGAAGTAGGACAAAGGACGAATTTCAATCAGTTCAAGAATAGTGTCTTTCTGGGTAGCATCGTTGCAGTGATAATAACAATGTTCCACAAATGTATTTTCAATTTCAAACATTTCATCACAATATCCACAGCCATACGGTTTCAAAATAAAATCTTCTTTATCAGCAGAAATGACTGAATGCTCTCCAGAACCAATTTTTTCATTTGTGCTTGTGCTTATACGTTGCCTCAAAGAAATTCCTGGCACGGCTTCTGCTGTTTGAATTACTTTTCCATCAACACACTTCTCATGCCCAGCATCTATGACAGTATTTGCTTGCCAATGAACATGGCAATTATCTGCAATGCCATGGTATAATTCACTGGTGTGATATTTCTCTTCAGCATGGGAATTCATGTGTGTTTTCATGTTGACTCCTTGTGCAACTGTTTCGTGACATATGTGGCACATCATCTGCTTTTCACCAGCACAGGTTCCTGCATGGTGCTCTCGGACATCCTTCTTTATGAAAGTCATGTCACATAAATTGCACGTGTATGGCTTTTCTCCATTGTGTGTTCTTGTATGGCGCACCAGAGAACTCCTCATTATAAATGCCTTCTCACATAAAGTGCATTTGTATGGCTTTTCTCCACTATGGCCTCTTGTATGGTCCACCAAATAACGCTTCTGTGTAAATGCCTTCTCACATAAAAGGCATTTGTATTGCTTTTCCGTATTATGGATTTTTATGTGGTAATCAAGAGTGCACTTCTCTGCATATGCCTTGTGACATTGAGTGCAATTGTACGGCTTTTCTCCAGTGTGGGTTTTGGTATGGCGAGTAAGATCAAAATTGGCTCTATATGTTTTGTTGCAAAATTTGCACTTGAATGGCTTTTCACCAGTGTGGATTCTTTTGTGGTAATCAAGAGAGCACTTCTGTTGAAATGTTTTGTGACATAGATTGCAGCTGTATGGTGTCTGTCCAGTGTGGGTTCTTGTGTGGTATTCCAGGGCATATTTCATTTTAAATTCTTTAGGACAAAATTTACACATGAATGGCTTTTCTCCAGTGTGACCTCTTATATGGTGCACCAGATTACGCTTAGTTGAAAATGCCATCTCACACAAACCGCATTTGTATGGCCTTTCTACAATGTGGCCTCTTGTATGGCACACCAGAGAATGCTTCTGTTTAAATGCTTTGTCACATAAAGTGCATTTGTATGGCTTTTCTCCGCTGTGTGTTCTTGTGTGGCGAAGCAGAAGATTTTCACACGCAAAGCTTTTGTCGCATAAATTACACCTATGCGACATTTTTTCAGCGTGACCTTTCCTCATATAGTGAAGATAGCAAATGTGTGCACATTATGTTTGTGACACAGATTGTACTTTTAAGGCTTTTGTTCGTTTGACATTTACGATGTATGCCGTGGTAAGAACACACAATAATACTTTCTTTGAATGATATTCAAGTTGGTGTTGACATCTTTGGTAATGGATGCTTGACGAACATTTTCAGATCTTCAGCGCAGGTAAAAGCTAAACATACAATATATCGGCACTTTTACCAGCGAGCATAACCCCGAAAGATGCTAAACCACGGTCCTCACAATATTAATTTTTAAAAGTGCTATTTATCACCATTGCATCTATTTTTATTGATGGTCGCACTCAAGTTGGATTGACGAAAGGAATTATTGCTTGTAAAAGTCGGACTGATGCTTATAATTTTTACTTTAATTAATATGTAAGTAAACTTGCTGTAGCACTCCTTCAAGATTACTTGTGAGAAGCGCTTCTGACTACAGCATGGACACTGAATCGGAGTTTCATGCCAAAGTGCTGAGCATTTGCGAGTGAAGGACTTGTGGATTCGAACCTGCAAGCCTCCGGCAGCAAGGCAACGAACATACCTACTACACCACTGCACTCCACAAAAATAGAAGCCGGGTCGATGAAAAAATTCTTGCTGAAATTGGAGCTCGATTAATGAGGATTGAATAGCCACGATGCTCCAGGCGAAATAAGTAGACCTCTATTAAAGCAATAGATGACTTTTGTCCTGGGTTAATTGTCGGAGGTTGGTTAATCTCCTACACCAAAGCTGGTGACCTGAGTTGAGCTTTAGAGAGACGCTTTAGAAACACTGTCAGCGCTTACAATTGCAAATTTCATTATATTCTGCAACGGTTTAAACAAACGCTGGTTCCATTGCGGGTATCTGTCGCTTTAGCGAATTAAATTATTCTCCATTGCATAGGTTAATGCGTTGGACGTATACATGTTGGAATGACGAAACGAATTCCTTCAGGTAAACGTGTATTTTAGTATCCTAAATTATTCACCATCGCATGGGTTTCAGCATTAGTCGAGTACAAGTCGGATTGATGAAAAGAGTTCTTTCTAAATAGAAGTCGGATTGATGAAAGTAATTTATATTGAAATAGAAGAGGGATTAATTAAAACAATCTTGCTGAAATTGAGGCTGGATTGATGAACAATAATTTTAAATTAAATAAGTAATATTGATTAAAAATATTTGCTGACGAAATAGAAGCGGGATTTATCAAACTAATTCTTGCCTAAGCAGAAGCTGGATCGATGAAAAGGATTCTCGCCAAACTGGATTGATTAAAAAATAACAATGCTGCAGCGAGCGAGTAATTTAGGATACTAATATACACGTTCACCCTTTTACTTCAGTAGAAGTTGGGCCAATGAGAATATTCTAGATGAAATTGTAGCTGGATTGTAGGGCTGCCAACCGTCCCGGATTCGCCGGGACAGTCCCGGAATCGGCCCTGTTGTCCCGTGTCCCGGGCTGACCCCAAATTGTCCCGGAATTCGATGAGGTGCGACGTTCACTCAGGATTGTATGCTGGACGGCGCTATATTCAATTAACTCTTTAAAACTTTGGGGATCACTGAAAGTCTGAAACTCGATTGTTTCATTTTTGTCATAAATAGGCATATAGCCTAAGTCAGTCATATATTCCAATTTCTGACGCTTTTAGCGATACAGTTTTCAGCATAATGAACGACCTATAGCCTAATCTTAATCGCAATTGCCTGAGCGCCTATAGCAAAGATATCTTTGCCTATAGGCTCTGATCTTGCTGAACTTTTGTCGAAAATAAATGTTAGCACGATAGGTGCTAAGTTCTATATGACTTTTTACGCAGAGAGATGAAGCTACTTAAAATGTCATTAACTCGATCGGCAGAAGTAGGCTTACAAGTTCTGCTCTGTCGCCGCAGATCCAGACTTCTGCAATTTGCGTGTAGGCATAATTTTATAGGCCTATGAACTTTGCTCATGCTATAGCCTACCCATAGACACGTTATAAGCCTGATAAAGATTAGGCCTACTGGAATTTATTTACCGATTTCTTCTTGAAATCGATTCAGATATTAAAACAGACTTATCTTTTGATGTTTACTATTGACGACTATTTCAGTAGATTGTAAAAGGCATGTGGTCCCCACATTTTGAACATGAGCAAGGCCTATTCCATTTATGTGGACGAGCAGACATGGGCGTCCGCAGCGGGGCGCAAGGGGGCGCAAGTGCGCCCCCCTGGATTTTGCAAATAGTTGTACATAAATTTAGATTATTTGGTTGTAGTTGTTACAACGTGATTTTCAATGTGATTATCGATTTGTTCTACGAGTTGTACCTATATATCTTTCTTTGGGCGCATAACGTATAGGTAGGCTATAGGATTCTCTCGTGGTAATATGGAAATTCAAACTGTCACCCATTAAATTTAGACCATGTGACAATTATTTAAAAGTTTGCACCCCCCTAGAAAAATTCCTGCGGACGCCCATGCGAGCAGACCTACAGGCCTATTGGTAATGGCCCATCGAGTGACCGCGGGCGTCCAGGAATGGCAAAGTCAATAGTTGGCAGCCCTACTGGATTGATGAATATAATTATTTAAACAGAAGAGCTCTGGGTTGATGAAAAATAGCTGTTGATGAAATAGAAGCGATAGACTACATGCAATGCGGATAATTCTTGCCCATTTGGAAGCTGGATTGATGAAAAGGACTCAATCCAAAGCAGAAGTCAGATAGATGAAAAATAATAAAACGATTACGAGGTCTGTGCTGCGACAGCCGAACGAAAGCGAATAATCTGAATCGCTAAAGTGATATATTACCTCCACTGCGGATAAAGACAGAATGCAACTCGCCCAAACAAATAAAATAATATTATCATTAATGTTGAATATTTTGGAATGAACAAAATGGCGATAATGAGACTAAAAACAACAGGAACGATTATCAACACTTCTGCCCTCTATCGAGCGCACGAAATTCATTTTGAATCACCGACGCTGCGGTTTCAAATCTGGCATACGTAAGCCTAGTTTAGACGTATGTCCAACTGGCAATAATATCTGGCTCGTGGACTCCTGAATGGAATTGCAGTCTATCCTTGCTTTGGGGGGAACGGACATTAGCCTAACCCCACTGCACCACCCCCATTTATTCTAGAACATTAACCCCAGACCTTGGCCAAAAAATCCTCCATTTGTGCAAATAACCTATTTCAGTAGTTAATTGATGGAACGCGTTTCGTCAATCCAGCTTCTGTTTAAATAGCAACAATTGCTTCTATAAATCCAACTTCTACTTAGATATTATTTTTCATCAATCTAGCTTCTATTTAGGCAAAAATTCATTCCATCAGTCCAGCTGCTATTTAAATAGCAACAACTGTTCTATCAATCCAGCTTAGATTAGGAAAATGGTTCTCGATACAATCGAAAATCATGCGGCTGTACAATAAATTCCTATAAGTCTAAGAACGATGTGCCCTGCTCTCATATCTGTTTAAGCAAAAATATTTTCATCAAATAAACTTCTATTTAAATAACAATTATTTTTCACTAATCCAGTTCCCGTTTAAGCAGGAACATTTTCATCAATCCAACTTCTATTTAAATAACAGCTATATTTCAGCAAGCCAGTCCCTATTTAAGCAGGAACATTATCATCAATGCAGCTTCAATTTTAAAAATATTTTCATCAATCCAGCTTCCATTCAAGCAAGAATATTTCCATCAACTCATCTTCCATTTAAGCAAGAACATTTCCATCAATCCAACTTCCATTTGAGCAAGATGCTGGCGCTCAAGCAAGTTATCTGTAGGCCTATATGCCGTGCCTGGAATCATAGTAATCTATAATTTTACCATTCTGAGTCATTCGTCCGGTGCAGAATTATCATTTTCCAATCAACTCAACTTGTACTTTATTATGAATCATTTTCATCTATCCGGATTTCATTAGGCAAGAATTCGCTGCATCAATCCAGCTTCGATTTGAGCAGGAGCATTTTATTAATCAAACTTCTGCTTACATAACAATTGTTTCCCCACCAATCCAGCTCCAATTTCAGCAAGGATCTTTCAGCAGTATCACTTTTATTTAAAGAAAAATTATTTTCGCAGATCATACTTCTATTTAGCAACAATTCTTCTTATCAAATCCAACTTGTGTGCGACCAACGCTAAAACCTATGGAATGGCGAATAATTTTGAACGCTAAAGAGATAGATTGCAATTGTTGACCACGAGTTTCAATCAATAAAATGCTTATCTAGGTAGAGTAAGTACAGTCCTAATGAAGTTGCAACGTAGAGGGATATCCATAACCATAAATTTTATTGGTACAATTATTTATAGGATTGACCTGTACACCATCATGAAAAATCTTGTAGGTGTAACAAAATTATAACCCACGAGCAATTTAAAAAATTTCACATGATCAATTTGATAATGGATTGGTTCGATTGTACTAAGAGCAAATCAAGCAAATATACATGTATATAATGGTTTAGACATCTGATAATGCTAAGCAATACACAATACAATTTGAAAATGTACATAGATAAAAGCCCCTTTGCTCACTTATAAACTCGAAATTCAAGGCAAAATATATCCAATTTTGCATTGTTTCAATTCAGTTGACAATTTACAAGGAAACTAAATCACACAAGCGTCATGAGAAATGATCATCCAAACCAAATGACATAGTAAAGTCTGTTTCACAAGTCATGAGATTATTTTTAATTTAAATTTTAAAAAGGATAAAAATTTAATGATAATGTTCATGAATTTGACAGAAGAGCTACTCTTCAAAAATCCTTTAACAATGTGTGACAACTGTTTTGGATGGTGCAATTTGCTAATGTTTGAGCTATTGCCATCAGCAATTCTTCGATGAATCACAGGTGCATTACATAAAATTGGAATCAGAAAAAAACATTTACAAGATCAAAAATAAAATTAACATACAGGCAATTGAAATAATTATACCAATTATTCTAACACATTAAAACTAAAAAATATTTATCGAGGAAATTAGAATTTCAGAATTAGAACACACAAAAGCATTCAACGCAATCATTGAACACCAAATTACATTGCAAAGCTCTACGCAGCGTAAATTGTTTTGGTGTGTTTAACAATATAAAACTATGTGACAGAGTCTATGTGATAATTATCTACTAAAAATAAAAGTGCACATCAATGGATTTGTTGAAACTCTATGCAGTGACAAGCTACAATTCAGTCACCATGAATGGCACTAACACACACACACACACACACACACACACACACACACACATCCGTAACAGTATTTTTAAAATTGATTAGGTGCATTTTGAATGAAAAGAGACCAAAGAGTCGAAAAGTGAAAGTGGAATTATGCAGTCCCGTGCCTAAGTTAGCCTTTGATATGTGCATAGATTACTCTACTACCTGGATTTATAATCAGTTCCTTTTGTAAATGGTGTTTGCACGTAAACATGACGTGTGTTTATGAAGCACAATTTACTCTTACATACATCAAATAATTATGATGACTACTGTTTCATTAAAGAGGTGGAACATAAATGCAATACATATAAATTAATATATCGATAATTATCTGAAGATTCTATGATGTTAATTCGCAGATCAGATAAATACTGCAGATCAGCAACATACAAACAGCTGATCCATCACGACGCTTGTGATCTCTAAGGTGTTTCCAAGTCATAGAGAATGAAAAAAAAATTGCTACTAAACTAGAAATATATACATTAAGCACAAAGCAACATTCCAAAGACAAACATTTTACATGAGATACCAGCTCGTGCAAATATTATTACTATATTATTATTATTTCATTTCATGCCCAGAGGTATTTAGGATCTCTCAGGGACTTCATTACATTTGACCTCTTGGTTCCTCGGTCTAGAACTGCTATGGCTCAGTCTCGATCATTTGTCTCAATTGGTCCTTCTCTATGGAATACCCTTTCTCCTTTTGTTCGTCTACACTTCTTTCTGGTAGTCTCTCCTCTGCTTTGTCTCTTCTCAAAACCTGTTTCTTCTCGCGAGGCCTTGCGCACTGGGAGCGCCTCTGAACGGTTTAGCCTACTATAGGCGCTTTACAAATGTTTAAATACAATACAATTGGTTAAAAACTAGTCCAGAATTATCCTACTCATCGTTGTCTTGATTATCGAAAGTGCCTCGGAATGTGATTGTGCTAAAGCGTTGTATCGTCAAAGAGATACGCTGATATTATTATCATCATCATTATTATTATTGTCATCAATATTATTTCTATTTTAAATCGTTATTATAACAATAATAATGGGAATAATAAGTAACATTTAACTATTAATATAATATTTGGGTCATTCCAGGTCAAATCATCACAGTGTTTCTGCATGACCATCTCCGATTTTGATGAAATTTGGCAAGATGGTAGAACCCAATGAGAAACGCTCAAAACCAAAATTTTAGATTTTTGGGTCAACCGGTTTCCGAGATATGGGTCATTGAAGGTCGACCCAAATGACCCGATTTCCACGAACCGGACGAGGTTTAAACTGCTGTATCTCAGCTCATATTGCACCTAAAAACAAAAATGAGGTACCAAATTAAAGCTGAGTGAATGCTCTCTTTGGGCAAGGTAGCTAGAAATAGTTATTTTGAGTCTTTAAAAAAATGTGAGCATCTGTAACCTATTAACCCTGACCCAGGTCACTTAGTACTCTGATAATTTTATGAACTTTTTACCATTCAAAGATCTCACTGTTCTAAAGAGTTGTTGAAAATTTCAAAGTGGGAACTCAAGTAGTTTTTTTGTTATGATTTTTTAATGGTCACCCAAGGGCGTGAATCGCGTGATGGATGAAAGTACACATGACAAATTAAGTCGTTGACAGTTATAAAATATGAGTTTTAATGAAAAAGACAATTCAGAGCTCTGTCAGATTACAATTCAGTCTTCTCAGTTTCAGGCCAAGCTATATATTCTGTTTTTCCAGGGCTATTGTGGCAGCTTGCATCTCATGGGCACTCAGCTTATATGCCCTCTCAGTGCTCGTCGTTGGCTGAAGTCCTGCTGTCAGCAAATCCACACAAGATATAATCAGTAAATCACTTGTATGAGGATAATGAAAAGATGGAGAAGGCCCATGCGGATGCAGAGAGTTTATTTCCACTTCAGTGCGTCCAGAATATGTCTGCATAACACAGCCAAGTCACCAGTTGGCAAAAACATTTGATTCTCATGCTGAGCAGCACAGGCGTCTGAGAAGTATATCATCTTCTGTGGTCTGCCGATCTGAATTGTAGTGCCATATATCCAGACTATATGTTATCTTTGTATCATGGTTTTTTCAGTACTAAGGAAACAGTGAAAATTTCAGCGTTTTGTGCTGCCGTACTAACAAATTTATTCAATTCGCTTTCTTCATATTTTCAAACAGTCACGAGTCCAGAATTGCACATGTGCTACAATCAGAGTCTGTTGATGTTCAACAGTCTTTCGATAAACGACCATAAAGTAGTGAAATTTGCAGACATTATGGGTTACGTCACTGCAAAGTATGATGGCCACTGGTGGCTTGGCCGTGTTATGCAGACATATGCTGAACGCACTGAAGTGGAAATAAACTCTCTGCATCCGCATGGGCCTTCTCCATCTTTTCATTATCCTCATACAAGTGATTTACTGATTATATCTTGTGTGGATTTGCTGACAGCAGGACTTCAGCCAACGACGAGCACTGAGAGGGCATATAAGCTGAGTGCCCATGAGATGCAAGCTGCCACAATAGCCCTGGAAAAACAGAATATATAGCTTGGCCTGAAACTGAGAAGACTGAATTATGATCTGACAGAGCTCTGAATTGTTTTTTTCATTAAAACTCATATTTTATAACTGTCAACGACTTAATTTGTCATGTGTACTTTCATTCATCATGCGATTCGCGCCCTTGGGTGACCATTAAAAAATCATAACAAAAAAAACTACTTGAGTTCCCACTTTAAAATTTTCAACAACTCTTTAGAACAGTGAGATCTTTGAATGGTAAAAAGTTCATAAAATTATCAGAGTACTAAGTGACCTGGGTCAGGGTTAATAGGTTACAGATGCTCACATTTTTTTAAAGACTCAAAATAACTATTTCTAACTACCTTGCCCAAATAGAGCATTCACTCAGCTTTAATTTGGTACCTCATTTTTGTTTTTAGGTGCAATATGAGCCGAGATACAGCAGTTTAAACCTCGTCCGGTTCATGGAAATCGGGTCATTTGGGTCGACCTTCAATGACCCATATCTCGGAAACCGGTTGACCCAAAAATCTAAAATTTTGGTTTTGAGCGTTTCTCATTGGGTTCTACCATCTTGCCAAATTTCATCAAAATCGGAGATGATTATGCAGATTTTAATTTAAAATTGTGTTGATTTGACCTGGAATGCCCCATTTGCATTATTACTTATTCCCATATTTCAACGCCCCAAAGTAGTTATGAATACAATGGGACTCAAAAGAGAGAAACTTCAGGAACATTATCGTCATTATTACTGCATCATTAAACTGGCCTCCATAAAGTTATTTCATAGCAGACAATGGACTCAGTGAAATCAAATGCAATTCAATGTGCATGTTTATATCTGAATCAGTCATCTCCGTACATTTGAAATAATGAATTCATTTATATATTTAATTGAAGTCAAGCATCTAAGTGTATCATGCATATTTGTAAGCATCTGCACATAATAAGTATATACAATTATTTCATGTAAGTTTGTATGTGCACAAAATATGTGTTTATGTAGTAACTTTATGTTTGCATGCACATATGTATGTATATTTTTTAACACAAATTAACCATCCTTACACTTTTATTCCTCTAAACATAATGGTGATATTAATCTTACAGTCACAGGTAAGGTCTATTAAACTATGACACATACTTTAAGATTTCAATACCTGAGCCACCACAAGCACCAAAAAAATCTGACTTAAGCAAATGCAATTGACACTAAATGAACAATTCAGCACAAAACTTAATGTTCTGCTCTCCCTACAAAAAGAAACACATGCAACAATTTCTTAAAATGATGAGTTAGACTTCATAAGCGAATAGCACTCCAATCGTATATGATGCAATTCGAAGTAAAGCTAAAGCAGAATAAGACTAAATTTATAAAAGACGCTCTATCAGAATACCTGCTGAATGGCGAAAAGAAAATTCACCACCACTGAGTTTAGCCAATTTCTGCTTTCCATGAGAAGAAACCCAAGTTCTGTCAAATTCAAAAGATGCCATTTCAAATTATCCAATCTTCCAACACAAGAATCAAAAGCATCTCTATGAAAGAAAAAAAGAATTGTTTAACCAATTTCTGACTCTTTGAGCAGAGCCCAAAGTTCTGTAACTTTCGTTAGCGGCAACTTGGAAATTATCCAGTTTAATAATAATAATGACAATTTATATGGCGCCATAACACGGCCATACCACTACACGGGTGCCCCACAGGAAGAAGAACCAAAACCAACATCCGCAATTTCTCTAAGTTACTTTTCCAGCACAATTCCCCACAAAAGTGTCCGGACAAAAAGCGCCTTTTACAGTAAAGATGGAATGCTGAATTAAAATGTTCAAACGAAAAACTCCTCGTTCTTTCACAAGCCGAATGTTTCCTGCGACGCATAGACAATGTAAAGGAATCCATCATCATCTTTCTCCTGTTCATAGATCTGATGCAGTAGAGCCGTGTTCGAGACCATACTGCGACCGTTGACCAAAAGAAAGAGCGCCTGATTCGGATGCAGATCCAAACGCCGTCTGACCAACAAACACACAACAATTTATTTACTTATTTCGAAAAATTATATAGCGCCTCCCCCCAGGTAGGCTACTCAGTGGCGCTACTGGCCCAACCACGGCTAAATCAAACTGTTTTTGTGGTTATATAAAAAAACAGATTTAGATATCTCGGGCTAGCACACATGGGACGCGGTGGCAAAGGTAAACCACCTCACTCATCTCATCCCCCAAGGGCGTAAAGCAAATGAACATGCCTACGGAAGAGCACCATCATCATCAAAGAACAAAGTGGAGTGATCCATGGGAACTAAGCGCAGTGTAACAGAGAGGCGATTCCAGGTTGTAGGACCAGCAACAGAGAATGAACAACGCTGTCGGATAGCAAATCAACACATTTGGTTGTCTATTCCATTAGTGTGTACATATGGGGTGTGGTGGTGCAGTGGTGGGTTCGGTGCCCTGGAGACGGAGGGTTCCGGGTTCGAAGCCACCTCAAAGCTGCCATATAGGGATCTTTAGCAAGCCCTTCAATTGCAATTGATCATATGCTTCTGCGTGAAACTCTGATGCAGTGTCTGTGTTGTTGTCGGGAGCGCCTCTGAGTAGCTAGGTTGAACGGGCGCTATATAACAAATAAAATAAAATTTAAAAATGTTGGTATGAATTTAGGGTGTCCTTGTAATGTAAGTCATTTATACACTTAGTACTCGCAGCCATGGTCATTCTATATTGACCCCCCCCCCCAGTGCCACAACAGCGAGAAAAATATAGGGCAGAGAGAAATGTAGATAGTGATCTAGAGAGGAATCCCATGAGGATTGGATGGAATCCCATAAGAATGGTCCAATGATGATAAAGGATTGAGTTTGAACAATTCACATGTACACATAATAAGTATGTGTAGGCTATACTGGTATGTATGTATGAATGCATGATTGCATGTATGTTTGTTTTTCGGTAATGCATCAAAACCAATACAATACTGTTGTTGCGCTCAGAAATGTGTGCTCTGAATTGACCTGAAACTTATTATATAGCATTAAACTAGATAAGACTGAAGTCAATTAGATTCAATAGATTAGATAATCGTCATATCTGACCTGATAATTTTGACAAGTTCCATCATGCTGACGTCCTGTGGTACGAGGAACTTCGTCTGTTCTAAAGTAGGAAGACTTCTCTCGCTATGAAACTTCTCGATAATCACCTCACAGAGAAAAAACAATTCCAGAAATGCTAGTCAATATAATTTTTAGAAAGATTTCTGCAATATCATACTGTGCCTCTCTACTAAATAGGCATTAGGTAACGCATTTTATGTATACAATCTATTGATTGTGGGTTCTCAGTGCACTTTGGGTAGAGACTCGGACAGTACCGTTGTTGATCAATGCACATCTCACACCTAGCATGTATAAACTCTTCGAAAAGAGACAGAGAAACAGAGGGAGGAGTCATATTTAGTTAAAGAACAAAATTACAAGTGAGAGTTCTAAATGGGAAAATAAGATAATAATAAAACCCCTATATATACTACTTACTGAAAATGAGAATAGAGGAAAAAAAACAGACACACAGGCAGACAAAGATAAAGTTGAAATTGTACTTTAGCTAGACACACAAAACAGTAGTTTTGCCAAAGAGGCACCAATACCATAATTACTGATAACCAAAATCATCAGCGTTATCTGCTAAATTGCAGATCTGTAAAAAACCATCAGTATAGTAGGATCTGCAATAAATCTAACCTGGTCACAACAAACCACTCAACGATAACAATGTTGTTACTGTAACAATCAACCAATCCATCATCACAGCCCAATTACCAGTACATAACTGATTCTCACTCATGTCAGCTCGCATCTGGTCAGTTTGGTTGCCTGAACAGGGTCCTGCACTCTGCTGCACGTCTTGGCAAATGCATTACTAAATATGGTCATGTTTCTGGCTACATGCTTTCCCTCACCCCTTTAGCAGTGGGTCACAGAGAGAACCATCGCTTTGGTCGCTTTGGTCGGGCGGTCCTTGTTAGGCCTTACTCAAGCCATTCGTCATGACCTTTGCTGACCTACCTGCTTGTCACTCTCTTTGCTCTACTGAGCAGGATGATTTCATCATCATTTTTGATTGCACAGCACCCCTCCCCCCAGCAGAATCGTGCCTTCTCGGTGGTTGGTCATTCGCTTTAGAATGGGCAGCTTGGGCTCCTTTTGTTCCTGTGCTTGTTTACCAATATGACTCCTTCTATGCTCATCTCAAAACTGTACTTTTTAACCACAATGGTGCATCTGAGTAGTCGCCTTGAAAGGGCGCAATATAAATCCTCAAAATGATATAATCCGCGACGTTTCACTTACTGGAAGCTTGTCCGGATGTTTCTCTCGTATCATCTCCACGTCTTTTACTCTCACAGCTGCAACAGTCACGCACAAAAATCCAATACAGCAATTGAGAATGTCATCCATGCATTTTTAAAAACCTTCTATCACAAACAGGTGTTGCAGGTCTGTCGAGAGAGGATGGTAAATTCCCAGGGCCAGGAGACTTAATGGGCTGGGTAGTTATAGGGTGGGGCGGTAGCGCATTGGATAACACACTGGCATGGAGAGCAAGAGGAACTGAGATCGCGCCCCGAAGGGTGGACGTGCTTTGCAGGCTGTTATTAGCGCCACACATTGCTGGCTGTCCGTTCTCTTAATAGCTAAGATTTATGTCATCTGTCTTTTAGGGTTCTTGTGAATTGTTGCATAACTGTACAAGTGCAGCTGTAACCGGTTGTGGTCTGTCAACTGGATTGTTTCAATACAAAATAGTATTATTATTATTATTATTATTATTATTATTATTATTATTATTATTATTATTATTATTATTATTATTATTATTATTATATAATACAAAGTATTACTGTCACTTGACTGCAATCAGTTTAGACTTCAAACTAACAACAGATTAAAATCATAATCACATAATAGGATTATACTATTGCAGGTCGTACTATCATTGGTTTCTAAAATTGTTATCGTAAAACCTTAAAATAGTTTAATAGAACTCGTGACAACTCGATCTAAGGAGGACCCAAAATTCACCTCATCTGTCCTGATCATCAGCCATAATTAAATATTCTAATTAGAGCGTAATTGCATACACAATAGCTAGAAGCAGCCTACAGGATGTAACGTTCCTAGGGGCCATCCATAAATGATGTCACGCAATTTTCTACGAGTTTTTTACCCTTCCACTCCCACGCGTCACGCACCAACACAAAATTCATACGATATTTAGAAAGCATAACAGATCGGTTACATTGTGTGAATCTCCACCCCTCTAGGTGCGTGACGTGATTAATTTTATGGACAGCCCCTAGAAACATTACATAGTGTATGACTCGTTAAAATAACAAACAAGTTTCTTGTTGATGGAAAGATCTATTCACTGTGATTACAAAACTGTTCTGGTGGTTTGAATAGAGTCACACTCTATACTTTGCCTAGATCAGTCTCCGACACATCTTAATCCACTTGTAAACTGTCCTTTAAGGCCTTGCTGGTGTCGGGAGCACCTCTGAGTAGCTTCCTTGAAGAAGTGGTGTATAAATGCATTATTGAATGAATATAAAGTCTCATTATCTGTTCTTGATGCCAACCATTTGCTGGCGACGTGTATGAATGAATGATCTTGTCAAGTTAATTGCCCCACTTAGTTCAAGTGATGTGTTATTATATCAATTATCATCCGAACAAGGGTAGGTCTGGGCAGACAACCTTCATATATTTGGTGCATGGCTTTTTTTAAGTGATATTTTCCAAAATTGCTTTAATATGGCCTTGCTGAGCTACAATCTAAACAAGGACTAAACTATCACGGTAGTTAATCTCTTTTGCTCATCAGGCTTCTCAGAGTTTTGATGAGCACTGAACTGTTATCCCCAAGAGGCAGTTATATAAATCTAAAGATATGAGCCAATAAAATTATGTGGTGCCTCACACTGAAATCAGCATTAAGTCGGAGATTACACTTATTGAGTGTGATACATCATTTCAAAGGCCTTGTCTCAGGCATCAAAATGACATAACAATTATTGCTCTAGCTTAATTCTAACCGAATAATTAAAGAATAAGCGATATAAATAAATGAATTAAATGAAATTTTAGAAATATGCATATCAAGAGCACTAAAATAGCTTAGCAACTTACAAGTTTTTTAAGTGAAAAAATCCCCAATTTTTTCGATTAAATTTGTAACCAAAAAATTAAAAATCACAATCATACTATTTCCCTAATTAATATCTCTGATGTATAATCTCCGACTTAATGCTCATTTCGGTGTGAGGCACCACATATATGATACTTCTTAATGTTTATTGTGTTTGTATAAAGGCAGTGCAGTATGTATGTGCTTACGATATGGTCGTTTCTGTTTGAAGGTGAGAGATGATGGTTCTGCCATGTCTTCTTAAAACTGCACAAAAAAATACAAAAGACAAATGGATTTACACATCTGAATTAGGTAGCAAGAATTGATGGAAATAATAATTTTATACAGCATGACTACCGTTTTGTGACATTAAGACAGGCTATTGCATTCTCTCAAATTTTATTGCTAGGAAGAGTAGTTATTAAACTGATATCCTGCCATTTTTTGCTGGAGTGCAAATATTATTGTTAGCCGAGCGTGCGTTATCAGCCATCATAGATTTGCAAAGTTTCAATGATGGCTTATCATTAATTTTTCAGCCATCCTTCCTACTACCGTAATTAGAATGCTAACAATGTGGCCAGTCACGATCAGCAAGCTCATACAGGATGCTTTGCCTCAAGATGCTTTGGCAAAACTCCGAACGGCGGTCCCAAATTATAATATTAAGTAAATCAACATGACGTGTCGTAATAGTGCGGTGTATTGGATGGGCGCATATATAAACGGTGGATTTATGAAAACGCAAGTGAAATATAAGCTGGATGAAGGTATTTTAATTTCTTACATCTAAAATAGAAGCTGGATTGATGAATTGAACGGTTGAGAAATAGAACCTGGATGATGGACATCATAAGTTAAATGAGAGGTGGAATTATTAAAACGCTTGCAAAATGGATGCTGGATGAAGGGTCCTTAGGCCTATAGGTGAAAAAGAAACTGGATTGACGAAAATTAAACTTGAGAAATGGAAACTGGATTGTTGATTTCAGTGATGTATTTCAGCATGCATCCAGCTTCCATTTCAGCTGGAATGCCGTTTATCCAGCTTTCTTTTATCAAGCGTCCATCAATCGAACGGTTTTCATCAATCCACCTTCTATGTCACAACATATCATGTTTAAAGCCTTCTCAGGAGATAGCCTATCGATTTCTTTAATTTTATAATTTGGGACCGCCGTTCGGAGTTTTGCCGATGCTTTTAATAAAAGTAAGAGTATTCGTGCCGGAGTAGAAGTGGTATAATCTATAAAAAAATAAATGCTGAATCATGAGAGAATTGCGCTACACTTTTGTTTAACAGTAAACAAGTTGTACATCTTTACCGAGGTTATATACATAGACTCCACGGCATACCTGAAAACGGCGGTTCCAAATTATAACATTAAGTAAATCGACATGATGTGCCGTAATAGTGCGGCGTATTGGAAGGGCGCATAGAAACGATTTCTTTTGCACTCCACACTGATAAAACGACCAGCTGGTCCACCGAAATAGAAGCCGGAATAATGAGAAAGCACTTGAGAAATGGAAGCTGGATGAAGACCTTTTACAGGTGAAATGAAGGTGATCGATTTATGTAATTTTATAATTTGGGACCGCCGTTCCCAGGTATGCCGACTCCACGATCTTGTTTTAACAAATAACAGTGCACAATCATTTCTCCAGCCGTTCCTAGTGGTCCACGATATTATATTTATGCCAACTACACGTTTACAAGGCGGTAAACACGAGTGACTACCATTGAATTACCTGATAATTGGTCCAAATAAAACCCGCGCTGTAAATGAACACGAATGACACAAATGCCCAGTAAGCAAAGTTCTTCCAAGTGTACACTAAAGATTGACAAAGTAGTTATGCGTCTACCGTTAAAACCTTTGTGCCGTTCATAACATTACACTTATCGCTAGTTAAAGTCGTAGTTTTGCAGCTTATTTAAAGTGATTACCCTTCGGAAATATGCCTAAAATTGAAGTATTTCGCAACAGTTACTAGAATATTTATTAAGAGAGTCCTCGCATATGACATAAGAAATATTTACCCTCTATTAATAGACCAGAGCGGAAGTAAGCCTAGCCAATGGGAATAAAATAAAATAGGCCACAAGTAAGTAAGTTAAAATAGGTCATATGTAATTGTGATTTTCGTTTAAAACTTCTAAACACTGACTTTGGATGTACACCGTGAGTCAAAAAAGTTAGCAAAATTGTTTTTCATATATCTCTAATGCCTGATAACATATCACCCTAAAATTTTCCAAATATTTAGAGAATTGGACGAAGAATATGATTCCAAAATTTCATGAGCTAAAATTGAACGGTAAAAAAGGTATGAATCTGTAAACTTCATATGCCGAAATTGCCGTTTACAAGCAATTTTTTTGTCAGATTCAATAAAAAGTAAGCTAAACTGTTTCTATTATATCTCCAATGCCAGCTAATTAATCATACTAAAACTTTCCAGATAGGCCTATTTAGATAATTGAACCTAGAATAGGATTCCAAAATATCACGTGATAAAGTTGAACGGATAGAAAGATATGAATATTTGAACTTCATCTCCGAAATTTCAGTTTTCAGCAAATCTGTTATGGTGTTCGCTGCAGTTTTGATGCCTGATAATTCCCAATTTTGGTCTTCAGTGATCCTGGAGTAAAATTTTACGGAATATAAAGTGTGGAGCGTGCATAATGAAAGACCGAGTCTACCAGACAACAATCCATGATATAAACGATCTGAAGCAAAGTGTGGGATGGTCTGGACCAGAGGATAATCGACGATGCTGTTGCCTAAATGGCGCCTGCGCCTCAAGGCTTGCGTGCAAGCTGAAGGATGACATTTTGAGCATCTTATTTAATTAAATAATCAAATCATACTGTTGGGGTCATATTGCTAGTTCATTTATCTACATATCTGGAAAATTTTAGAATGATTGATCATCCGGCATTAGAGATATGAGAAAAAGTTTGACTTACATTTTACTGAATTTGACAGAAAATTGCTTGTAAACGGAAATTTCGGCATATTAAGTTTAAAGATTCATATCTTTTTATCCGTTCAACTTTATCTCATGAAATTTTGGAATCATATTCTTGGTCCAATTCTCTAAATAGGCCTATTTGGAAAATTTTAGCGTGATATGTTATCAGGCATTAGAGATAATTATATGAAAAACAATTCGGCTTACTTTTTTTGACTCACGGTGTAGAAACCAATATAATATTATTAGGCCTATATAGGGCCTATAATAAATGTTTGAGTAATTTTAAGAGTGAAATTATTATGTAGCCCTAGCGCGTTGTTAAAATCATACTGATATTTTTCGTTCAACGAACGTTATTTTTGAAGATGCTGTTGACCTGCTACTTTGACAAAAGTTTACTGCGAAACTTTTGTCTGTTTCCGGGTAGCCATAACAATGTAGGCTATGTATCAGTTCGCGTAGCCTAACTGTTAACAATAGCCTAACCTAAATTTCTGCATACATACCAGTGCTTACTTACTTGCTTACTTACTTATTACTTACATACTTCTTACATACTTGCTTGCATACTTACAGGTCACGCATGTGCGGTTTTCGGATGCAAATAAGGCTACATACAGATGACTAATATCTGGGCCCAGGCCTACGCCCTACATCTGAATCAGTGCTAAACCTAAGCTGTAGGCTACAAATGTTTCGGTTTGTTGAGCAGGCAGCCACGCCCATCTAGCGCTTTGATTGACAGATTACAAAGTGAACAACTTCACCGGTGTTTGCATTTGAGTAGGAAGTGCGCCTTGGTATGAGTGGATAGTGAAAGATACACTAGTAATTAAAGATATAAATTAGTATGTCGTTAAGTAAAGGCTTTCGTGTCTATCAGAAGTTAGATCCGCGATTCAGCGTCATACTGGAAAGTAGAGCAAAGGATGAAACGCTGATATTCGAGTCGAATGCCATCGCAGTTCTGTGTAAGACGTTTTACTTTCTTATTATGTGAAAGTTCATGACCTCTGAGAGTTGTTTTGATCGTGCATGAATTGGGATGAGGGAAGTTCGTCACGTTCAGGCTATTAATAGATGCCACGCAAATGATAATTATTAGTTACATACATGCTTAGCAGACCACATGCATAGATTCATGCATACATGCATGCATGCATAGGCCCTACATGTACACATGATAGGCATGCATACACGTGATAGCTATTGATAGACCTGCATAGGCTACATGCATGAGTACGTGCGTGCGTACATACATACACATGTAGGGCTACGCATCCACGCATGCACTCATGTACACCGACACTTGTATGCATGCTTGCGTGCATTCGTGCATACCATGCTCTGGCAATTATTATTTGCTTTTTTGTGCGGCTGAGAAACTTCAAAGAATAACATATTAATACATAGTCTTACGTAAGTTTAGTATAGAGACATAGGCAATGCGTATATAGGCTACTCGTGTCCTGGGCATGACGTTAAACTGCATCCATCCTCTGCCACAGGGAACCAACAACGTCCCTGTGCCGGTCCTAAGCCCGGACAAAATGAGGAAGGTTTGCCAGATGGGTGGCGATACACTGGCAGTGAAAAACCAAGACGATTGTAATCCGCCAAAACCACGACACAAGTAACCTAGCTACCCAGATGCTTCAAGGTGTCATGATGTGAAGCAGACATGCACAGGTCAGTCAGGACAGACTGATGGAGAGGGTCGGGGCAGAGAGCGTGGGACACAACGGGCATTGACCCCCGTTGTCCTTCGTGCCTCTTTTTCACGATTCTCTTCAATCAGACAAGGTGGTTTAGATGCTCCAAGATGTCAATGGTATGGAGCAGACCTGCTGACCGGACCGGTTGAAGCTGGGCAACATGGCACGAGACAGACTCAGACAGAGAGTGGCATCGGACTCCTACGGGCATTGAGCCTAAGGATATTGATGATGATGATGATGATGATGATGATGATGATGATGATGTTGATGATGATGATGATGATGATGATGATGATGATGATGATGATGATACTCGTGCATATTCATATAATTTTGCATGCAAGCCAACAATAGTATTTATTATTGCATGCATACGTTGCTTTGTAGTTTCATCCACGCACTGGTGTAGGCCTAAGCCTAGGCCTACACATTGTTTATCCTTAAACCTTTTCAACAAAAGAGGACCCCGAGGTGTAGCCTATCCATTGAATATGATGCCAATCGCTTTGGATATGGATAACGAAATCTTCATAACATATTTTCTTGCATGTGTATATTTTCGGTATATTATTTTCAGCTGCCGCGGAGTCTGAGACTTTGAAGAAGTACTACAGTAAAGTGCACGATGCCTTTGGATGTCTGGGCGTTCTCAATCTCACCACTGGTAGGCAGCAGCTCCATTCTGTTTTGGCTATTTTGTATTTTATGTTTTGCTTCGCATGTTGCCCCGAGTGTGTGGGCGTGTGCAAGGCCAGCAAATAGTTGAATCTACGGCACCGAATTCATACTCGATCTAACAAGCATTCGTTCGTTCGTTCGTTCGTTCGTTCGTTCGTTCGTTCGTCCATTCAGTTCAGAAATTTATATAGCGCCTCTTCAAGATTACTACTCAAAAGCACTTCCGACCCAACCGAGGCTAAAAAGAACAGTCTTAAGCGCAAAGTAGAACGTAGAACGTAGTCTCAGACTCAGAGGATCTATAGGCATTAGACATATAGTTCCAAAGGGAGCCCACTCCTGGTTGCTGGGCCAATGACAGAAAAGGCACGGCGCAGCGCAATAGCCTAATGACCGGGAGACAGAAAGCTCAGCCTGTTTAAAAGAGCGCAGAGAACCACAGTGCTGGACGTTTCGGGCAGTGGTGTAGTCCTAAAAAATGAAGTGGGGGAACGCTCTTTAATGAAGTGGGGGAACGCTCTTTATAATAATAATATTAGTAGTAGTATTACTATTAATATTCCATTATCCCTGGAAAAAAGTGGGAGAACAGCGTTCCCCCGCGTTCCCCCCCACTACACCAGGGTGAGAATTGCCGGGGGGGTTGGGGGGGGTTCAACCTCCCAGTCTTTTTTAGAGCCCCATGTTAAAGTATGTTTTTCATACCCCAATTTCAAGTTTATCATAGGCCAACCCCCCCCCCCAGTTATTTTTCCACAATTCTCATACTGCACTAGCCTACACCACTGGTTTCGGGTGGAGCAACAGAGCTCCTGCAAATAGACAGGGGTCACACCCGCGAGACAGCGCCAAACCAAGGAAGATACCTGGTAAGTGAAACTTTGTGAGAAAGGGAGCCAATGCAGTGCCATACTGAGCCATGGGTAAAGGATGCAGGTCGACGATAATGATCTTTGCTGTCGTTAAATTGAGACTATAGACTAGGCATACTACTGTAGTGCTAGCTCGCTCGCCTAGTATTCGGAGTTGTTGATGGAGTAGTACTTTAGTAGATATAGAAACACGTCCCCACAACAAATCCCTCAGCCGCTTTTTCGTCACACCCTTTCCCCTACCGAACACAGGGTCAAGTCTCTACCTATGCACTTGCCCTTTCATATTTGGCACTTGAGGTCTGATGATGATGATGATGATGAAGATCAGCGGCGCCGCCAGGATTTTTTTTCTGTACGCACAACTTGCACAAAATAATATGAAGCAAACAGCGATCGATACGAGCTTATATATATATATATATATATATATATATATATATATATATATATATATATATATATATATATACCGTATATGCCTACTGGCGATTATGAGGTATCGCCAGCAGGGGCGCCGTTAGGCGTACGCACTTACGCAAGTGCGTACAGCGCAGAAAGGCTAAAAAAGCGTCACCACTTTTAACATCCAAAATTACCTCTATGCGTATACCCAAAATGGAGCAAAAAGCTTATGCTGGTGATACCTCATAATCGCCAGTAGGCATATACGGTATATACATACATACATAAGCTCGTATCGATCGCTGTTCGCTTCATATTATTTTGTGCAAGTTGAATTGTGCGTACAGAAAAAAATCCTAGTGTATTGTGCGTACAGAAAAAAAATCCTGGCGGCGCCGCTGATCGCCAGCATAAGCTTTTTGTTCCCTTTTAGGTATACGCATACAGTTGTGGCGCCAGGATTTCAGGTTTGGGGGGGCTGAAGCCCCAAGCCCAACTGGAACATTTTTATGTCGCGCCGAAGGCGCGAAGCTGCGAGTGCCGAAGGCGCGAAGCCCATACCGACTAGGGGGTCTGGGAGAGCGTCGTAAGTTCCCCCAGCCGCCAAAGCATTTTTAGCTCTGTTGACCTCAACTTGAGCCCTTTTTAGGCTCTTTTTTGCCAGCTATTTATAAACGATAAAATCATGAAAACTTAAATAAGATGCCGTTTGTAGGGGTTTTTACGGGTACAATCAGTGGCAGCGCCCGGATTTCAGGTTCGGAGGCTGAAATCCCAAGCCCTTCCTCCCAGGAACGCAAGTAGAATATTTTTAATAAGGGCGGTAATTTTGCATGCGCTGGAGACGCGAAGCTGCAAGTGCCGAATGCACGAAGGTCATACCGACTAGGAGGTCTGAGGGAGCGTCGTAAGCTCCCCCAGCGGGGTCTGGGGCGGAGCCCCAGAAACCAGCGCGTTTTTCGCTGTTGACATTGACAGGAGCACGTTTCAGGCTCATGTTTGCTAACTGTTTATGAACGATGAAGTCATGAAATTTTTTGGGAATTTCCACATAGCAATAATAGCATTTTGGGCTGTCATCTTTTTACTAATTTTAGCTCATCATTTCAATGCTGAAAGTTGTGGATTATGACTTCAAAAGTGTTCCCTTGTAGGCCAATGTTTAAATTTTGGATATCAGCACTTTAATGATAACATTTTAAGCTGTCATCTCAACAAGTTACTCATAATTATTTTATTCCTGAAAGAAATGGTTTATGAGTTCAATAATGGTCCTCCACGTTGTATAAATTATTGAATACCACACTGCAAGGGTACACCAGTTTTGCTGTCATCCTAGCAAAATTGTTCATGATGGATAAACAGTAGATAACACTCTAGAAATTTATAGGCCTACTGACATTTTGGAGATATTTTTGAAATATTGAAATACCACAAACTTCGGGGTCTCGTGGACCGTTCCCTGGCTCCCAAGTCTCCGCCCATGACTGCTGGTGCTAAATTAACACCCATTTCCCAATGAATAGTTGTGTAGGTCTACCGGCGTAGCCCCTCAGAGGCTCAGAAGGCCGGCCGGACATGGTGCACATAACCTCATCGCGGTCTGCGGCGCATTCTATTGGCATAAGCATCGACGCGCTATTGTAGCGAAATTCAAAATTGCTGTCCTTGTGAATCTCAGTCCCTTCCTCCGCCAACCCGGACTCAACACCGGGCCAAACCTCAGTCCCCTTCCTCCGCCAGCCAGGACTCACACCGGGCCAAACCTCAGCCCCCTTCCTCCGCCAGCCCGGACTCACGCCGGTCCGGACCTCAGTCCCCTTGCCCCGCGCAGACCTCAGCCCCCCGCCGCCTCAGACCTCCAGCCCCCTTCTTCCCGCTAGCCCGGGTTCAGAATGGTCCGGATCTCAGCCCCTTTCCCCGCCAGTTCAAACCCTCCAGTCCTTTTCCTTTTCCAGACCCGTCCGGACCTCAGACCGGTCGGTACCTCAACCCTCTGGTCCGCCATCGCGGATCTCTGCTTCTTTCCCCCCGCCAGACCGGATCTCAGACCGGCCCGGACCTCAGCCCTCTGTCCCCTGCAGCTCCATTAGGGTATAAATAAGAGGACTGTGCGCATGCTAAATTGCTAATATTGAGTCGCAGAGAGAATCAATTTCCGGGAGTCGAGCCCAGTCGCAATTGATGTCTCACATGTGAGTCGATGTATGACCGTCCGCCGCAGTTGAGGTCCGAAAACAAGATAATAATAACTTTTAAGCCGATACATGGAGATTCATTGCTTTTTGCTTTGGGGTGAGGCTGAGTCACATTTAGGGGCTTAGCCCCTAACCCCCTCATCTGGTGCCGCCAATGGCATAAGCATCTACACTATGATAATATAGTTGATTTCGTTGCCGTTGGTCATTGTCTAGTTTCCTTTGTTTGTATGTGCACTTGTTATAGCGCCCCTTCAAGCTCTCGCTACTCAGAGGCGCTCCCGATGCAGAGCGGACGCTGCATCGGAGTTTCACGCCGAAGCGCTGAGCAATTGTAAGTGAAGAACTTGCCCAAGGTCCTTACGCGGGGAGGTGGATTCGAACCTCGGACCTTCCGGCTCCAGGGCAATGACGCCACCACTAGACCACCGCGCCCCACGAAGTAAGCCGTTTTACGAAGTAAGCCGTTTTAGACATTTTCAGCTTTTTCCTTTGGGGGGGGGGCTGAGCCACGTTTAGAGGGGGGCGTAGCCCCCCTTTTCCCCCTGGCGCCGCCACTGTACGCATAGGCCTACAGGTAATTTTTCACAGTTTAAACAGTCCTAACTAGCAACAAAGCGTTTCAAAATTCATCCGCAAGCCAGTTACATTTTACCTATTTATAAAGTATAGAGCCTAACCGGTGTAGGTCTAAACTCTAAAGGCTTCAAATTATAACCCCCCTCCTATACACTACCCCACTGCAAACTAATTTGCATCAATCATCGCATTTATTGGACTAAAAATATAATATTTGACGCTTTAATTCTTTAATTTACAATTTAAAAAAAAAAAATTTGCCTGTCGGCGCTGTACGCACTTGCGTAAGTGCGTACGCCTAACGGCGCCCCTGATGAAGATGATGATGATGATGATGACGACGACGACGACGACGACGATGGTGATGATGCCTATAATGTTGCTGGATAAAAAATATGTACGCGTCAACAGTGTATCGAATGCTTTTAGCTGATGATCCCATTCTCTACCTCGTCCTGATATCCGCTTGCATTGCCATCGGAAAGATCGGAGACTCGGACATCTACCGCATCACAGGAACAACATTCCAGTCTCTTCACGGTCCATCCGTTGACGAGGAACGTCTTGTTGAGCTGAGGAAACTGTTGAATGCTGGAACGTTCTATTTCTCGTGGCCACCGAAAGACGCAAAGTTCTGTCTCAACGTTTGTGCACAGAGATCCTTCTGCAAGCAGAACATTGATAACCGGTTCTTTTGGTGAGTAGACATACAATGTAGATAACAACAATAATATTATTATTATTACAACGTTGCATACGTAGATGTATTCCGATTTGGATAAGGACCAGAGGTCTTCTATATAGGTTTGACTCCCCAGTGTTATACAGACTCCTTAACAAATTTGTTTCACCGTGGTTGAACGCCTCTGAGTGGCTTTCTTGAAGAGGCGCTATATAAATTCTTGAAATGAATGAATGAATGAAAGTTCTCCAAAATAATTGTAGGCCTAGTAGGCAACTGTGGCTTTAGACAGGTGAACTTAGCCTCCCAAGTACCCTCCTCTCCCGAATGTAGCCTATTATCCTAACCATTACAATTACCGGTTGGGCCTATTAGGCCTATTTAGCCTGCAGGCTGCATGCAGTGCTTTATTACGCTTGTAACTTTTATTTTCTTGATTCCTTACGTTTTGGTTGCGAAACAAATGTTTGGATTGTGTTTGAACTTTGTTTTTTCAAATAGGAATCGCAGCCTGCATCTCTACCTGTGGCGTTTCGGCATCGACTGTTCTGATTGGTTGTTGAAAGTGATCTGTGGAGGCGTTGAGATTCGAACGATCTACGCTGCACAGAAGCAAGCGAAAGCGTGTCTCGTATCGAGGTACAGCTGCGAAAGAGCGGGAACGAGGTTCAACGTTCGAGGGGTTAACGACGATGGACATGTCGCGAATTTTGTGGAAACCGAACAGGTATAATTATCAACACATTAGCACTGCAACCAAAAGCCTGAATCCATATGTTGGCGCGCATGCTCATGGGCGGAGTCCCCCCCCCCCTAACCAGGGATTAGGGGGGGGGGACTAAGCCCTCAAGAAGGCCCGGAGTAATGTTTTGACCATGAAAGTGGTAAGCTTATCTTTTCCGGGGGATGCCCCCCCCCCCCAAAGAAGGCCCAGACTAGAAAATATATTCATATCATATTCGGGGAAAATGGCTCTTTCTTTCACATTTTTTGGCATGCTTGCTCATTTGTACAGAAATAGATTTAAGTTGTACTGTTGTAGCAATGGTGAAAACCGACTAAAATCATCAAAATTCAATTTATAGTCTATAGCCTATCCTTTCCGGTCTTCTGTTCTTGCCGTTAGGCTTATCCCCATCCTTATCCTTGCTCATAATTGTTTGTGTTTGTTTTTGTCTGTTTGCCTGTTCTCTTTCTCCCAAGTTGCTTGGACACTGAGTGTGAAAACAGATTCCACCTTGTGATCCTTTAGAAGAATAAATTGATTTTTTTATTAGGCCTACTCTTCATTTGCTCAATCTTAAATATTTATTATGTTGAAACGAAATAGTTTTTTCCTTAGCTCATCTGGATGGAAGATGAAGTTTCTTCATTTGTGCAAACGCGTGGATCCGTTCCATTGTTTTGGGAACAGCCAGGATTCCAGGTATCCAAATGATCGCATTTCTCACTCATGTCTTGTTCTCGAAGAGAAATGAGAGCGGAGTTGAAAGGATAATATTAGACCACTAAGATATTGGAGTCCAATCTGTTTCAATGAATATTATTTACATTTGATTATGACCACTTATAAAGTGCTTCTCTCAGCAAAAACCTTTTTTAAATGATCCCAGTGCGATCTACCAATAGAGAATACTAGGCAGAATTTGTAAAGAGATTGTTGATGAAAGGCTGCGAGAAAGAAAGGCGGAGCTGATTGATGGTGAATGCCTATTCCAGAGAGATTGATATGAACATTGTGCAGACAACACATCTGGATTGAACAGTGTTAGTAAAACAAAGAGATCAACATGATTTGATGATATATAATAGAGGATATCGATCAGCGAATTAATTAAAAGAGTTTAACATAATAATTGGGCCTCCTGTGTACTTTGATTGGAATTTGTTACATGCAGACTTAAAAATAGGCCTATTTCATTGGCCTATTAATTGAATTTGAGGTGAGTTTAGACTGAACCGAATTGCATGCGTTATGATTTCATGTTAGGTTGGATCGCCAAAAGTGAAGATGCATCGTGGACACGAGGCTTCTGCTCCTGCCTTTGACCGTCACTTCACGATGCAGAAGATTGTGTATGGCAGCCAGGTTATAGTCAACCTGCTTGGAAAAAATGAAGGAGAACACATGTTGAATCAAGCGTTTCAGGTACATGTATGATGAAGAACAATCGGTGAGAGCTGAAAACGTGATTAATCAATGTAGCCAATGCAGTAGGCCTAGTAATCCTAGGCGTAAGTCAGAGACTTTTAGCAAATACAATTATCGGCTTGCATGACAATTTAATAGTTTGCAGAATATAGGGATCTACGTTAACACATCTGATTTATTGTGTTACTGACTGAAAGATAATGTTGGCCATGTTAGATGTTGGTTTAGACTTCAGAGGACTCTGAGGGAAGTTTTGTGTTAATGTAGACCAGTAAAGTAGGCTATACTGTTTGATCAGCCATGTTGCACATTTTCCGTAGCGGCTTGTGTAAGCTTATAATTAATTAGCTATGTAATTAACTGACGGACTGACAATAATTTTTGTTTGATTGATTGATTGATTGATGGATTGATGGATTGATTGATTCAACTGCTAGCCCTCAAATCGTTTCTTCTTGTTCTTCCAACTTTCTTAGGCCTACTT
The DNA here is from genome assembly GCA_945859605.1 of Lumbricus rubellus. Lineage (NCBI taxonomy): Eukaryota > Metazoa > Annelida > Clitellata > Crassiclitellata > Lumbricidae > Lumbricus > Lumbricus rubellus. Next base: position 30,382,238 of record OX243825.1, read on the forward strand.
TCTCATTCACTAGTTCTGCGATTCTAAAAGACCTGCTACATTATTTTGTAGACCTATTAATTAAAGAATTAAACTGAAAGCCTTGGACCCCTATAATATCATGCCACACCCAGAAAGAAATGTTGAAGGAAATATTCCCTGTGTTGATAATAGTAAACGCATTGCATTGCTTTTATTAGAGTCATCACAAGGCATCGGCATGTTGTCAGGATGTTCCTTTGGTGTCGTTTGACTATCATTCTGAAGGTCGCAATGCAAGAAACCTCAGCTCGATGCAAGAAAACGTCAAGAAACACACGGATGATTTCGGTTTCTTCTACTGCTCTGGATCAGATGTCAAAAAGTAAATCTATAAGTAGCCTATTTCTGGTGAATTTATAAAGTGCTTCTCTCAGCAAAAGCCTTTCAGAAGTATTTCAGAAGAATAATTATTAATTATAATCCGGTGATATCTAAAGTATTCTCTGATAGGCTTGACTTCTTTGTTCCACTCATCAGTTAAATCATGGAGATCAATATTTCGATGATTATGAATAATGAATTATTATTGTTTTAGAACACAAACAGGAACGATAAGAACAAACTGTTTCGACTGTTTAGATAGAACAAATGCGATTCAGTCGATCATAGGACTTGAGGTTTGTTGAATGCAATTATATTTTCATTTCAGCATCTTTCATCTAGCTGACTTATCTTTACTTTTTTGTCAGTAGGCCTAGGAGTCTTTCAGGAACAATACCCGGAAGAAGTATGCCTACTTAAAGGTTGATATGATTCATGTTGAAGTAGCTCATGATGTCAGTATAGGCCTACCCAAATCAACTATCTGTTTCATAATTATGAGTTGCCTAGTTGGGTTTTTGCAAGAAGTTGAGAAGCTTTTTGCAGCGATGGAGTTTTCGTTAGACTTCAATTACGATGCTGGAAAATTCAAGGGAGACGTCATCTATAAGTTGATAATGTTTTGGATTTGGTCTATTTTAAATCTTGAGCCATCCTGAAGTGAGTAGCATACACATTTGTAGACCTATACTTATTTGAATCAACTGATCTGATTGATAGCAGAATATAATTTCCAGCAAACCAATCAAACAAACAAGATGTCCACAACATGGCGAGAGGCACGCTCAACAGAGTAGTCACGTGACCAACATAGAGGGATCGTCTGATAACTAATGGCCTACTGTCGTTTTTCCAACACCCCCACTCGACAGTACCCCCATCTAACATTAGTTATCAATTATCAAGGCACAAGCCAATCTTATCCCTTAAGTTATACAGCCTGTCCCTTGTAAGTGGTTTGGTCATAATGTCTGCAAGCATTTGGTCACTAGGGCAATACTCCAAGTTAATTATCCCACGAAACTGTAAGTCTCGAAGATGATGATGTCGAACATCTATGTGCTTGGTTCTTGCACTGATCTTCTCGTTGCTTGCAATCTTGATGCATCCTTGGTTGTCCTCATACAGAGTCGTTGATTCAATGCACGGTATGTGTAGATCAGATAACAACTGTCTCAACCAAACCAATTCTTGACTTGCCAAAGAAGCAGCAATATATTCTGCTTCTGTAGATGACAGAGCTACGGATATTTGCTTCTTCGATATCCATGAAATTACTCCTTCTCCGAGCTTAAACAGGTATCCACTGGTTGACTTGCGATCGGATCTGTCGCCTGCCCAGTCTGCATCAACATACCCAATCAGTTTCAGATCTCCAACAGCTTCAAGCTTTAACTTCCAGTTAATTGTTTCCTTGAGATATCTGATAACTCTTTTTACTGCAGTCCAGTCACACTGACGTGGTGAATTGACTTTCCGACATAAAATAGAAACTGCGGCTGCAATATCTGGTCTTGTTGTAGTAGCTATGTACAACAATGCCCCCACTGCTTGTCGATATTGTTCATTTGAGCTGAGCAAATTTTCTTCTCCTGTTATATTTAAATAGTCCACTTGCATTGGTGTTGCACATCCATTTGCATTCGTTAAACCAAATTCAGAAATAACTTCTTGAATTTTATTGATTTCAGAAATCAAGTAATTGCCTTGTTTGTCCTTTTCAATTTGAATTCCCAGGTATAAACTGACTTCACCCAAATCCTTTATTTCAAATTGCTGACTTAACATGTTTGCTGTTTTCTTGATCATCTCTGCACTTCCACAGATCAGCAGATCATCAACATATAACAATATGTAAACAATCACGTTGTTACACTTCTTTGTATACAGACACAGATCAGCTTCACTCTGCTGGAATCCATCTGATTTCAGAATAGAGTCTATTTTCTGATTCCAACTTCTGGCTGATTGCTTAAGTCCATAAATGGCTTTCTTTATTTTGCAAACCTTTTGCTCTTGACCAATTTCTGTAAAACCTTCTGGTTGATTCATGTAGAGTTCTTCTTTGATTTCCCCATTCAGAAAAGCTGTTTTGACATCAAAATGATTAACTTTCAAATTCTTTGATGCAGCAACTGTCAACAATGTTCTTAAAGTTGTATGTCTTGCTACTGGTGCGAACGTATCTTCATAGTCCTCACCAAATTTATGTGCATCGTCTGGTAAAATCTTCATCTCATTCCATGATGAAGGTTCTTTTCTGATTTCATTTTGAACCATTATTGATAGTCTTTCTGCTGGTATGCCTTTGTTACTTCTGGTAGATCTTCTGGGTTGAACAACATTTTCATCTGTTATTTCTGTGTCAGCTGTTTCATTTTTGTCATCTTCATTGACTTGATTAACATTTTCTGTAGGCATCTGAGTTTTGACTTCATTTTCATTTTTAACTGGCTCTGATTTTAATTCTGTGTCCTCTGGATTTATAATTACTTCTGTAATTGTCATTCCATCCGATTCATGTTCATCAAATGTTACACTGCGACTGATTATGATTCTGTTTGAATCTTTCAACAGCAACCTGTATCCTTTTGATTGTTCACTGTATCCTACTAGGATTGCTTCGATTGCTCGATCATCGAATTTAGTTCTTTTCTCTTTTGGAATGTATGCAAATGCCTTGCATCCAAATATTCTGATATGTGAAAGATCTGGCTTTTCTCCATTCCACAATTCAAAAGGTGTTTTATCTGTTGCCTTTGTTGGCAGTCTGTTTTGCAAGTACACTGCTGTCATTACTGCTTCTCCCCAGTACTTCAGCGGTAGTGCTGCATCGAGTAGCATACATTTTGCCATTTCGATTATTGATCGATTCTTTCTTTCAGCTACTCCATTCTGCGATGGTGAGTATGGTACACTCGTTTCAAGTTGAATTCCTTCTTGCTTCAGATAGTTTCTCAGCTTATTTCCAGCATATTCACCACCATTGTCTGATCTTAGGATTTTCGGTTTTCTTTGAAACTTATTACTGACTTCTGCAATGAATTCTTGAAATTTCCCGAATACTTCATCCTTCCTTTGAATAAGATAACATTTTGTATATCGTGAAAAATCATCGATAAATGTCACAAGATATTTGCTTCCTCCTGATGACATTGTTTTCATTGGACCACAAACATCACTGTGGATCAAGTCCAACGGATGTTCTGTGCGATGTGTACTGGCTTCAGGATATGGTTTCTGTGTGGCTTTTCCTTTAATGCAATGTTCACATTTCACCTTTACATTACATTCTCTTATTTGAATTCCTGTGGCAATTCCTTGCTTGTTAATATCTTTAACAGCGTTTGGATCTCTATGCCCTAAACGTCTGTGCCACACATGAATACAATTTTCATGTTTAGTTTCGAACTTGGCCATGTTTGCAACTTCAGGAATATTCTTACATGACAACTTGTATAAATTGTTTTCAGATTTTCCCACAGCCAACAACTTTCCATTGTATTTGATCGAACACTGGTTACCCGAAAATTGAATTTCCTTTCCTTTGCTTGCCAGTTGCTTTACAGATAACAAACTTCCTGTTAATCCTTGTGAATATAAAACATTTGTGACTTTGATTCTATTCACTGTACCATTGTCTAAAATGCATTCCAGAAAACCATTTCCAATTCCATCTGCAATTAGACATGTTCCATTAGCAATGTAAATTTTGTCAGACTTCGTTTGGTCCAGTTCTGTAAAGAAATTCAGATTGTTTGTCATATGGGTTGTGGCTCCGGAGTCTATAAACCAATCACTTGTTCTCTGACCAATGCCAATTGTAAAACTGCTATGATTAGTGTCACCGTTGCCAGGATCACTCAATCTTTCTGTTACGACAATTTTGGCTTTGTGTTTTAATTTTGGCTGTTTATTTTCTTGCTCCATTTTTGCCTTCCATACTCTACAGTCCACTTTTAAATGACCTTGCTTTTTGCAGACAAAACAAGTTCTTGTTTCTCTGTCTTTATGCTGATTATCATGACGATAGTTAGTGCGATTGCTGGGTTTCGTATTGCTTGAGTACATTGCTGATTCATCTTTTGCTTCTGTTGAATCATTTTCTGAATCTTTCTTGCGCTTGTGTGCATCAACAAGCTTGTTTTTAACATATTCCAGAGTAAATTCATCTTCATCTCTGGCTTCTAAAGCTGTTATCAATGTTTCGTACTCATCTGGTAGACCACAAAGCAATAGAGTCGCCACCTGTTGATCAGTTACTTCTTCACCAACACCACGCAATTGCTCAACGAGTTGCAAGGCTGCACTTATGTATTCCTGCATGTTCTGATTATTCTGTAGCTTTATCTTGTATAGCTTTTTACGCAGATACATCTTACTGCTCAGATTCGATCTTTCATGCACCTTTTGTAGCTCCCGCCACATTTCTCTTGCACTGTTACAATTGCAAATATGTATTAACTGGCTATCTTCAACTGATAAAGATATCGTGCATTGTGCCTTCTCGTTCTTTCTCTGCCAACCGTCTGGAACTGGATCAGGCGTGTCGTCGTTCACAACTGTCCATAAATCGTCTTTAATAAGTAACATCTTTACCTTGAATTTCCAGACTTGATAATTGCTGTTGTTTAACTTTGTTATCGAGAACCTTGTTTCGTTTGATTCCGCCATTTTGTGCTTTTTCTTGACAAGCTGACTCACACGACTTGTTAGCGATTTTTACCAACGCTCGAACATAGGTTTACTATCGAAAAGTTCCGATGACTTTTAAACCTACAAAGTCGCAGTTCCGAGTCACTGTCTTATTTCTAACCTTTTAAGCATTACTTGGTAACTGGCCGGTAGCTGGGCCCATAACCTGATAGCAGAATATAATTTCCAGCAAACCAATCAAACAAACAAGATGTCCACAACATGGCGAGAGGACGCTTAACAGTTACGTGACCAACATAGAGGGATCGTTCGATAACTAATAGCCTACTGTCGTTTTTCCAACACTGATATTCCATATTACCCTGTCGTTTCTTCACTTAATTTACGGGACTTGCCTATATTAGTCCCTTTCAGCAATTCCATTGGAACTATGGGCCCGTGTTGGCTTAGTCCTATACGGAGCCTAGGTCTGGGGCCTTGTGAGCAATTTGAGAAGGTTTGGAACAGTCTAGGTTCACATATTAAGTTGACTCATGTGATACGTAATTAGTTTGATTTGCGGAAAGCATTGGTCTCGGTTAGACTTACATTGAAATTGACTATTTTGTTTTGTTTAGGTTTTATTGGAGCAGTTGAACTGTCTGGGTTTGTCGAATAAGACGCAGATGAAGGCAAGGTTTGAGGAGGTTTACAAGCAGATGTGGAGCATGAACGCGGATCACATCAGTCGCATTTATGCTGGAACTGGGGCTCTCGGAAAGTCAAAGGTTTTTTGCCAATTCTTTTGCCGACCACGGTTGGAGTTCGGCCGTTAGTTAGCCTATGTTGCAGATGTAACATCCAAATATAAGTGTTAGTCAAACTAAACTTGTACACTTTTATAGATCTACTTTGTAGCTTTGCATGTTGTTGCCACTGTTAACAAACCAAGACTTGGTCAAAGCTTTTGGCCTGATTATTGCTGTAGGCCTATCTGTCAGTGACAAGAATAATTTAGCTGGTTCACATCCTCCATTATTATCTGTATCTTGGACCTGCCAGCATCATTCTGAAATACCACTGTACACCAGCCTTAGGCCTTTACCAAACATTTAGAAATCCTTACCAAATCTTATAAGCTTAGTTGATCTGAAATTAAACCGTTACAATTTTAAAATACACTGCTTGGTGCTTAATATTAAAATACTTATTAAGCTAACATCCCGAATAAATTATTTTGAAAACGCCTATTATAGGCTACACTAACACACGAAGTCAGCGGATATTTATATTTTAAGTCAAACCAGTTTTTAATTCTTGCATGATCTGAAAATGTTGCTTTAAAACAAATCATCAACCTCATTTTTAAAACAAATCATCAACCTCATTTATAATATATAATATAATATATTCTTCAACTGAAATTATTTCTTAAATTTCAAAGCAATTAGAATCATGATTTTCAAACATTCCCTTGACTTTAGGCCACTGATGCGGCGCGATCTGCCGGTCGAGCAATTCAGAACAATTTTCTGGATTCGGCGAAACAGGATGCGATTGAAATGTTGCTCTTCGGTTCCGGATTGAAGACGGAACTCTCGTACAAAACAACTGTGCTACTCGACACACCTTGTCTACCAGGTTAACTGCACACCGGCTGCTTTCTTGATTGTGTTTCTCTTGGCAAATGTGTATTTTAGAGTAGGCCCTAATTGATTATTCGTCCATTGTGACTTTTCGCCAATTCAACTTCCACTTTGTCAGGAATCCTTTTCATCAATCCCGCTTCTGTTTATGCAAGATTGCGCTTCATCATTCCCACTTTTATTTCAGAAACAGTTACTTTTTATCATTAGGTCTACAACTTCTAGTGGATTAATCTCTTCAGATGAAAATTTGAGCAAATACTGGTACCTTTAAATTGAGCACTCTATAATAGGCCTCATGCTGCAGAACAAACGCTGAAACTGAACAATTAGGCCTAGGCCTACCTCGTCATGCTCTCCTATTGCAGTGTTCAAACAATTAGGGTCTATACAATGTAGCCTAAGCCTATATCTTGTTTTATCTTCCAATTATTTCTTAGGTTCCCGTGAAGTAATGAGGTCGATGATTTCCAATGCGTCAGATTTCGTATCGACTTCCAACATTCGTGTTTCTGTTGGGACTTGGAATGTCAATGGAGGAAAGTTCTTCCGTAGTGTCGCATTTAAACACGAACTCATCACAGACTGGCTTCTCGATTTGCCAAAGATTACAATGCAGACGAAACCAGGTGCGAACTGATGTGACATTCACATAATTTGTTGGTAATAGGACCTACAATAATTGTCAGCAGAGCAATAATATTAGGCATGCGAGGCCTAATGATTCCATTATCAGTGTAAGCCGACCATGATGATTATGCATACTAGAAATCGAAATAACCAAATTATTCAGTTCTAGAGTTCAGTAGGCTAACATTGTTAATGCTGTTTTAGGTCTAAGTAGTAGATAACAGATAACAATAGTAGGTTTAGATTTACTAGCTCACTCTATGTTTAACCCTTGTAGGCCTGATGTTGTACTGTACTTTATTCGTTTGTACTGTGTTGTTATGCACTGTGTGGTCATTATATGACACTGCACTAGCGAACGATTAATTAATTTATGATTTAAGTAATTCTTTAATTTGCTGGACCGATGAAGGCACAAGAGCACGAACGAATGTGTGATCGAACGACAGAGATTGAAAAAAATGGACATTTTGGTTTTAATTTCGTGCTGCGTCAGTTGGTAGTGAGATGTTTTTATAAGTGTTTAGAAGTAGGATTACTCGCCTACATCGTCTAGTCACTCTAGTGAATTATCAATAAGACTTACTCTATTAAAGCCGAAGCAAAACTTTATTGGGCAATTAATCATTTATCAACTGGCTTAATTTATCTTTCAGCCATGGTGGATCCAGACGTTGATTTCAATGTTCCAGTGGATATATTTGCTATTGGATTCCAGGAGATTGTTGATCTAAATGCCAGCAACATTGTCAGTGCCAGGTAAAATTAATGATTGTGTCAATATTTTAATTTTGTCTGATGTCGGGCCTGCTACTAAGTTCCTTTATCGAGAACAGAACTGGTCGTCGTAAGCATGACTCTCGGTAATGGAAATAATTTTATAACGAGTTTATAATATTATGACTAGACTACTAAGCAAGAGCTGCAATGACAAGGGCGCTTTCGATCAACCACAATGAAACGACGATCGAACTAAAAATGGCCTGCAAGCACTTTCGAAAGAGAAACAGAGATTCAGCTTGTTTGTTACAAGACACGGACCCGGTGATTACTGTCATGATGAAGTGTTGCCTCATGACTATAGTTAATCGACTTGATGTGTTTGCTTGCTAACTTGTTGACCCACTTGTACTATGTTTTCAGTACCCAGAACCAGAAGGAATGGGGAATCTATCTGCAGAAGAATCTGTCTCGTGAACACAAATACATTCAGTTGACTTCCGCTCAACTTGTCGGAGTTTGTCTTTACATCTTTGTCCGACCAAAACATGCGCCGCACATCAAGTACGTTTCCAATCTAAATATTGCATTGATTGATGCATCTAAAAAAAGGACCCATTCATATGTGACGTAAAAGAACTTTTGATTTTCAATACCTCTCACCCCGTTGCAATTCACACATTTTGTGAAACTCCCTAGTGTATGTACAAAGAGGCCCTAATTAGGCTTATCTTTCCCCCTTTAAGGAAGTTAATCACCAAAAGTCAGCTTCCTACTTCGTCCTCACTCAGGTTCCCCCCACCGTCAACTTCCTTCATCAAACAGATTTTACCCTTTGGTTCCTCGTTATTTAACTGCTATGGCTCAGTCTTGATCATTGTCAGGGGCGCCGCTAGGCGTACGCACTTAGGCTACGCAAGTGCGTACAGCGCTGAAAGGCTATAAAAAAATAACAAAATTAATGGTGAATAGGTCTAAAGCGTGAAATAGCCCTAAGCGATGAAATTCTATTGAATCTATTGAAATTTTATAATCGCCAGTAGGCATATACGGTATATACATAGGCTGCATACACACATTATATAAGCTCGTATCGATCGCTGTTCGCTTCATATTATTTTGTGCAAGTTGTGCGTACAGAAAAATCCTTTTGTGCAAGTTGTGCGTAAAGAAAAAAAATCCTGGCGGCGCCGCTGATCATTGTCTCAATTCATTGGCCATTCTCTTTGAAATGCTCTTTCTCTCTCTGTTCGCTCTACACTTCTGTCTGCTAGTCTCCTCTGCTTTGTCTCTTCGTTTATCTTTTTACCTTTGTAGGGACATGAGCGTCGTGACGATAAAGACTGGCCTAGGTGGCGCCACGGGTAATAAAGGCGCAATCGGAGTCCGCTTCAACTTCTACAACACGTCTTTCTGTTTCGTCTGCTCTCACTTTGCTGCTGGACAGACAAACGTGAAAGAGAGGAACAACCAATACCAAGATATCCTTCAGAAGATCACTTTCCCATTGGTTCGTTCAGATAATTATAAATTATACGGTCGCTGTAGTCTAGCGAAGAATATCCGACTTCTGAGAAGTATTTTACTACAGCGTCCAGACAATTTAAAGCATTATTGTAGTCATGATTTCATCACTCATCCAACTTCTAGGCCTACTTTCACTGCAACATTTTGCGGGGCGCGGTGGTGTAGTCTTGGCGTCGCTGTCTTCGAGTCGAAAGGTTCGAGGTTCGAATCCACCTCAAGCCACCGCATAGGGACCTTGCGCAAGTCCTTCACTCGCAATTGCTCAGCACTTCGGCGTGAAACTCCGATGCAGTGTCCGCTCTGCATTCGGGAGCGCCTCTGAGTAGAGAGAGCGCTTGACGGGGTGCTATAACAAGTGCACACACACACACACACACACACACAAGCAAAGCACAGCTCATTCAGCTTCTACTTTTAGACTGAGAGCAGTATATTTTGACATTTCATTGAACTTCTTGCTTCTACTTCTACTTCAAACGTTTTTATCGCTCATTAAACTTCTAATTTTACTGTGATAATTTAGCATTGGTAGGCCTACCATGGTTTCGTCGCCCAGATTATCATCCAACTCATACAAGTTGGGTTGACCAGGTTTTTTCCCAGCAGAAGCTGAATAGCTAAAAAACAATTAAGTACATGTAGAAGGTATTGACGAAAAATGATTCCTGCAGAAATGAAAGTAGGAATAATGTGGAGATTTCTCGTGTAAATGGGATTGATGCAAAGTATTCTTGCTTAAATATAGGCATAAGTGAGAGAATGATGAAGAATAATTATTATAGGCCGGATGCTGCAGTGGGCGAATCTTTAAATGTCCACGCGCTTTTACCATTGAGTGTCATCTGTGTGTTTAGGGAAGGAAGCTATGGCACCATGACTACGTGTTTTGGTTCGGTGACTTCAACTATCGAATCGACATGACTAACGAAGATGTGAAGGATCTCATTCAGATGGAGAAATGGGGATCGATGCAAACAGGAGATCAGCTGAACGTACAGAGACAAGCAGGACTTGTAAGCACCTGTTGTGTTGCGTTATTATCTATAACACGATTTATTTATTTATTTAACACAATTTATAATTTATTTATGCCTCAGTTTAAGATAGGCTACCAGCTGTAACAGTTGTAGTCCCAATCCCGGACTCGAATAAAGAAAGAGGGTGACGTTAGAGTCATCGATCTTTGCTATGTTGGGCTGAAGAGAATTTGCATTTTGGTCGCATAGGGTGCAAATTTAGTAAATAGCCTAGTACTAATAGTGATCGTGTTACTGTACATGTAATAGGCCTAATTGCTACAGGTTCATGGCTTCCGCAAGTAGGCCTACGATTTAAACTTGTTGGGCTTTCTGGGGTACCGAATAATCCATGCGTTTTCCTTGGAACAGTTCATCTTTAATTATTAGGCCTACATAGGCTTGACCTTCTGCTTCAGAATGATTAAGCTCAACACACATTTTCTAAGAGGTTTTGATCGATACTTTTTAATGGTACAAGAACAGGTCTAGGCTAAATGCAGGTCTACTGATGAAACCGCGAAAGTGAAAGCCTGCGTTTTTTGCTCTGAATCAAACTCAGTGAGGAATTTATGATTTCTCTGTCTGTTGTTAGGTTTTTCAAGGATTCAAAGAGGGACCGACGAACTTTGCCCCGACCTACAAATACGATCTCTTCTGTCAAGACTACGACACCAGCGAGAAATGTCGAGTGCCAGCTTGGACGGATCGCATTCTATGGCGGAAGAACTCATTCACAGGATCAGGAACTCGTGGTATCTTCAGCTTCTATTCTACTCTGACAATTTGCATAACGCCGACATTGACCATTGTAGCCTATTATTAATCGATTTTGACGAGTCCACAATCAATATTATAGTTTTGTTTAAACTATGGTTTATTATGGAACTCCAGGAAATCAATCTCTTATCACAAACCTTGTCCAGACAAAATATTCAAGCTTTTAGGCCAATATAATTTCCCATATTGCCACCACTTTAAGCCATCCCAAAAATTAAACAAACGAAAGATAACCATATCCTTAGATTATCATTATAATTATGATTTAATAATTTATCATGTATGTTTTTTCTGGTTGTAGATTCTGACAATCCATTTGGAGGTACATTTCGAATTCTATTCGATTTCACTGCAGACTTTAGTAGGCTACCGGTAATTGAATTCATTTAATTTTGCTTCAGCTTCAACGTCTGCAGAGTGCAGATGAAGATAAAATCAAATAAAAATAACGAAAGACAGTGATGTAGGCCGGTAAACATATAAATACGGTTAAATACAAATTTAAAAGCGGAAAAAGTGACGAGAAAAACTGAATACCGGTATTTTTCAGAAAACAGTGATTGTCTATAGGCCTATTAGCCGCCTCCACGTTTCTCGCGATATGATCAACAAATTATTGGCAGCGTCGTTGTGAGTTCCTGAAGCCAGATATTCTCTTGTAGGCTATAGCCTATTGTATAATTATATCCAGTTGTAGTCATGCGTGAAAGACGGAGCTGCATGCATAGGCCTATTTGTTTTTCAGATGCAACAGATGAAGAGAAGGACAACCAAGGAAGACTGCTTTTGTACAATCGCGCTGAACTCAAGTCTTCGGATCACAGGTTGATGTTAAGTTTTTTTATGATAATAATATCTTCTTTAATGACTCAATCTGACAAACCGCAGAATGATTACAGGTACAGGTTATACGAAATACGGCCCACTATAATAGCACGACACGAAGGTCGGCTTTACAGCAGTGGGTTCGGCTTAACGCTATGGTGACGTCGTGTTTTTTTTTAAAATCTGGGTTTATAGGCTAGCAGAATAAGAAATGCTGGAGATAGGGAATTGTAGCCTATCCATAGAACGACATTGTCAAAGTGGACTAAAAATAAATATTGCTCACTCTTCGATGAAGGTGAAACTTTTTGCATGCTGGACTCAGAAGAAGACTAAGAACCCGATGTTTACGATGCGTTGCTTGCTTTCCACGCAAATAGTCATTTTTATGCTTTTTTGTATGCAACGTACAACTACAACGGTTGCTGCCTTACCAAAGTTTTGAAAAAATTTGATTTCCGAATTCAATTAACGGTGTTTACAATTGTTTACAGGCCAGTGATGGGTGTGTTTGAGTTGGAGATCATTCGCAGTGATGTCGACCGGCGTAACTCTGCCTTTCGTCAGGTGATCGACCGTCTTGGTCCACCGGATGGAACGGTTCAGGTGGAATTGGTGCCAGGTGAAGTCCAGTTCAGTGACAACATCGTCGAAGAAATCATCAACGTCTTTGGTGAAATAGGAGAAATCAATCTCGTTAGGTGGGAACTTAAAGGTCTACTCGTTATCTTATTACAATCATGTACATGCAAAAATTGATGCGTAGGAGCAAAACACAATGGTCGCGTTTAAATTTTTTGAAGAGCTTGAAAATGCAAAGCAGAGATTAAGAACAATGGTCTTTTTCAAAGATGTTTCTAATTGTAAAATTCTCAGTTTCAATTAGTTGATGCAAATTAGTATCGTTATTAGTGCTTTCATGACTAGAAATGTGTCAAAATCTAAAATTCAGTAGGCCTAGTTTACAAAAGAAATAAATGTTCCAAAGGCGGGGGGGTGGCAAATGCACGCTCTTGCTCCTATATTTGCGGGTACCATGTACAGGTAGGCTGCTGTTTGCGAGTTCATTAATTCATTTGCTACAAAGCTTCACAAAATTTTGTTGTTAACCATGGTTGGCAATGGGAGGTTTATAATTCATTCATTCATTCATTCATTCATTCATTCATTCATTCATTCAGTCCATAATGATAGTAAAGAGTCTGACTAGGTTTTATAAAATATAATATTCATCCGTCCATTCACTCATTCATTTCTGGAAGTTATTCTTGTGCAAAATTGAGTTTGTTGACCTAATTAGGGGAGAGTGCTTCAAGTAGCCTGCTCATAGTCGTAGAAGTGCGTTGGAGGGCATGTTATGGTCAACGCAGTCATATTTGAGCTTACATCATATAAAGCCAGAAAAGAGACATGTCTTGAACCCATGGCACCACCGAGATCATAATTATAAGAGACGAAGTAAAAGAGTCTCAGTAGATTCTTTAATAATCTATATTGGTGGGTAAGAATCAAACCATTTCCATCAAAAGTAATCAACCAGCTGATTAGCTATGATGCGATTAATAAATCTATATAAGAAATAATTATTATATCCGTTGGCTTTGTAGGTTTCAAGGGAACTGTATGCTGGTGACATTTAGCAGTGGACGTGAGGCTTTGGAAGCTTTGAAGTTGGATCAGAAGATGATTGATGGACAAACGATTCACGTCAGCCTCAGAACATCCAACTGGCATCAGCTGCTTGAGGAAGAACTCAGCCTCACTGACACCAGTGAATGTCTCATTCCAACGCTGGATTCCAATCGCAACAGTCTACTCGATGATGATATCACGATTCCTGCAATGGCTTTCGAGGTCTCAGGTTGGAAAGGTCACAGATATCTTAGGTCATCCATTCATTCATTCGTTCGTTCGTTCGTTCATTCTTGTATTCATTTATTCATTCATTCATTCACTCATTCATTCTTTACATTAATTTATATGGCATCTTTTCATGGAGTATGCTCTAAGGCGATCCAGCCCTGTCCGTTATAGATATTTAATCAGCAGGGCCTACCAGTCCTATAAAAATAACCTGCAGCTGTGTCGAAATCGTACGTTCCGTATACCTATTCTTCTATTGGATATTCTAAGTTCCGATGGATCAATTTCTGCCTTGTATAATAAAGGATTTCTTGTCTTTCAGCGGACGATGAGGCAGAAGACGATGATGACGATGATTGCTTTGAACAAGGAACGAGTCAGTCACCGGCGACAAAAAGAAGATCAAGTGCACCTCTCAATCCTCTGATCGTCAAAATGCCATCCACTGATGCAATTGTTGAAGGTATAAGCAGTATGAGAATTGTGGAAAAATAACTGAGGAGGTTGGCCTATGATAAACTTGAAATTGGGGTATGAAAAACATACTTTAACAGGGGGCTCTAAGAAAGACTGGGGGGGTTGAACCCCCCCCAACCCCTCCGGCAATTCTCACCCTGGGTATAAGCTTGTTCTGTGATACTCAATGTATTCGTCGTAATGTAAGTTGTGTAGCGCTTTGATCGTTATTTCTTTTTGTGTCGATCAGCTACTCTTTGGCTGATGGTATCCTGCCGCCATTTCAGAAGCGGGGAATTACTTTTACAAGAACTCAGAAGTCAGAAGCTGGATGCTGGTGACATCTAGCAGCAATGTGGAGGTTGGGATTTGAGTAGAAGCGTGTCCCGAGTACTGTACTCTATCGGATTCACTTATTGTATTGTATTGTGTTGCATTGTATCTGACCATTAATAAAGTGCAGCAACAGCCTTTCAGAAGTGCTCCCAGTGCATGCAACTTTGAGAGAAAAGGCAGGTTTGAGATGAGACCTATTAGCAGTTTATGACTGTGGTTACTCGTTTACTTGCTGTTTTATCACTATCATCGATATTATTATAAACCATGTTATTGTTAGGTTCTAATGTAGTGCATCCGGTGGGAGCAGACATTCCTCTGAATCGCGATTCATCTTCTTCTGATCCTCGAAGAAGTTCAGATGGACAAGTGGTTCATCTGTTGGCTTCCGGTTATGTTCTTCCACATTCTGTTGATCATTCTGGTTCTTCGGCGACTGAAAACGGCGCAATTCTTAGAGATGGTCAAGATGAGATTCTCAGAGACAAGAATGAACTTCAGAGTGACGTCATAACTGGTGAGCTCGAGGTGAATAAGGGTCAGAATAATGACATCAGCAAAGGTGAAAATCAGACCAGAATAAACAATTCCGAAGATAATTTTATATCAATTGCTACTCCCATAGTACTGTCGCAGAATATCTCTACAATCCAGCCTGAAAAGAACCAGGTAATTACTTTTCACGTTGTCACTTGAGTCTACTTGTTTTGGTTCATAATAAGCAAAATAATGTTAAAAACATTTTAGAAGTGTTGATGATTTGACACTTTAAGGAACTCCATTTCATTAAATAACTCGTCATTTGTGTTGACAGTACTGTACTGTTGGTGGAAAACTGAAGTTCGTTCACAGGTTACTGAAAAGATATCACTCTATAAATTTTCGATCTACTGGAAAACCATTTTGTTCCGTTTTCATTTCATTTTAAAAATGAGAGTTAGTTTGATATGCTATCGAACATGATAATTATTGTGTCTAATCTTTTTTGGTTTACCTGTTAATGACCTTTTTCTCAGTTTCTCGGTTGTGGAAAGCTGCTTAAGATGTGTTTTCTTCTGAAATAGTTGCTCTAGTATAATACTAACGCACGAATCTTTAAGTCTGATGATAAGATTAATCTTATTGTTGCAACCATACGGTTTGGTTAAGACAATAGAAGTCATTGTTTTGTTATATGCTGTGGTAAGCTGAGAATATTTGAGCGGTTAGAGTTCAAAACTTCAAATCCCTACTGAGAGCAGAACTTTGTATAGGGAACTACGCTCTACCTGCACCACCTAGGTATCTCAGGTATGGCCGGACAATGGGAAGATTAGACGTTGAGGGAAAATACTGGACATCCACCAACCCACCCTAGAGAGGTCAAGGAAATGAAGTCTCTGACACTTCATAGCTCTGGCTGACTTAAGAAACTACTTCTTGCTTTATAATCAACTTTAGGTCACCATCGAATTACAATCACGTTCAGTTTAAAATGAGGTGTCTCTTATGCACAATATAAAACAGTTGCAAGACTGCTTCAATGTTCTAGGTTCTACAGAAACCAGTCCGGGCGTGTCCTCCACGACCAGCTGCCCTTCCAGCCAGACCTCCACCGCCTTCAAGGCCTTCGGTCCCTCCACCGACGGTCACAAAAGCAGCCGTCGTCAGTGAACCTCCTGTTGTTGTCGAAAAATCGGTTATAGTGCAGACTCAACCACCTGATCCAGGTATTTATAAGAATTTCATACATTCCTATGTAGAGTAATGAGTTGCGAAATGGTGTGCAGTGATGACGACGCTGATAACAATTACATATGATGATTACTATATAGTTTCTTAATCTTTGAAATACCGGTTGGATTTGTTTCTTAGTTCCTGTCCGAAAGCAGAACCAAACATCCGTTGCTCGGCCGCCAATGAGACCACAGATGAGTCAGAGGCACGAGAAACCGACCCAAGTGAAGGTAGGACACGATTCTCAAAGACATACGTTACGGTAGGCCTATAAAGTTATTTTGTTTCATACAGTCAGTGATGAAGATTCGGACGTGTACTACACCTATTATATTCTTATAAATAGTTGCTTTTGTTTTTTCTGTGAAAGACTGAAAATCATCTATTTTGCTAATAACGATTTATGTAATCAGGCTTTTGTGCTATATGATCCAAATACTTGCATGATGTCAGTAAGATTGGAGACAACTCTGCACTTGTCTGTTGCACTTAAATACAGAAGAGTCTATTGAGCAGTCTTCGTCGTAATCATTGGCTTGCAGCTTCAGCACAGTTCTGAATAGACACAATATTTCAAATACATGTTTCAATATACAAAATTACAAATAATATCTCAAATGCATTATTGCATTACTTTTTTTCTTTTTTTCTCTTGCACTGGAAGCACCTCTGGTTAATGTGCAATGCAATATGAGATGCGCTATATAAATTTATGGATACAAGACAATACAATTTCAGTAGTTGTTTGTATTCTGTGTCAGGTGATCAACCATATTAGCCCTCCGACGAATGTTTCTCACACGGTTCATGCAACGAGCATAGAGGAAGCTCAACAACTGATTCGAATATTAATGCAGGGTAATACCACTTCAACAAGTGGTCAAACAGGAGGTATAGCCTACAACCATTCATTTGTTGTGTTGTAAAATCTAAATGTGCGTTCAATTCTTGCAATTTCATTTCAATTATTCATACAGTCATTAAAGTGTTTATATAGAACCTCTCCAAGGAAACTACTAAGAAGTGTAACAGTTCCTGACTTCACGTGCTTATACAGTGTGCCACAGAGTGACCTTGGGATAGGTTGCAGCTCAAGATGGCGGCTACTCCATACTGCCGGACCTACCACAGATTAGGCCTATCCTTTGTTAATTGAATAGTACCCGGGTATGCGTAAATAAAACACCATATGGATAGTGAATGGATTAAAGTTTTCAATCAATCAATCAATCAACCCGTAAATCAATTATTGATGCATATACTTTTTATTGACTTTGAACATAATTAAATGGTGCAACATTTTAGGACACAAAGGATGTCAAAAAGGGACAGCCATGCTGGTAAATAATGGAACCTATCAAGAGTAGAAGCAATAAAATGGCATAAAAACTAATAATAATGCACAAAATGATATTCAACCGAATGAGTAATTAAAGTGCTTTAGCAATTTTTTATTGATGGATTGTAATACTATCTTCAGCAGGTTCTATCGCTGTTGAGAAGAAGGAAATGACTCCAATTGCAGCTCGAAGGAGAAAGCCTGAAGACTCTGTCCACCCAGAACCGACCCCACGACCAAAGAGTGAGTTCAAAATGCCATCCGGGCCAGAACCAAAATCGCAAGCATTGCAGCGCAACAGGAGCATTGGCAGTGGTGACTCGCGCTCTACTCGCCCTCCACCCCCTGCTCCTCCATCCTCCCGTCCCTCTAGTGCTCTTGCTCATCCAGCCCCGGCTCCCCCATCCTCCCGTCCCTCAAGTGCCTTTGCTCATCCAGCCCCGGCTCCTCCATCCTCCCGTCCATCCTCTAGTGCCTTTGCTCATCCAGCCCCGGCTCCTCCATCCTCCCGTCCATCCTCTAGTGCCTTTGCTCCGCCCAGTAAACCAAGAAGCTGTCCACCGACTCCAGCTCCACGAAGGGACGTGAAGAGTTGTTTGGTGAAGGACCCGGTGGTTCAAGGAATGGACCTTCAGATGACGGCACCGGCGAAAATTCGAAAGAGTTCGACGACCGAAAAGAAGGTGGATGTCGTTGCTTCTACCAAAGATGGTTCTTCGCAGAATCTGGACCTGCGGAGATCATCGAGTGAATCCGAGACAAGTGTGGTGGTTCCACAGAAAGCTGCACCAGTGGTCGGTGTGGCTACGAAGATGGCGCCTCCAAGACCTTCTGCTTCTGTTTCTCCGTCTACACAAGACAAACCAACTATGCTGAGCGAAACATCTAGTGTTACTTCTCAGGAATAGTATTCCTTTGTCTTGGAAAGTCTTAAGGCCTTTGCGACTGAAGCACATCCAACGTGCCTCATACATTGTGATATCGTGACCAAGCAGCCATGGACTCCTCTTTTTTAACTGACTATCTCGGCCTATCTGTTAGGGCTTTTCATTCAACTATATACCAGGAATCGTAGTCCTGTGTCTTGGAAATTCTCTATGTCCTTACGGACTGAACCATGTCCAATTTGCCAAATACATATGATATCATGAACACAGCCATGGACTCTTCTTTCGTATAGCTTACTTTCTAGGCCTAAGCAGGACTTCTCATTCACCCTAATGTCGACATGCTGCCTCAATTCTAAATTTAAGGGAGTTCGAGAGAAGAAGAAAACTGTTAAATAATATCATCGTTCCCTTTATTTTTGTGGCTCAGCTACCAACAGTTATAGACTTTTTTGTTTCCTTTTTGGATTAATTAATGGAAACAGCATGTTGGCTCAACTCTATATGTTCCGGTAGCCTACAGCTAATTCTGTTGGGTGAAACCCCTCTTTGAGCTTCAGGCACACTCATTTAGCCTGGAAATTCTCACTGCCATTTGGTACTACCATATGCTCAGTCTCCATCGGCGATATTATCCTTTAAGTATTGTGATTAGAAACTGGCGACTAAGTTGTTTTGTTGACGTGGTTTTTTCGGTGCGTCGAATTTGCAATATCTTAACTTGAATTGTGTTTGTTTAATTTCTCTGTAGGTCAATGTGATTTTGTCGTTTTTTGTGTTTGTGTAATCAACTTTAAATTAAAGAAGTAGGCCTACATGTACTATGTCTACTACTTTGCCCGATCTCGGGAACCAACTTTTGGTACTTTAACACATATTTTCAGGATACTTGGTGTTGGTTTCTTTAAGTTCTGTGGGCTATCCTTTTTGTTATGAATACATGCAGTAAAATTAACTTAGGCTATATATTTTATTCCGATACTTGATTGCGAGGACAGTCTACATCGGGTTGTGTTCAAAACGTTATCGAACTGTCTTGTTGGCATAGGCTACATTGAGCGGTAAGGATTACTTCGGTCTTTTCTTCTGAGTAAGGTTTGAATTGTAAATACTCATCACAGTTTTGAGATGCATTCCGATGCTGACAGATATCCTGTTCTATTTTAAATAGTCTGTTCCTTTTAATTTCTTTTGCAAACTTAAGCACTTTTCTTATTGTGAAGTGGAGTTTGTTTAGTGGATCAAGGCTTATTATTTTTCAAGGAAATCAGACTTGAGATGGCATTGACTTTAAAATTAATGTTATAAACTTCTACAAGTCGCCGAAACTCGGGACCGGTAATTAATTAAGCTATTGTTATAGCATCATTGTTTTCAAAATCAGTTTCGTTATAATGATTGCAACTTTGTGATAATTGTTACTTTTATCACAGTAAACTTTTGCTAGTATTGCATACCTAAGACTTTTTTTTTATTATGTAGGCTATACACCATGCCACGCTCTCACGTGAATATTGTTTGACCATCGGCAATAATTGAAATGTGGGAAAATTCCAAATTATAATATTATGCACAACATAGGTATGACCCCGTTAGATCCAGAGATATCTAACGGGTTAAATGCTTTAGAGTTGTCACATTGTTTGTATAAGCTTATAGCAGCAGCTGATGTCACAGTGATGTATAATATGTATCATCGATGAATAATTGTTATTTACTTTTCTGTTGCTGGACAATGTTGTGATTCAATAAATGGATTCGACCAAATAATCAACTTGTGTTTCAACTTTTAAAGCATGAAATTCAACATTGCCTTATGCAGGTCTAAAAAGTTTTATGCTCGAAGATGACTTCGACTGACGAAAGAAATCATTCTGAGTTTATAGATATGCCGATTCTATTCGTCATCAATTGGGGAACAACCAAGCAATCCATGAAGACTGCTTTCAGAGAACAAACAAAATAATAAAAACTAAATAAAACATCGACTTGATTCACCAACTGAAATCAAATTGAAAATAGAGAACGAGAATGTTCTTCAAGATCTGGTATCACAAAATTGCCAGACGGGCATAAATTGTCATCTGACTGAAATTAGGAACGTTCCGTTTAGATCAAGTCTATGCCTTTTCTAGGCTACACAAAATGTATCATATATTGGTGTTTAGACTGAACTTAACCCGACAACGCATTCGCACTTTCATCACCTATTCCACTTCGCGTTTTTTAATGCACGGCCGTCAACGCAGTTGAACTTTCGATGGCCAAGCATCAATGTAATGTAGATCACATATACCGGTACAACGAATGTAAAAGACAAAAATCCTAACAGGCCTACTTGATAACTACTCTGTTTTGTCTGTTTAAGGAATGTAGCTTAGAAGACGCAGCTCGAATAGTTCAAGAAATGTGTCTTTCTGAGGATTGTCATAAAAATGATCATAGCAATGTTTTAAGAATTCCGTTTCAATATCAAACATTCCAGCACATAATCCACAGCCATACGATCTGGAATTAGAAGTATCTACATCATCGCCAACAATGAAGTGATTTTGAGAGAGGAATTTTTCTTTTGGACTTCGGATTTTGCTCGGTATGTGTGAAAGTTCTCTCGCACGGGCTGATGATGACATTTCTTCTTTTTCAACACAGCTGCTATCTTCAGTACATAATTTCAATCTCATTCCTGAAGAAGATACAAAGGATTCATCTGTATTGTTTTCATGTAATTCAGTCTTGCAGAAATATTCCCCTGGGTGTGTACTAGTATGCTCATTAAGATTGCTGTTCGACGCATAATCGTTGTGCGTCTTGACATGGAGTTCCAGGTGACCCATGCAAGTAAATGTCCCGCAACAAAAGTCGCACTTGTACGACGTTTCTTTGGTATGTTCAGTTACGTGGCGTTTGAGACTGCGTTTCCACGCATATGTTTTGCTGCAGAAATTGCACATGAATGGACCAGTGTGAGTGTTCAAGTGAATTGTAAGATAATCACTGCGAGAAAAAGATTTCTTGCATATATTGCACCTATATCGTGTTATTTCAATGTGATTCCTTGCATGATATTCCAGATCCTGCTTCGATGTAAATTCTTCGGGACAATGATGGCACTTCAATGGCTTATCTGCATGGCGTCTACTTATATGCCGCGTAAGACTATGTTTAGTTGAAAATGTTTTCTGACAAAGATCACATTTGTATGGCTTCTCTCCAGTGTGAATTCGTCTATGACGTTTCAGATATTCCTTCAGAGCAAATGCTTTGCTACACAAATTGCACTTGTAAGGATTCTCGTCAGTATGGATTCTTCTATGGTCTTCAAGATATTGTTTTATTGTAAACACTTTGTAACACTGATCGCACTTGAATGGCTTTTCCTTCAAGTGGCTAATTGAATGTCGTCTAAGATTTCGTTTGGCTGTAAATGCTTTCTGACAAAGATCACATTTGTGTAGCTTTTCCCCAATGTGACGTCTTTCGTGTCGTTTCAGATATTTGTTAAGAGCAAATGTTTTGAGGCATTTATTGCACTTGTAGGGCTTCTCGACTGTGTGGGTCTTTTCATGGAATTTCAAATATTGCCTCGTTGGATATTCTTTGAGACATAGATTGCACTTGTATGGCTTCTCTCCAGTGTGGCTTATTCTATGGAAGATAAGATGCTGCTTAATTGCAAATGCCATGGGGCAAAGATCACATTTGTATGGTTTCTCCCTTGTGTGGGTTTTTTCATGGCTTTTCAAATATTTCCTCATCGCATATTCTTTGGGACATAGATTGCACTTGTATGGCTTCTCTCCAGTGTGAATACTTCTATGGCACTCCAGATATTGTTTCGTTGTAAAAGCTTTACAACATTGATTGCACTTGTATGGCTTCTCTCCAGTATGGCTTCTTCTATGGTAGTTAAGATTCTGCTTCATTGAAAATGCCTTGGGGCAGAGTTCACATTTGAAGGGTTTCTCTCCTGAGTGTGTTCTTTCATGGTATTTCAGATAGTGCCTTGTTGCAAATTCTTTGGGACATAGATTGCACTTGTATGGCTTCTCTCCAGTATGGCTTCTTATGTGGTAGTTAAGATACTGCTTCATTGAAAATGCCTTGGGGCAGAGTTCACATTTGTATGGTTTCCCCCCTGTGTGTGCTCTTTCATGATACTTGAGACAATGCCTCATTGCAAATTCTTTGGGACATAGATTGCACTTGTATGGCTTCTCTCCAGTATGGCTTCTTCTGTGGTAGTTAAGATACTGCTTCATTGAAAATGCCTTGGGGCAGAGTTCACATTTGAAGGGTTTCTCCCCTGAGTGTATTCTTTCATGGTATTTCAGATAGTGCCTTGTTGCAAATTCTTTGGGACATAAATTGCACTTGTATGGCTTCTCTCCGGTGTGAATTCTTCTATGATCGCTAAGATCCTGCTTCATTGCAAATGCCTTTGAGCAAAGATCGCATTTGTATTGTTTCTCCCCTGTGTGGATTACTTGATGGTATTTCAGGTATTGCTTCATTGAAAATTCTTTGGGACATAAATTGCACTTGTATGGCTTCTCTTGAGTGTGGCTTTTTCCATGGTATAACAGATGATGTTTCATTGGAAATGCCTTAGGACATTTATTGCAGTTGTATGGCTTTTCTTCCGTGTGGATTCTTCTATGGCATTCCAGATATCGCTTCGTTGTATATGCTTTGCAACAGTGGTTGCACTTGTATGGCTTTTCTCCACTGTGGCTTCTTATATGGAACTCAAGAAATTGTTTCACTACAAATGCTTTGGGACAGAGATAGCACCTGTATGGCTTCTCTGCAGTGTGTTTAATTGAATGTCGCGTAAGATTTCGTTTGGTTGGAAATGCTTTCTGACAAAGATCACTTATGTATGGCCTCTCAACAGTGTGATTTTTCTATGGCATTTAAGATATTTCTCAGAGCAAATGCTTTGGTACACAGATTGCAGTTGTAAGGCTTCTCGCCAGAATGGATTCTTCTATGGTCTTCGAGATATTTATTTATTGTAAACGCTTTGTAACATTGATCGCACTTGAAAGGCTTCTCTTTCAAATGGTTAATTGAATGCTGCTTAAGATTTTGTATAATTGTAAATGCTCTCTGACATAGATTACATTTGAATGGTTTCTCTCCGTATGAATACTTATATTATGGTGTTGCAGATTTTGCTTCGCTGCAAACGCTTTACAGCATTGGCTGCACGTGTATGGCTTCTCTCCAGTGTGACTTCTTTTATGGCATACAAGACGATGTTTCACTGTAAATGCTGTGGGACATATGTTGCACCTGTATGGCTTCTCTTCTGTGCGGATTCTGCTTGCTATTTTCTATTTTGAAACTCTTGATGGGTTTACACTCCTGTAATCGAAGAAAATACGTTTCTGCTCAGACCATTATTGTTATTTAAAAACTTGTGCTAACTATCTTAACCATAAATTCTAAGTAGCCATACTGTCAATTATGCTGGTGTAAAACTACAGCGTTCGCATTTACACTTTTCGAAATTTAAACGAATATACATAATAATATCAAGAAAGTCAATACAGCCAGACAATTTGAACTTAAAATGTTGGCAGTAACCTTGATTAAAAAATCGATTAAGAATCATACGAGAAATACATGGAGAGGAATACTCTCTGCTGATAAAATTTATTTAATAGTCTGCATGAAATTTTTTTAACCCCAGAAAAATCCTGCCAAGCAAAAGTTATAAGCTTACCTTGTTAAAACCAGAAAAATGCACAGAAAATGAATATAAGAATTATACATTTGTATCGCATATGTATAAGAAATTATTCACAAAAAACCAAAATATTTCTAATTATTATATCTTGAGAACCATTGGTCATACATGAAAAGAAATTGGGTCAAATCATACATTTAGAAGGTTAATGGTAATAGCTTAAATAATGTAACTCATGGGTGTATTCAGAGTGGGGCATTATGGGTCCAACCCACAGAAAAAAAAATTTGAGAAAAAAGTTAGAATTTTTTCTCTATTTCTGTGTATATATTGTGACCACATGTGATATAATAATTGCAGAAAAATTATATAATTCATTGGTTTAGTTAGGTTGGGCTTTAATAATCAGCGTGCCTATAATATATTAGGCCCTATCAAATCAAATCAAATCATTTTATTTGGCAACCAAAATAATCAAGAAAACAAGAACAAATCGAATCAGGCATCAAAGAGAACAGGGTTAACAAATCTAAAAAAGCAATACTTAACTAATGATGCCAAAAGTTAGAATTTGATTGCACAGGGGACCCAAAAGGGTCTTGCAACCCCGCTAGGCGAGTCCCCTGGGCGGTAGCATCAAGATGATGATGGCCATTGAGTTGCCATAGAGTGGTTCTGACATAGATTATGAGTCAAAATAACCAACGGAAAAAATAAACAACAAACACCTTAACTAAAGCACAGTTACACAATCGAT
Organism: Lumbricus rubellus; assembly: GCA_945859605.1. Classification (NCBI taxonomy): domain Eukaryota; kingdom Metazoa; phylum Annelida; class Clitellata; order Crassiclitellata; family Lumbricidae; genus Lumbricus; species Lumbricus rubellus. Next base: position 30,407,408 of record OX243825.1, read on the forward strand.
GATCAAAGAGCTTGTTGTATGAGGTTTAGGCACGGAGATCCTTGGATGGTCGAGAAATACACAAGTACATGTAGTAGGGATTTATAATCTAATTTAGGTCGCCACCAAATTAACTCAATGCGGGAGATAGAATAAGTTAGTCACAAAATTCAACAGTTAGTGTCGAGTATCAGAGAACGCAAACGTAACTTAAAAAGACCAAGACTAGGCAGCAGTCTAATGGAAATAGGAATAACATTCCATGTTTGAACTCCACTGTATTTAACAGAGAAGCGTCGAGTGTTTGTGTGGGCATAGGGCAAATGGTAGGAATCAGCGTGTCTGGTATGGTATGAATGCACCTCAGTAGTATGGATAAAAAAATTCTTAAACACAGGAGGTAATAGGCTATGGAAATATTTAAACATGAATTCACCTATCTGCATCTGTCTAATTTGGTAAACATTGAGAAGGCTGTATTCGTGGAATTTAGATTCAGTCGAAGTTCCATAGGGCAAGTTTGCTATATATCTAATTGCTCGCTTTTGGAGCTTCATTAAATACAGAAGACTAGATTTATAGGTAGAGGCCCATATTATGTTACAGTATGTGAGGTAAGGGTATATGAGTGAGTAATACAAAGTAAGACGAATTTGGGGAGGCACTAGCTGGGAGGTACGGGATAATATTCCAAGATTTTTAGCGATTTTATTAGTTACAGTTTTTATGTGGTCTTTCCAGGTTAGGTGTTGATCTACATACACTCCTAAAAATTTGGTTGATATTACCTGGGTGAGTGGGACCCCTTCAATGCACACCCCCAGGTTTCCTGTATGACAACTCTTTCTATGGGATTTAAAAATTATATCGATTCTGCTTATTGCCTCATGTAGGCCTATAATAGGGTGTCACGACAACTCGTCTAACGACAACTCGTCTACCGACAAGTGGTCTCCGGACAATTCGTCTAACGACAACTGGTCTACTGACAACTGATTCAGCGCTTGAGAAATGGAAGCTGGATGACAGTTTTTAGAGGTGAAGTGGAGGTTGGATTGATGAAAAGCGCAAGAGAAATGGAATCTGGATGATGGTTCTTTAACATGCGAAATAGAAGCTGGATTGACGAAAATAACGCATGATAAATAAAAGCTGGATGAAGGTATTTCTGGATCTCAAATAGAAGCTGGATTGATAAGAAAACCGCTTAAGTAATGGAAGCTGGATGAGGGTATTTTTATATCCGAAATAGAAGCTGGATCGACTAAAATAACAGGCGAGAAATAGAAGCTGGATGAAGGTATTTTTAGATTTGAAGTATAAATGGGTGCATGTTGGAATACATGAATGAAAATCATCAATCCAGCTTCCATTTAAGCTAAAAACCCATTTTCGTAAATCCAGCTTCTATTTCATCATTACTATTCGCCTGTAGACCAGTTGTCGTTAGACCAATTGTCCGGAGACGAGTTGTCGTTAGACGAGTTGTCGGTAGACCAGTTGTCGTGGAACCCTATAATAGTTATATGCTCTAAGATGGCTTCGACTGACGAAAGATAGCTGAATTTATCGATCGCATATGTTTTGCAGATTCTATTCGTCATTTAAATTTGAAGTTCTTTTTAACTAGGGATTTTTCAGTCATGTCATGGCGGAATGACATGACATTACATATGTTTTGCCGATTCTATTCGTCATTTGAGAGTAACCATCGGGCTACCAAGGGGAGGGTGCTAGGTTTTTCCCAAATCAAACTTGTTTCGTTAGGAATAAAATTTTGACGTTTTAGGTAGCTGTAGAGGATTCATTTGCACACATTTTGACCTAAAACTTGTGATGATATACCATACCATTCAAAAGTTAGGCCTATACCCGATATACCCGAGGCACTTAAGGGGTGGATACCACCCCCCTTAGATTATCGGCTGTATCTTATCCGTTGTTTAAGACGAAGAGACACAAATTATACCATTCTGTAGAGGGAATGTGGGGCTACATTGCCATGCTCACTGACTTGTCTTTTGACAACCGGAAGTGCTCAAAATAAATGAAAATATATATAAAGGTGTTTTATTTTCATAATATTTTCATGTTTTTCCTATTATAACTTATTCATAATTTATTTTTCAACAGAAATAAATTATGCCATTCTATAGAGGGCAATTCGGGCTATTTTTATACCAAATAATTTGACATTTGATTACCGGAAGTGCTCAAAATAAATTTAAATGTGTGAAAATGTTGAGTTTTTTACAACGCAAACTGATAAGTCTGCATAAACGTTTTTCAGCAGCTGATATATGTTTTTTTCTTGTTATTGTAATTAAAACTAACTTATTACTAGTTTTTATAGTTGAATATTGGACTTTGTAATATGTAAACAATTTTTAATTAAAAAAAATTATGTTAAAAACACACATAATCTAATATTTTGCTTATGCGAAACTATACATTTTGTGTAATCAACGGGTGCCTAGGGAAATTTTTTTATAAATTCGAGGTTATTTCGTATATTTTAAACCTAAATATACCATTTTGTGCAGAAATTAATGCTGAATCCATTGGTGTATTACAAGTTATGATATCTCAAACCAAACCCAAAATCCAGGGGGTGGCAACCATTCCCCCCCCTTGTAGTCAGTGTTACAAAAAAGCTTGGTAGCCTGAGGGTTAACCATGCAATCCCCGGATGAATGCTTTCAGCCAAATAAACGAACAAAAAACAAAATAAATTTTTAAAATGAATTTTATTCATGACCCCCAACTTACATCACAGCAAAAAAAGAAAATGAGAAATTTTTCAAGCTCTGGTATCACAATAATTGCCAGACGGGCATACATTGTCATCTGACTGAAATTAGGCACATACACTGTTTAGATAAGGTCTATGACTTTTCTAGGCTACAAATACATTATAATATCCTGCTGTATACACTGAACTTAATCCGGAGGCGCATCCGCACTTCAATTACCTCTTCCTCTTCGCAGAGATCTCAATGCACGGCCTTCAACACAGAACTTTCGATAGCCGAGCATCAAAGAAATGTAGATCTAAAATAATGCATACAAAGGATGTAGGCTTAAAAGAAAAAACGAAACAGGCCTACTCGATAACTAATCTGTTTCATCTGTTTGAGGAAAGTAGCTTAGAAGACGCAATTCAAATAGTTCTAGAAATGTTTTTTTTAAAGGATTTTTACAATAATGATTAGAGCAATGTTCTAAGAATTCCTCTTCACTATCAAACATTTCAGCACATAATCCACAGCCATACGATCTGGAATTAGAAGTATCTACATCATCGCCAACAATGAAGTGATTTTGAGAGAGGAATTTTTCCTTTGGACTTGGGATTTTGCTCGGTATGTGTGAAAGTTCTCTCGCATGGGCTGATGAAGACATTTCTTCTCTTTCAACACGGCAGCTGCCTTCAGTGCATAATTTCAATCTCATTCCTGAAGAAGTTCCGAATGATTCTTCTGCATTGTTTTCATGTAATTCACTCCTGCAGAAATATTTCCCAGCGTGTGTACTAGTATACTCATTAAGATTGCTGTTCGACGCATAGGCCTAATCGTTGTGCGTCTTGACATGGAGTTTCAGGTGACCCATGCAAGTAAATTTCCCGCAACAAAAATCGCACTTATACGACGTTGCTTTAGTATGTTCTCTTGTATGGCGTTTGAGGCTGCATATCCATGCATATGTTCTGCTGCAGAAATTGCACTTGAATGGACCAGTGTGGGTGTTCAAGTGATTTGTAAGATAATCGCCGTGTGAAAACGATTTCTTGCATATATTGCACCTATATCGTGTTATTTCAATGTGATTCCTTGCATGATATTCCAGATCCTGCTTCGATGCAAATTCTTCGGGACAATGATGGCACTTCAATGGCTTATCGGAATGGCGTCTAATTAAATGCCGCGTAAGACTATGTTTGGTTGAAAATGTTTTCTGACAAAGATCACATTTGTATGGCTTCTCTCCAGTGTGAATTCGTCTATGACGTTTCAGATATTCCTTCAGAGCAAATGCTTTGCTACACAAATTGCACTTGTAAGGATTCTCGTCAGTATGGATTTTTCTATGGTCTTCAAGATATTGTTTTATTGTAAACACTTTGTAACACTGATCGCACTTGAATGGCTTCTCTTTCAAGTGGTCAATTGAATGTCGTCTAAGATTTCGTTTGGCTGTAAATGCTTTCTGACAAAGATCACATTTGTGTTGCTTTTCCCCAATGTGACGTCTTTGATGCCGTTTCAGATATTTGTTAAGAGCAAATGTTTTGAGACATAGATTGCACTTGTATGGCTTCTCTCCAGTGTGGCTTATTCTATGGAAGATAAGAAGCTGTTTCATTGCAAATGCCATGGGGCAAAGATCACATGCGTATGGTTTCTCCCGTGTGTGGGTTCTTTCATGGCTTTTCAAATATTTCCTTATCGCAAATTCTTTGGGACATAGATTGCATTTGTATGGCTTCTCTCCAGTGTGGCTTCTTATATGGTGGGTGAGATTCTGCTTCATTATAAATGCTTTGGGGCAGAGATCGCATTTGTATGGTTTCTCCCCTGTGTGTAATCTTTCATGATATTTCAGATATTGCCTCAATGCATATTCTTTTGGACATAAATGACACTTGTATGGCTTCTCACCTGTGTGAATTCGTCTATGGTACTTCAGATAGTGTTTCATTGTAAAGGCTTTCCGACATTGATCACACTTGAAAGACTTCTCTTTCAATTGGTTAATTGAATGTCGCTTAAGATTTTGTTTCATTGTAAATGCTCCTGGACATAGATTACATTTGAATGGTTTCTCACTAGTATGAACACTTATATTAAGGTGTTGCAGAGTTTGCTTTGCTGTAAACGCTTTAAATACAGCATTAGTTGCACTTGGATGACTTCTATCCAGTGCGACTTCTTTTATGGCACACCAGATGATGTTTCTTTGGAAATGCTTTGGGACACATATTGCACATGTATGGTTTTTTCTCTGTGTGGATTCGGTTAGCTATTTTCTATTTGAAACTCTTCATGGGTTTACACTCCTGTAATCGAAGAATCACGTTTCTACTCATACCATTATTGTTTATTTCAAAACATGTACCGTATTAACTATCTTAACCATATATTCTAATTAGCAATTATAGCCATACTGTCATTCGTGCTGATGTAAATTAACCTATGCCTGTTGATTTGGGCAGTATGAGAATTGTGGAAAAATAACTGGGGGGTTGGACCATTATTTACTTGGAATTGGGGGGTAAAAAAACAACTTTAACATGGGGGTCTAAGAAAGACTGGGGGGTTGGGTTAAACCGTAGTTTAGGCTGTTTAATTATTTTCATTATCGATATCCCGTAGTTTAGGCTGTTTAATTAATAAACGCCTAAAATCATGAATGTAACGCGGCATAAAACGCGCTATTCCAATTTCTGAACATTCGCAACCGGAAGTAGCAATATAAACCGAAAACGCGAGAAGATGGAAGCTAGATTGACGAAAAAACGGTACTTTTTTTTATCCGACAACCAATTTCTTACATTCGATGACAAATATTTAGTGACGAAATAGAAGCGGGATTTTACGCATGAGGGTCGGTTAGGGCTCAGGTTAGGCGTCGTGAGGGTCGGTTAGGGTTAGTTTTAGGGTTAGTGTAGTCATTCTGCTGAAAATGAAGCTGGATTGATGAAAAACGCTTGAGAAGTAGAACCTGGATAAAGGCATTTTATACCTGAAATGGAAGCTGGATAAAGGCATATTTATAGTTGAAATGGAAGCTGGATTGAACCTGGCGATCCAGAAATTACTTGTATATCATTTATACACATGCAAATAATTTAACAGCCTCACTTTTTCGCCAAATAATTAAACAGCCTAAACTACGGTTTAACCATATAGTCAATACAGCCAGACAAAGTTGAACTTAAAATATTTGCAGTAAACTTGATTAATGAATCGATAAAGATTCATAAATATGATAAAGAAGAATAGGCCTACGTAAATTCTGCTGATAAATGGCGGAAGAGACCGATCTAAACAAAACCTGTCAAAAAGTTCAATTGAATTTTAGAGCAAGGCGCGAAGCATTCACGTGACTATAGGGCTATTCCAGAGAAAATTGATTTTTTTTCGCAGGCCCACCTATATTCTACGCCTAAACATTACCCCATGAAAACTTTACATCAATCATCGCATTTTTTGCACCCAAAAAATCAGAAAAATCATCCCGCTTTTTGTTTTGGTCTGAAGATTTTCATCCGTCATCCCACTTCGTGGTTTGTAATCAATATTTTAATCGGAAAAAATAATGGCCTCGAAGCCATTTCTCCATGTAGGCCTAATTTCAGCGGCGATTTAGTAATTTCGTTGCAGCATTGTGGACGGTTGGCCTAGAAAGCAATTCCACAATAATTATTGGTCTACCGACAACTCGTGGTCTAACGACAACCGGTCTACATATGAAAGAGAAGCTGGATTCATGAAAATGGGATTTTATCTTAGCCTAAATGGAAGCTGGGTTGATGATTTTCATTAATGTATTTCAACATGCATCCAGCTTTTACTTCAGATCTAAAATACATTAATACAGATTCTATTTCTCACCCGTTATTTTCGTCAATCCAGTTTCTATTTCAGATACAAAAATACCCTCATACAGTCATACATTTAATTAACTAAGCGTTTTTCATCAATTCAGCTTCTATTTCAGATGTAGAAATACCTTCATCCAGCTTATTTCTCATGCGTTACTTTCGTCAATAGAACTTCCGTTTCACCTGTTAAAGAACCGCCATCCAGATTCCATTTCTCATGCGGTTTTTTCAATCCAACTTTTACTTCACCTGTATAAAACTGTCATCCAGCTTCCATTTCTCAAGCGGTGGATCAGTTATCTGTAGACCAGTTGTCGATAGACTAATTGTCCGGAGACCACTTGTCGTTATACGAGCTGTCGTGACATGCTATAAAGCTGTTTCGACATCTAAATATGCCCGGAAGTGGTCTTTAAAACGTCAGAATGCTGATTCATAAAGGATATTTGAACTAGCACGTTTGTTTATTAATGTTTACTCTTTAAAATTAGTAGACTTAAGCTATGTGTGCCTTCTGGTAGACTCAGTAAATGCAAGATGCCTTTGGACTGAATTGACCCGACCCACTTCGAATTCAGTGCCGCGCACACGACATATCGAATCCGCTTATTGCATCGTATAGGCCTATAGGCTAATATATAGCCTATGAGACAATAAGCGGATTCGAATATATTATATTCGTTTAATAGAGAAAAACAATCTGACAATAACGCAGAAATGTTAACATGAGTAATAAAGAATAACTAAAGTTCAGTTAGATAGGCCAGTGTTAGAATAATCTAGTAAATATTTTTATATAATGATCGTGGAATAAATTGAGTCATCTTTTGGTGGGGAAGTATGTTTGTGTGCTCTAGGTCTTAATTTGTGAGAGGAGGGGGGACGGAGTGAAGGTAGGAGTTGGTGAAGAACATGTTTGGGGTTGTGTATAATGGAGAAAAGGAGTTTAGCATCAGCTATGTTGGCAAGTTCGGAGACTGTCGGAAAGGTTTGCTCTAGGTAACCTAGGCGTTTATCTCTTTGTAAAGAGTTTTTCAAGGCGTTCTTTATCGGAAGCCAGGGTGACCCCACCAGGATGGGGAGGCATAAAGTAATTTAGCCACGGTAGTGGCTTTGGTTACCTTATGGATGGATGCGGAAGAGAGGCCATGGGTTCTGAGTTTTCTGATAGCATAAAAAGAGGAGCAAGTAGCTGTGAGGTGGTCTATGTGGGCTGTGAGTTTGAGGTTATCTTGAAGGATGACACCCAGTATTTTCATGTAGGCCTATAAAAGTTTTATGCTGAAAAACGGCTTCGGTTGACGAAAGAAAACTGAGGTTATCGATTGCCAATGTTTTGCCGATTCTATTCGTCATTGTAGATTGACCACGCAATCTCTGAGGAATGCTTTCAGAGAATAAACACAATCAATAAATAACAAACAACCAAAAACACAGCGACTTTGATTCACCAACTGAAATGAAAATAGAGAATGAGAATGCTTTTCAAGCTTTGGTATACATCACAAAATTGCCAGATGGGCATACACTGTCATTTGACTGAGATTAGGAACATTCTGTTTAGATCAAGCTTATGCCTTTTCTAGGCTACACAATATACCGTATCATATAGGCCTATTGTTGTTTATACTGAACTTAACCCGCCAACGCATCGGCACTTCGATCACTTCCTAGACGTTCCTAATGCACATCAGAACTTTCAATAGCCGAATATCAAGGTATTTTAGATCGTATTTATAACAGATGTAAAAGACAAAACCTTACAGGCCTGTACTTGATAACTAATCCGTTTTATCTGTTTGAGGAATGTAGCTTAGAAGACGCAATTCGAATAGTTCAAGAAATGTGTCTTTTTGAGGATTTTCACAAGAATGGTAATAGCAATGTTGTAAGAATTCCTTTTCAATATCAAACATTTCAGCACATAATCCACAGCCATAAGATCTAGAAGTAAAAATATCTACATCATCACCAACAATGAAGTGATTCTGAGAGAGGAATTTTTCTTTTGGACTTGGGATGTGTGAAAGTTCTCTCGCACGGGCTGATGACGACAGTTCTTCTCTTTCAACACAGCTGCTGTCTTCAGTACATAATTTCAATCCCATTCCTGAAGAAGCTCCGAAGGATTCTTCTGCATTGTTTTCATGTAATTCACTCTTGCACACATATTTCCCAGCGTGTGTACTAGTATACTCATTAAGATTGCTGTTCGACGCATAATCGTTGTGCGTCTTGACATGGCGTTCCAGGTGACCCTTGCAAGTAAATATCCCACAACAAAAATCGCACTTATACGACGTTTCTTTAGTATGATCTTTTGTATGACGTCTGAGATTGCTTTTCCATGCATATGCTTTACTGCACACGTTGCACTTGAATGGACCAGTGTGGGTGTTCAAGTGTTTTGTAAGATAATCACTGCAAGGAAACGATCTGTTGCATATATTGCACCTATATCGTGTTATTTCAATGTGGCTTTTCCCATGGTATTCCAGATCTTGCTTCGATTTAAATTCTTCCGGACAAAGATGGCACTTCAATGGCTTCTCTGCATGGCGTCTAATTGAGTGTCGTCTAAGATTTCGCTTGGTTGAAAATGTTTTCTGACAAAGGTCACATTTGTATGGTCCCTCAACTTTGTGATTTATTCTATGACCTTTCAGCTGTTCTTTGAGAGCAAATGCTTCGCTACACAGATTGCACTTGTAGGTTTCCTTGCCAGAATGGATTCTTCTGTGATCGTCGAGATATTGTTTTATTGTAAACACTTTGTAACATTGATCGCATTTGAATGGCTTCTCTGCAGTGTGTCTAATTGAATGTCGTCTAAGATTTCGCTTTGTTGAAAATGTTTTCTGACAAAAATCACATTTGCACGGTCCCTCAACTTTGTGAATTATTCTATGACCTTTCAGCTGTTCTTTGAGAGCAAATGCTTTGCTACACAGATTGCACTTGTAGGTTTCCTCGCCAGAATGGATTCTTCTGTGATCGTCGAGATATTGTTTTATTGTGAACACTTTGTAACATTGATCGCATTTGAATGGCTTCTCTTTCAAATGGTCAATTGAATGTCGTCTAAGATTTCGCCTTGTTGGAAATATTTTATGACAAAGACTACATTTGTATGGCTTCTCCCCAGTATGAAGTCTTTTATGGTGTTTCAAATCATATTTCACTGCAAATGCTTTTGGACATATACTGCACTGGTATGGCTTCTCTTCACTGTGCCTAAGTGAATGTAGTCTAAGATTTTGTTTGGTTGGAAATGCTTTCTGACAAAGATCACATTTGTATGGCTTCTCACCAGTGTGACGTCTTTTATGGCGCTTCAAATAAAGGTTCAGGGCAAATGCTTTTGGACAAAGATCACATTTGTACGACTTCTCTCCAGTTTGCACATGGCCTCTCCTATGATCGCTAAGATGCTGCTTCATTGCAAATGCATTGGTGCAAATATCGCAATTGTATGGTTTCTCCCCTGTGTGGGTTCTTCTATGATATTCCAGATATTGTTTCGTTGAAAACGCTTTGTTACATTGATTGCACTTGAATGGCTCCTCTTCAGTGTGCCTAATTGAATGCCGTCTAAGAGTTTGTTTTTCTATAAATGCTTTCTGACAAAGATCACATTTGTAAGGCTTTTCCTCAATGTGATATTTTGTATGTTGTTTTAGATATTTCTTCAGAGCAAATGCTTTGGGACATTTATTACACTTGAAGGGCTTCTCACCAGTGTGGAGACTTTCATGGTTTTCGAGAGTTTGTTTCGCTGTAAACACTTTGAAGCATTGATTACACTTGTATGGCTTGTCTCCAGTGTGGGTTGTTCTATGGTCGCTAAGATTCTGTTTAATTGCAAATGCACTGGGGCAAAGATCGCATTTGAATGGTTTCTCCTCTGTGTGGGTTCTTTTATGGTATTTCCGATATTGCCTCGTTGCAAATTCTTTGGGACATAGGTTGCACTTGTATGGCTTCTCACCAGTGTGGCCTCTTCTATGGTAGTTAAGATTCTGCTTAATTGCAAATGCCTTGAGGCAAAGATCGCATTTGTATGGTTTCTCCCCTGTGTGAATTCTTTCGTGGGGTTTCAGACATTGCCCCATTGCATATTCTTTGGGACATAACTTGCACTTGAATGGCTTCTCTTGAGTATGGCTTATTTCATGGTATAACAGATGATGCTTCATTGCGAATTCTTTAGTACATTTATTGCACTTGTATGGCTTCTCTCCAGTGTGCATTATTCTATGGTCTTTGAGATATTGTTTTATTGTAAACGCTTTACAACATTGATTCAAATTCAAATTCTATATTGTTCCCCAAAATAAACATATTAAACAGAACAGTATAACACAAGTGGTATTTGACAATTAAGTCGTTCAACAAAGACTATGGAAATTGATTAGGGAGCAATAGGCACTCCAAAAGTGACGGAGTCCCGCTTAGTAGGGGCCTATATACTGGGATGAAATTACAAGGTGGTGGAGGTGGTAATGGATAAGGGAATATACGTTAAAAAACTGCATACATTTATACAGTGACAATTACATCTAAGTACGAGTTGAAGTCTTAACTATAACTTAACTAACAAACACAGCTGAGTTTAATTAAATATAAATTAGTGTGTGCGCACGTGCACGGATTTTAAAGTGGCTAAGGGATGTTACCAAGCGGAGTTCTTTAGGTAGACTGGTAGAGTGATCGTAATTGAATGGCTTTTATTTCAAGTGGTTAATATAATGTCGCTTAATATTTTGCTTTCTTGGAAATGTTCTCTGACATACAGTACGTCAAATTTTGAATGGTTTCTCACCACTATGCATAATCTTACTTATATTATGGTGTTGCTGAGTTTGCTTCGCTGTAAACGCTTTAGAGCATTGGATGGACATGGATGGCTTCTCTTCAGTGTGACTTCTTATTATGTTTAATTGGAAATGCATTGGGACATAATATATTGCACCTGTATGGCTTCTCCGCTGTTTTGATTCTGTTTGCTATTTTCTATTTGAAACTGTTGATGGGTTTAGACTCCTTTAATTGAAGAAAATACTTTTCTAATCAAGCAATATGGTTATTTAAAAACATGGGCATACCTGGGAACGGCGGTCCCAAATTATAACATTAGGCCTAACAAAAAAAGAGTTGTGTTTCCGGTAACCCGACCGACCCTCTTTTATTGCCGCGACTCAAATAATTTTGTAAAAAAAATTTATTTAAAAAAATTATTTAAAAAAAAAAAAAAATTTTGAAAAAAAAAATTTCATTAAAAAAAATAATTATTTTTTAACATTTGTATTGACATAACAAACAAGACATCAACAATATGAAATTAACAGGACTGTTTTCTAGAGCAGTTTTAGGTGCAAACAGTCCGGAAATAGGCAGTTTATACTTGCTTAGAACACGTACTTTGTTGCAGCGTGTACCGTTGTGCAAAAAAGACTAGCGGGCTATACTTTTTCAGATAGTCGCTGCATAAAAATATTTTACCAAAATAAAAATATTTTCCGACCTACCTACCCAATTTTTTTTAGCTCTGTTACCGGAAACACAACATTTTTTTAGGCCTTAAGTAAATCAACATGATGTGTCGTAATAGTGCGGTGTATTGGATGGGCGCATAGAAACGGTTTCTTTTTCACGCCACACTTATGAAACGACCAGCTGGAATAATGAGACAGTAATTGAGAAATGGAAGCTGGATGAAGAACTTTTACAGGTGAAATGAAGGTGAATTGATGAAAAAAAAACGCAAGTGAAATATAAGCTGGATGAAGGTATTTTTATATCTGAAATAGAAGCTGGATTGGTTAGTTGAACGGTTGAGAAATAGAACCTGGATGATGGACATAATAAGTTAAATGGAAGATGGATTAATTAAAACGCTTGCGAAATGGATGCTGGATTCCTTAGGTATACATGTAGGTGAAAAAGAAATTGGATTGACGAAAATTAAACTTGAGAATTTGAAACTGGATTGTTGATTTTAGTGATGCATTTCAGCATTCATCCAGCTTCCATTTCTGCTGGAATGCCGTTTATCCAGCTTCTATTTCACCACACATCATGTTTAAAACCTTCTCAGGAGATAGCCTATCGATTTATGTAATTTTATAATTTGGGACCGCCGTTCCTATGTATGCCAAAACATGCAAGGTTGATAACTATCTTAACATAAATTCCAATTATAGGCCTAATGTCGATAATGCTGATGTAAAGCTACTGTACAGTGCTCGGCCTGATGTTTTCGAAAATTAAACGAATTTGCATACACCAAGAAAGCCAATAGGCCTACAGCCAGACAGCGTTGAAATCAAAATGTTTGCCATAATTCTTGCTTAAAGAATCGATTAAGAATCATACGAGAAATACCCGGGCATTAGTAGTAGGCTACAACATGACGGAAAAAGCGATATAAACAAAATCTGTAAAAAAGAAACGTTAAGTTCATTTGAATACGAGAGAAGGCCGCGAAGCACTCACGTGACTAAGGCTATTCCCGAGTAAATTATTTTTTTTCCTCAGGTATACCTATTCTGCGTCGGAGAATGGCCATAGGATGTGTGACACGTAGCGGATGTCTAACTTATCAAATTGACTTGACACACAGTTTTGATGGACCCATTGTTTGTTGAAAATTTAAAATGGACAGTGATACATAATAATACAGTAAAAGAGTAGACAGAAATATAAAGTGCGACCGTGGGCGGATACAGAAATGTTTGAAAGGGCGGGCAAAATCGTGGCCTTGGGTCTGGAAAATTAATTTTTTATCCTTCACGTCCGCCAAAAAAGCTGATAACCTTTTTTGTTTATGTCGTCAAGTCCAAATCTTAGGAAAAACATACAATTTTATTCGCCAAAAAAGCTGATGACTTTGTTTAGTCGTCAAAAGTCCAAACCTTAGGAAAAACATAGGCCCTAGGCCTACCATTTTACCCGCCAAAAAACTGATGACCTTTTTTAGTCGTCAAATAAAAATGCTGGGAAAATCATACCATTTCCAAAGGTTCATTATCAACTGGGCGAATTTCCAAAGGGCGCAATCAAAAAGGCGAAACTGCATAGAGCGCATTGTTTTTAGAGCGCACGGTCGAAAGGGCGAAATCAAAAGGGCGCATGTATCCACCGTTGAAACATTAGCCTATTTTCGTCAAACCACTGAAACCAGCTTCTATTTTTAGGCACTATTTTCATCAATTCAACTAGCCTATTTCACCAATAAAAGAACTTTCATCCAGCTTCAGATTACCCCCTGGAAACTAGATTTGCATCAATCATCGCATTTATTGCACTAAAAATCAGAAAAATCTTCCCACTTCTTGTCTTGGTCTGAAGATTTTCATCCGTCATCCCACTTCGTGGTTTGTTATCAATATTTTAATCGAAAAAAATAATAGGCCTAGTCTCGAAGCCTATGTATGGTCTTCATATGACTACAAGATGAAGGTTTCATCTTGTATGGTCTTCAATATGACTACAAGATGAAGGATTCATCTTGTAGGCCTATGGTCTTCAATATGACTGAGAATCTTTCATCAACTCATGTCTTGGACATTGTAGATGATACTTCATCTAATACAGTCTTGTGATAACGGAGAATCTTTCATAGGTTCAATTAGGCCTATCTTGTTTAACTTAAGATTAAGAAGTTGCCTATAATACTTCCTTAGGGGCCGTCCATAAAGTACGTCACGCTATTTTTGACCATTTTACCCCCCTCCCCTGTCACAAACTGTCACAAGTCTCGGACCTCCCTAAAGTACGTCACACTTTCTCGGACCCCCCCCCCCCCCTAAAGTACATCACACTTTCGATTTTTTTTAAAATTAACACCTTATTCAAATTTAATGTAAAACACACTTCACTATTAAACGGTAAAGTTTCCACTTAAAAGAACTATCACATTATTAAAATGACTTTAATAGTAGAATAGTTAATTGTCAACAGTTGTCACAGTTATTCATTGAAGCAGTAACTCAATGTAGATTGAATTTGAAAACAAAAATTGCAAAAATTAGACTAGACAATTATATAATACACATCGTTTAAAAAAATAAATGTGTGACGTCACACATGGCCTGACCCCCTCCCCTTGTCACAAACTGTCACACTTTCTTACACCCCCTCCCCCTGGAGCGTGACGTACTTTATGGACGGCCCCTTCTTCCATAATATGACACATCAAGGACATAAAATGCAAAAACGTTAAACTTATCTTTATCTTTAGCAATATGCAAGCAATTTATAAAAATACGTAATTTTAACTCAGAATAGGTTTTGTTCAAGTTGATCAGAATTATTGGTGACCGGACAAAATGGTAGCGGACAAAATGGCACGGACAAAATGGTATGGATAAAATGAAAGATGGATTAGTGAAATTTTATATATGAAATAGAAGCTGGATTAATGAAAAGACGCATGTGAAATGGAAGCTGGATGAAGGCTCTGCATTGATATTTTTTATATATGAAATTTAAGCTGGACTGATGAGAATAACGCTTTAGACATAGAAGCTGTATCAGGGTATTTTTTTATAGCTGAAAATTGTGGATTAGATGATCTTAAAAATTGTGAATCATCTAATCCACAGCTGGATAAATGAAATATGCATTACAAATGGAGGTTGGTTTAAGAAATCTTACGGCTGAAATTGAAGCTGTATAGGCTACATCGTGAAACACATGAATGAAAGACATCAATCCAGCTTCCATTTCTCAAGCATTTTTTTTCGCCAACCCGGCTTATTTTTCTCAATTTTTTTCTTCACTATAGAGCTGTATTTCAGCCACAAAAAAGGCATCTACCCTCTATTTCAGCAATAAAATACCCTCATCCAGCTTCAATTTATTCATAGTTTTTCCGTACCATTTTGTCCATAGGCCTACCATTTTGTCCGCTACCATTTTGTCCTAGAACCGACTTAGGTATTTTGACCCGCAGCAGTTAGAATTGTGGATGAAAATTTCCTCATGTAGGCCTAAACAAGTTTCATGCTCCAAGACGGCATCGGCTGACGAAGGATACAGATCTGAGTTTATCGATCGCCGATGTTTTGCGATTCAGTGGATATGAACGACGCAGTCCCCAGAGGAATGCTTTCAGCCAAACAAACGAACAAACACAATAAATAAATTTAAAAAAACATTGACTTTGATTCATGATGTCACCAAGTTGTGTCTGTCGTTGTCAAGGCGCCCTTGTAGCAGCATGGCTGCGTTATGGCGCCATAGAAATTGTCATTATTATTTTTATTTATTATTATTATATCACGATGGAAACACAGAATTATGAGAATGGTTCTTTCTCTTCAAAATCTGGCAAAACGTCATTGCCTGACGGGCAAACATTGTCATCTGACTGAAATACACATACTGTAAAAATTAGGCATATGACTTTTCTTGGCTACGCATACAGTATCGTAATAAGCCAAAATCTTACAGGCCTAATCGGTAACTAATCTGTTTTATCTGCTTAAGGAATGTAGCTTAAAAGACGCAATTCAAATAGTTCAAGAAATGTGTCCTTTTGAGAATTTTCACAATAATGATTATAGCAATGTTCTAAGAATTCCTTTTCAATGCCAAACATTACAGCACATAATCCACAGCCATAAGATCTGGTGTCAAAATCATCTAATCCACAGCCATAAGATCTGGTGTCAGAATCATCTAATCCACAGCCATAAGATCTGGTTTTAAGATCATCTAATCCACAACCATAAGATCTGGTGTCAGAATCATCTAATCCACAGCCATAAGATCTGGTGTCAGAATCATCTAATCCACAACCATAAGATCTGGTGTCAGAATCATCTAATCCACAGCCATAAGATCTGGTGTCAGAATCATCTAATCCACAGCCATAAGATCTGGTGTCAGAATCATCTAATCCACAGCCATAAGATCTGGTGTCAAGATCATTTAATCCATAGCCATAAGATTTGGTGTCAAAAGCATCTACATCATCACTACAAATGAAGTGATTCTGAGAGAGTACTTTTTCTTCTGGATTTCGGATTTCGCACAAGTTCAATCGTCTTACATCGTCTTTCTTCAGATGAGTCTGCATTGCATCCAGTAATTCAGTCTTGTAGAAATATTCCTCAGCTTTCGGAATGCTGTTCGACGCATAATCTTTGTGCGTCTCTACATGGCGATCCAGATTGTCCGTGCTAGTAAATGTTCGGAAACAAAAATCGCATTTATAAGACGTTTCTTTAGTATGTTCTCTTGTGTGGTGTTGGAGACTGCCTTTCGACGCATATGCTTTGGAACACAAACTGCACTTAAATGGATTTCCACCAGTGTGGGTGTTCAAGTGATTTGTTAGATGTTCATCGCATGGAAACGATTTCTTGCATATATTGCACCTATATCGAGTTTCTTCACCGTGGCTTCTTTCGTGGTGTTCCAAATGTTGCTTGGATGTAAATTCTTCGGGACAAAGATGGCACTTCAATGGCTTCTCTGTATAGTGCTTACGTGAATGTAGTCTAAGATTTTGCCTGGTTAGAAATGATTTCTGACAAAGATCACATTTGTATGGCTTTTTCCCAATGTGACATCCTTCATGTTGTCTCAGATATTTTTTCAGAGCAAATGCTTTGAGACATATATTGCACTTGTATGGCTTCATACCCGTGTGGAGAATTCCATGGCGTTTTAGAGTTTGTTTCGTTGTAAAAACTTTGAAGCATTGATTGCACTTGTATGGCTTCTCTCCAGAGTGGCTTCTTATATGGTCGGTAAGAGTCTGCTTCATTGCAAATGCCTTGGGGCAAAGATCGCATTTGTATGGTTTCTCCCCCGTGTGGGTTCTTTCATGGTATTTAAGGTTTTGCCTCAATGCATATTCTTTGGGACATTTATTGCACTTGTATGGCTTATCACCAGTGTGGATACTTCCATGGCGTTCCAGAGTTTGTTTCGTTGTAAACTCTCTGAAACATTGATTGCATTTGTATGGCTTCTTTCCAGTGAAGGTTCTTCTATGGTCGTTAAGATTCTGTTTAATTGCAAATGCACTGGGGTAAATATCGCATTTGTGTGGTTTCTCCTCTGTGTGGGTTCTTTCATGGTATTTCAGAAATTGCCTTGTTGCAAATTCTTTGGGACATAGATTGCACTTGTATGGCTTCTCTCGAGTATGGCTTCTTCTATGGTCGCTAAGATTCTCCTTAAGTGCAAATACGGTGGGACAAAGGTCGAATTTGAATGGCTTCTCACATTCGTGTGTTCTTTCATGGAATTTCCGAAATTGCCTCGTTGCAAATTCTTTTGGACATAGATTGCACTTGTATGGCTTCTCCCCAGTGTGGCCTCTTCTATGGTAGATAAGATGCTGCTTCCTTGCAAATGCAATTGGGCAGAGGTCGCACTTGTAGGGTTTCTCCCCTGTGTGTATTCTTTCATGGTTTTTCAGACAATTCCTTATTGCGTATTCTTTGGGACATAACTTGCACTTGTATGGCTTCTCTTGAGTGTGGCTTATTCCGTGGTATAACAGATGATGCTTCATTGGAAATGCTTTAGGACATTTCGTCGGCCGAGAACCAGGTTGTTCTAACTCCACTTTTTATGTTTTGGGACATTTTGATACCGTTGAATTTGGCGCAATTTGCTCTATCCCCACATGAAGTTAGAACATTCATAGACATTTCGGAAGTACCAAAAAACCCAGAATTATAGTGTTCTATTTCCATTTTGACAGTATGTTTATGGACTAGCTTGTTCTATGTCCACGTGAAACGCGGCCGATCCTATTTTTAGCCAGGCATTGAGCGCTATGTTGTTCTATCTCAAACTATGTCAAACATGGCGGACTACTCAGTGAGAAGAGGATCGAGAAATCGCCGAAAACTGCGAAGAGATGACGAATTTACTTATGAATTTACAACCAAAAGATCGAGGTAAGAACATTTAATTGGGTTTATGAAGTAAAAGCTACCTTTCACGTGTTGATGAGCATATTATAGTGATTACCATTGTGTGCATCGGTTTATTGTATTCGCAGTGGTATGGAGATAGAACAATCTAGTGGAGACAAATGTTTTGGTTAAAGCTGTGAGGTTGATTCAGACTGCACAATCATAGACCAACAAGACATTATTAAAGTAGTAGAACATTCAGCCTAATTTTAGTTATATCTCTTATAATTAAATTTGTATTGAGAAATAACACATTTCATTATTATTTTTTCTTATTCATACATATTCACAAACCGAAAAAGTTGGAGTCATGAACATACAATTCATTATTAAGTGCCTGTACCTCGAAGGTATTATTATAGTAATATTTATTATCAGAAACAGGAAGCATAAGACAAACATAAAATGTAGAAAAATTTCACTGTTATTTTCCCACTAACAATACTGCTGCGGTAGAGTGCCCCGAAAGGCCACAGAGTAGCAGTGTTATAGTACTTTGGATTGTGATAGATAGATAGATGTTGCAGGAAGAAACAGGTTGCTCTGTTGGCGCTGTTTACTGAAATCATGGTAAAATAATCATTGACTAATGGAATGTTTGCTTGTTCATTATGATTGTGTTAGACATTACAACCATGACACGGACCACATGCCGATGGCAACCGCCATCTCTGCTGCGACACAAGCAGACGAAACAACGGCTGGGGAAGTCCCTGCTCTACTGGAAAGTGACAGCATGCCGATGGCAACCGCCATCTCTGCTGCGACACAAGCAGACGAAACAACGGCTGTGGAAGTCCCTGCTCTACTGGAAAGTGACAGCATGCCGATGGCAACCGCCATCTCTGCTGCGACACAAGCAGACGAAACAACGGCTGTGGAAGTCCCTGCTCTACTGGAAAGTGACAGCATGCCGATGGCAACCGCCATCTCTGCTGCGACACAAGCAGACGAAACAACGGCTGTGGAAGTCCCTGCTCTACTGGAAAGTGACAGCATGCCGATGGCAACCGCCATCTCTGCTGCGACACAAGCAGACGAAACAACGGCTGTGGAAGTCCCTGCTCTACTGGAAAGTGACAGCATGCTGATGGCAACCGCCATCTCTGCTGCGACACAAGCAGACGAAACAACGGCTGTGGAAGTCCCTGCTCTACTGGAAAGTGACAGCATGCCGATGGCAACCGCCATCTCTGCTGCGACACAAGCAGACGAAACAACGGCTGTGGAAGTCCCTGCTCTACTGGAAAGTGACAGCATGCTGATGGCAACCGCCATCTCTGCTGCGACACAAGCAGACGAAACAACGGCTGTGGAAGTCCCTGCTCTACTGGAAAGTGACAGCATGCTGATGGCAACCGCCATCTCTGCTGCGACACAAGCAGACGAAACAACGGCTGTGGAAGTCCCTGCTCTACTGGAAAGTGACAGCATGCCGATGGCAACCGCCATCTCTGCTGCGACACAAGCAGACGAAACAACGGCTGTGGAAGTCCCTGCTCTACTGGAAAGTGACAGCATGCCGATGGCAACCGCCATCTCTGCTGCGACACAAGCAGACGAAACAACGGCTGTGGAAGTCCCTGCTCTACTGGAAAGTGACAGCATGCCGATGGCAACCGCCATCTCTGCTGCGACACAAGCAGACGAAACAACGGCTGTGGAAGTCCCTGCTCTACTGGAAAGTGACAGCATGCTGATGGCAACCGCCATCTCTGCTGCGACACAAGCAGACGAAACAACGGCTGTGGAAGTCCCTGCTCTACTGGAAAGTGACAGCATGCTGATGGCAACCGCCATCTCTGCTGCGACACAAGCAGACGAAACAACGGCTGTGGAAGTCCCTGCTCTACTGGAAAGTGACAGCATGCCGATGGCAACCGCCATCTCTGCTGCGACACAAGCAGACGAAACAACGGCTGTGGAAGTCCCTGCTCTACTGGAAAGTGACAGCATGCTGATGGCAACCGCCATCTCTGCTGCGACACAAGCAGACGAAACAACGGCTGTGGAAGTCCCTGCTCTACTGGAAAGTGACAGCATGCTGATGGCAACCGCCATCTCTGCTGCGACACAAGCAGACGAAACAACGGCTGTGGAAGTCCCTGCTCTACTGGAAAGTGACAGCATGCCGATGGCAACCGCCATCTCTGCTGCGACACAAGCAGACGAAACAACGGCTGTGGAAGTCCCTGCTCTACTGGAAAGTGACAGCATTCCGGCGGTGACAGTAGTATCCGCGACCGCAGCAGAACTCTATGACATTAATATGCTGGCTGCAGAAGTCTCCGCCTTCCTGGGAATGGATAACATACCCTCGGCGGTAGAAGTCTCCGGGATGGCAGAACTATATGTTTCGACATCAGAAGTATCAGCCCTTTTTGAAATGGACAGTACATCTGCGGCGACAGAAGACTTAGTCTCTCTGGCGACAATGGAAGTCTCTGCGCTCCCAGAAACAGACAACATATCGGTTATGGCGGAGGAAGCCGTGTCGTCATTGCAGTCATGTGACTTACTGTTGATAAATATCCGTGAGTTATTGGGACAGGATGTTAATGAAGTGTATCAATCATCGAACTCCAGCCAGCCTGTTGAATCTTTTTTCTGCTCTACTCTACCTGAACAGAGCGAGTCCAGTGAACGTAAGGAAACTGTTGGTGGCGAAGTGAAGGTTCTAACGCGAAAACGCAAAAGACAGCAAGAGAATTGGAAGTGCACAGTTCGCAGAAGGAGTCGCCAGGCAGGCCTAGAATACATAAGCAGTGCAGGTGTTACCGTTGAGAAACGCTGCCATGCTCCAAAGACCGTGAAAGACTGCACGTCAAAATGCAGATTTAAATGTTCAACGCAGATTGAAGCGGAAACACGGCAACAGATACATGTCGACTTCTGGAAGCAAACTGATGATGGCAAAGCCAACTTCTATGTTAAAACTGTGCAGAGGATGGAGAAAGCACGGTGTCGGAAAGGAGAAGGTCCATCACGACGAACGTTCTCATACAAGTACTTTCTTACCTGCAATGACAAGCCTACTCGTGTATGCAAGCCATTTTACCTATCAACTCTGAATGTCAGCCAGCGCAGAATTGAATATGCTCATTCAGTAAAGAAAGATCCAGTAACAGGAATCGTTCGTGAAGACAAAAGAGGAAAACACAAAAAACATGACGTTGCCCTCGAGAGTCGCAAAGATGGAGTGCGTCGACACATAAGTTCATTCCCGACAGTTGAATCACATTACAGGAGAGCTTCTAGCAAGAAAGAATATTTAGAAGCAGAACTGAGTATTGCACGCATGTACCAGATGTATGTAGAGCAATGCAATGATAAACGTGAAACGTCGGAATCAGAGCTTAAAAAGATTGCATTTACTCAAGTGAAAGAAAGTATGTATCGGGATATTTTCAACCACAAGTTTAATCTCGAGTTCCACAAACCCAAGCAAGACAGGTGTGACATTTGTGAAGAATTTAAGAACAATAAGGAGGATGTCAAATTCCAACAACATGTGGCAGGTAAAATAGCAACAAAAGCAGAACGCGACAGGGACAGGAAGGTGATTGGGGCAGATTCTGAGGCAATTGTGTGTTTTGACCTGGAGAATGTACTTTCATGCCCACGTGCCAATATCTCAAATTTCTTCTACAAGCGGAAATTATCGGTCTATCATTTGACTGCACACTGTTCGACAGACAAACGTGGATACGGTGCAATCTGGTGTGAAACCACAGCTGGTCGTAGTGGCAATGATTTGGCAAGCGCATTGGTATCCATCCTTGACATGATTGTGAAGGAGCATCCTGGACTTTCTGAATTCATCCTGTGGTCCGATTCCTGCATTTCTCAGAATCGGAACTCAATAATGAGTTTTGCTCTGCAAAACTTTATGCACTCACACCCAAATGTGCAGCTCATTGAGCAGAAGTTCTGTGAGCCGGGTCATTCTGCCATCCAGGAAGTTGATAACATTCACAGCCACATTGAGAAGGTCCTGCAGTATGCAGAAGTGTATAGCCCACTGAGTTTAATGCGTTTGCTGCTAAAGGTGACACCAAAGCGACCGCTGAAACTACGACAAATGAAGAGGGATGACTTCAAAAACTATAAGGCTGCTGCAAAGAAGTTGAATTATGTGATGGTACCGTACAGTAAACTGAAGCATATTGTCTACAGCAATGCATCAGACTATTCTGTTCAATACAGAACATCATTTGAAGATGAGCTCTCTACAGTTTCTGTACAAACTCCAATCCAGTATAAACGAGCTAAGGCTAGTTTGCCTGCTGCTACGACCAGGGCTGCAAAGAACAGCAATGTAATGACGACCAGGGCTGCAAAGAACAGCAATGTAATGAATGTTCCTCATGCATCAGCGATGGCATGGCCTTCTGTTGCAAAAAGTTCTGGCGAACCGAAGGTCAGCGAAGAGAAGAAGGCAGACTTATTGTCCATGATCAAGTACATGCCGGCATTCGACGCAGAGTACATGAAATCACTGCTAGCTACTTCCACTACTACTGTAGCGTCAGATTCACTTTGCGATCAGGTCCCACCAAACAAGAAGAAGAAAACAGTTACATTGATGAATTAGTTATAAGCTTGGACAGTCGTGCTAAGAACATTACGCAATGACATAAACAACACTGTGCTGAGTTTCAGAGAAATTCAATAATAATTATCTTGATATTTAATATTTTTTGAGTTTCATTATGTGCAATGGTTAAAAGCATAAGGCATACTAACTTTATTGTGATAATCATTATGATAGTAAGATACTGTTACTACGGATTATGCTAATAGAATACTCTTGTATTGATTTCTCAAGCTGAGTTTTACAAAAAGTATTATATAATGACTGTAATGTAAAACTTCTACATTAAAAGCGTCACACGAAAGCCGTGTTAGGGAGACCAGCTTATTCACCGGCGCTTTATCAAAATAGTCTGCTATAATTTTAGCCAAACACCCTTGTCCTTTCCAATGCCAGGTCAACATAGGCGTAGGGGACATTTCAGGAGTGGGGGGCAAAAGTTTAACTTTTGCCCGAAAAATGTGACGACCTTTTTTTTTTAGTCGTCCGGTCGAAATTGCCCGAAAATTTCTTTACTTTTCCGCCCGAAAAATGTGACGACCTTTTTTTTTTCAGTTGTCCGGTCTAAATTCCGAAATTTCTTAATACATTTTTTTAACTTTTCCTCGGGATCCTTGCCCGAAAAACCAGACTTGCCCGAAATTTGGGGGGCATTTGCCCCCTCTGGAGCCCCGTCTCCTACGCCTATGCAGGTCAAGGTCTTATGGACTGCATGAGCAAGAGACTCCTGTAGGCTGTGAATCTATAATTTTCTTACAATAGCGAAATATGGGCCTAATTATGGAGTAGCTGTTGTAGCCTACAGTAACATTACTGTACAGTAAGTATGTTGTAGCTCTGTAACTAGTCTGTGCATGGACATAGAACAAACTAGTATTGGTAAAATGTGACTCTCTCATTGATGCAACTGCACGGATATGGACATAGAACAAACTAGTATTGGTGAAATGTGACTCTCTCATTGATGCAACTCCACGGATGGACATAGAACACTATGTTACGCAGAGCGAATTTCATTTTCATTGATATAACTCCAAAATTTAAATTTTTTTAATATAAACAACAAAAATAACATAGGCAACATTGTGGCTGAAAAATTCTGATTCTCCAGAGCTATTTATTGATAGCTTACTCGCTACTTGAAAGTATAATTTTCAAGTGCAAAGATACTTTTGCCATTTTCTCGAAAACAACATTTTGTGAGTTAGAACAGCCTAGTTCTCGGCCGACGATTTATTGCACTTGTGTGGCTGTTCTGCTGTGTGACTTCTTTTATGGCATAACAGATGATGTTTAATTGAAAATGCTTTAGGTCATTTATTGCACCTGTATGGCTTCTCCCCTGTACGTGTTGACTGTTCTAGATGGAATTTAAGATATTGCCTCCTCGCAAATTCCTTTCGACATAGACTGCACTCTCCAATGTGGATTCTGCTATTGCATTCCAGTTATTGTTTAATTGCAAATTATTTGCCACTAAGATTGTACTTGTAATGTTTTCTCTTCAATGTGGTTTCTTCCATGGCAGTAAAGATGCTGTTTCCTTGGGGCAAAGATTGCATTTGTATAGTTTATTTCCAATGATGATTACTGTTGAGTGTACCATAATATTGTTCCATTGCAAATATTTTTGAACAAATATTAAACTTACATTTGAGTGGTTTCTTTCAATGTGTCTTTTTCCATGGCCAGCCAAGTTTACGTGTATTTTTTTTCCACCATTAGCATTTCCATTCTTTGTTGCTATCGTTGTTCTCGATAGAAAGGTTTGTTTGCTAGTTTCAATTTGAAACTCTTGATGGGCTCTCACAGTCTCACTCCTGTAATAAAAAATACGCTTCTACTCAGACCATTATGAAGAAAGTCAATACAGCCAGACAACGTTGAACTTTTAGCAGAATAAATTGTTCGCAATTGCATGGGATTTAGCGTTTATGGCATACAACTTAGATTGACAAAAAGAGAACTTGCGAATAGGTCGAATTGATGAAAGTAATTATTACTTCAACAGAAGTGGGAATTACGAAAACATTATTGCTAAAATTGGACATGAATTTATTAAAAATAATTGTTATTTAAATAGAAGTTGGATTGACAAAAAGTTATTGCTGAAATAGAAGCTGCATGGATTGAGTAAATAAATTTCTGCCTTAGAAATGGAAGCCCGAACGATGAGAATTGTTCATGCCAAAGTAGAAGCCGGATTGAAAAGTAGACCCGGCAAACGTGTATTTTAACGTAATTTTAGGGGGTAATTTGAAACCTTTACACCGGTGTAAAGGTTTCAGATTACCCCTCCTGAACATTACCTCCCCTGAAAACTGTAAATTGCATCAATCATCGCATTTATTGCACTAAAAACATCAGAAAAATCATCCCGCTTCTTGTTTTAGTCTGAAGATTTTCATCCGTCATCCCACTTCGTGGGTTGTTATCAATATTTTCATCTATAACTAAAATACTAATCGCCGCTGAAGTTTACATGGAGAAAATGGCTTCGAGGCTATTATTTTTTTCCGATAAAAATATTGATAGCAAACCACGAAGTGGGATGACGGATGGAAATATTCAGACCAAAACAAGAAGCGGGATGATTTTTATGATTTTTTAGTGCAATAAATGCGGTGATTGATGCAAATCTAGTTTCCGGGAGGTAATCTGAAACCGGTTTCAAGTTACCGGGGGGTAATGTTTAGGAGGGGGTAATTTGAAACCTGTACACCGGCGCCCCCCCTTTAGGCCTCATAATTTGAAAATGAACAGTAACTGTTATGTTTAGCATAGTTTACGATTCTTTCATGTCAGTTATGACCACCGCAGTAGTAACAGCATGGCATTGTTAATTATTATATGCGTAAGCCTACAGCGGAATGTAACCGACAGGTGAAATAAATTTTGCATGTAGAATTGCGTAGCCTACTAATAATTATTAATGGGTTTCGGTGTCGTCAGGTAAATTAACCGACAAGTAGGCTACCAAAATGTTTGCAGTAACCTGATTAAAGAATGGATTAAGAATCATACGAGAAATACCTGAAGAGGATCGAATACTCTAGACTACCAAATAGTGAAAAAGCGATATTTAAACAAAATCTGCAGAAAGAAACGCTAAGTTCGTTTGAATTTGAGAGAAAGGCGCAAAGGATTCACGTGACTGGGGCTATTCCAGAGTAAATTGATTTTGTTCTCGGACTACCTTTTCTGCGTCGGACACCCTGTCGAATGACCAGACCACAGGATGTATGGAGATGAATTATATGGGTTTCCGCCTTATCAGATGGACTTACGCAAAGTTGTGATGAATTATTGCTGGGTGAAAATTTCAAATGGACAGTAATAGCCTACACGAGCCAGAGATATTAAGTGCAACATATTACGTTTCGTTTCGCCAAGAAATAGGCCTTAAGCAATTAGGCTAAGCCTAATGGGTATTCGATTCTTTATGTAAACCGAAAGGATGTGCGCCTTGGTGGTGGGCTTAGATTAGCAAAAAGCCTGATCACATTATCGGTCGTTTGTCTAGGCCTACAATTCACGCTGAGGCCTATTATGAGAACGTGCTGCTTAGCGTCTTGAACTATTTCGAGGCCAATAAACTATTGCAGTGAAACTAGAAGCTGGCAGAATTTTGAAGTCGGATGATCGACGAAAACCTGGTATTATTGGTAAACTGTAATTATTATTTAATTTAGCAGACTCTGATTCTAGACAGGCACTAGGCTACTGGCGCAGGTTCCGCCTTCCTGAAAGCGCCCTAGATCTACCTGGCTGGTGATGATAGATGAAGACTTAGAAGGGTTGGGCATGGACCTGAACAAAGAACATGGCCATCAGTGACTGTGGCTGAGAAATCGGCCACTTTGGAGCAATTTAATAAACTCATTGGGCAACGCTTCCATAGGTGGAGTGTAAAGACCCGGCCTTCGAGCTGTCTTACTTAGCGACCCAACACGCGTGTAACTAAGCGCTGAAAGTTAGCGGGGACGTACGGATCCGCGTAGCGACCGTGACGTAGCACGCACGATTATACTCAGTACTTTCTTTTCGGTTTCCGGTTCGAGTTTAGGCTGACATTTTAGTCACATGGCGAATTGTTTTAGAATTAAGGCTGTTCCGAGTGGTTATTGTTTGTCTTTAATAATATCTACACGTCGCGAGTGACGGGGATAAGTTGCGTGTTTGTTGACATCTGTTGTGGTGAAGTTTCAAGCCAAAAATGGCAACAAACAACTTAAGTCCCTCCCACGACACAATGTACAGTTAAGACCCTTCGTATGGTAACGGTAATGATTACGCCCATGAGACGGAAGAGGGAACAGCGACGCACGGTGAGATAGACCACTGGAATATGTTAGCCTCAGAGGAAATGGCCCGATCGGAAGAGCAATTAGGATTAATACAGTTGGCGAACGCCGCCCTCGGGTCAGCCTATAACGAACCGGATGAAAGCAGAGAGCGTGCGAGCCCAGCCCGACCCCTATCGGCGGGCGCTTCCAGACCGGAAGCCGTCAACATAATGTCCCCCAAACCACTCGCGCGGCATCCTGGCACGACACCGGCGAACACTTCAATATCCGCTCTCTTTCGAAATAACCGTCCGCGTACCAGTGTACTCTTCCCACAATACACTCCCTCACTGGTGGATCGTGGAAGCAGAAACTTACAAAGTGATACCGGAAGTGTGGGGTTGGCTTACTCTTTGAGAAACGATAACAAGACCAGTGAAGAGAGTATGTATCAGCAGAGGAAAAGCAGACGCTTGGGATGCCTTTTAGATGATGAAGAGACAAATGAAGAGAGTACGTATCAACGGTGTCACGACAACTCGTCTAACGACAACTCGTCTAACGACAAGTGGTCTCCGGACAATTCGTCTAACGACAACTGGTCTACTGACAACTTATCCAGCGCTTGAGAAATGGAAGCTGGATGATAGTTTTTAGTGGTGAAATGGAGGTTGGATTAATAAAAAAACGCAAGAGAATTGGAATCTGGATGATGGTTCTCTTACAGGTAAAATAGAAGCTGGATTGACGAAAATAACGCATGATAAATAAAAGCTGGATGAAGGTGTTTCTAGATCTGAAATGGAAGCAGGATTGATAAGAAAACCGCTTAAGTAATGGAAGCTGGATGAGGATATTTCTATATATGAAATAGAAGCTGGATTGACTAAAATAACAGACGAGAAATAGAAGCTGGATGAAGGTATTTTTAGATTTCACGTAGAAATGGGTGCATGTTGGAATACATGAATGAAAATCATCAATCCAGCTTCCATTTAAGCAAAAAAAACATTTTCGTAAATCCAGCTTCTATTTCATCAATAATATACGTCAGTAGACCAGTTGTCGTTAGACCAATTGTCCGGAGACGAGTTGTCGTTAGACGAGTTGTCGGTAGACCAGTTGTCGTGGAACCGTATCAACGAGGCGATACCAAAAATTCTGAGCAGTGGAAAGACGAAAGGAAAGCAGAGAAGGAGGGGAGGACATATCGACAAGAGTACGCTACGGAAGCAGAAGAAATTAATGAGGGAACTAACATTAATTCTTCACGAGTAAAGAAAAGCATGACGACGACCGAGACTGGACAATTGCAAGAAATTTTAGCACCACTACAAGAACTGTGTAGGCATCTGAGCGAGATTTGTGTGAAAAGTGGAAAAATTACAAGCAATAGTCCTGGGCTGCGGGTGGAAGTAGGACAAACGCAAAGTCGTCCCGTTAAGTTCAGTCAGTTAGAACCGCATTCGGTGATTGCAGTCGAGCCCGATGGATTGAGACAGAAGCCGACCATCGAGGGGAAATCACGTAAGATGGAAGAAACGAGATCGAGATCAGGTGGTGACAGACACAAACAGTGGCTGAAACTGGAGAAATTTGACGGTCGAACGCCGCTGGAAGCGTTTCTCGTGAAATTTGAGATCTGCTCAAGACATAACGAGTGGGACGAGGGCTAGAGGATGAACCAGTTAATGTGTGCCATGGTAGGAACCGCAGAGCATCTGTTATGGGAATTCAACGCATCCGGCTTGTCATCATCGAGCGACTTCGTAGCACGACTTAGGAGTAGATATGGATGTTCTGATCAAATGACATTATACCGTACCCAGCTTCGTACTCGAATACAGAGAGAGGGAGAGACCTTGCAAGAATTAGCGCAAGACATACGGCGACTAATGGTGTTGGCCTATGCTGGCCCATCTACGGAAATGAGTGAGATGGTAGCCATTGATGCTTTCATTGACGCGATCGATGGCTCCGAGTTGGCTCTGCGCGTGCGAGACAGGGAACCAACTAACCTTGAGCTAGCGTGCCGATATGCCATCAGACTCGAAGCTAATAAATCCACACGGAGTAGGACCGGAGATCAGGAGCGGAGATCGGGACGAATCAAAGCGATCAAAACAGACGACAAATCTAGCGATGAGATACTTCGTAGATTGTCGGAGCAAATGGCCAACATGGAACAGCGTCAGTTGCAGATGGAGCAATGGTGGAAGACACCGACGTGGCAAGCTTCCAGTACGACAGATAGACATTATGAGGAGCCAAGAGATATGCCGATGGAAAATCGACATAGATCGGAGAGAGGGGCAAGAAATAATGTAGCGACCCACGATCGGAGGAATCGACGAGGTGATGGGCGGTGCTTTCTCTGCCTTCAGCCAGGTCATTTCCGGAAGGACTGTCCACAAGTGATGAGATACGAGCAAGGTCAAGAAGAAGGAGAAGGGATAGCTAACACACGTTACATCCAAGGAAGTACTAACGCGTACTTACAACTGCGAATAAATGGGCGGAAGATCCTAGCTCTGGTTGACACAGGGAGCGAGATGTCGCTAATTCCAGCTTCAGCAGTACGCCTGCAAGACATGCGAGAATCACGACAGCTCCTGAAAGCGGCTAACGGTACATCCATTCGAGTGCTGGGCGAGATCACGGTGCAAGGCGAAATTTCAGGACAGATCTTCCAGATTCCCTGCCTAGTCACCGAGCAGCTGAATGAAATGATCCTGGGACTCAGCTGGTTAGAACAACAGAACGCTAGTTGGAACTTCCGCGGACGCTCAATTCAACTGCAAGGACGTGAGCACCAACTGCATCGTGTAACAGGAACCGCGCGATGTCGGAGAATCGCGTTGGCAAGGAACGTCCAGGTGCCTCCTATGAGTGAAATGGACGTGCAAGTCTTCGCTGTCCTTCCCACTGTGAAAACTGATCCTCGACTCTGGGCTGTACCATCGGAAGTGCTAGAACCTGACGTTCTAGTAGCCAGTACGGTGCGACCTGATCGAACCACAGACGTCGACGCGTCTGATGGCCCAGACATCCTGCTGTCTCCCCCACGGTCGAACGTGTCTGACGACGTTCTACCAGCGACTGAAGAACGGCCGAAAGCGATTGTGCTGGACAACCGCCAGGCAATTTCCACGGACGACTCGGTTGCGGACGCCCTGAAGAAAGACGACGTACCACGCGAACTTCTTCGCTGTACTGAACGTTCGAGATATCGTCGCGAGAAACCCCCTTGCTCCTGTTGGACGGAGGAGTTCTCTATCCGAAACCAAGAGGCTGGGACCGTCGCGAAAGTACTTTGCGACCAGTTCTTTCCACGCCGTGGTTGTCCGCGTCGAATCCTGTCCGACCAAGGCCCGTTCTGCGAATCGCACCTCTTACCTGGAGTGATGGCTGCGTATCGTGCCACCAAACATTCGAGTACGGGATTCAGCTCAAACCTGCGGTTCATGGGACGAGAAGTTATCGCGCCCATCGATATAGTTCTCAGCGATGGCTCGGCGATCGAACTTTGCGACCAGACGGTGGACGAGTTTGTGGATCAACGACTGCAGCGGATGCAGGACACCTATCGGTTGGTGCGAACTCACTTTCAGCAGATCGCGCAGCATCGGACTGCCCGATACAACCTTCGAGTGCGACCCGCCGCATTCGAACCCGGTCAGTGGGTATGGTACTACTGTCCTCGTCGACACACTGGTATCAAGACCAAGTGGGCCAAGTTCTACGAAGGACCGTACAAAGTTATGGACCGCGTCAGGCCTGTACTCTACCGAATACAGAAGTCGGCCCGTGCGCAACCGAAGTTGGTCTACGTGGACAAGCTGAAGAACTTCGGAGGAGACTGTCCGAAAGACTGGGATAGGCCGATATCGAACGATGTTACGGACCGAGATGAGCCCTTGGGACTAAACGAACTTGTCCAAGACGAGGAACTGAACTCTATCCCCAGACCGACCCGTCCCCATGTTTTACCTGTTCGGTTTCGTTTGTAAACCCCGCCCGGACAGTTATTCACCGTTGTGAAAAACGTGTTGGTGAGGTTAAACACCTAGATAAGTGTTGGTGTTGTCCGAACCGAAATAGTGATTAAGTAACTATTCACAGACGACCTCGGGTCGTGCGCTAGTTAATCATGTAACTGTGCTAAGGATGATTCTACAGTTTCGTGTTCTGTTTGGTTTCGTGTTCTGTTTGGTTCTGTGTTTTGTTGGAACGTTTTGATGCAAGCAGTTATGACTTTGGGCGCATATGTATTGACAGTAGGTGACCCTGCAGTCCAAATTTCATTTGCCGGGCTTTTTGGTTTGACATATGCCCGAGGTATGGAAATTTGTAGAAGGGGTAGACCGTTGGTTGAATAGTCCAGTTACCGTTTGGGTCTTCCCGTGGTTTCACCACTTGAGTAGGTGGGGAGAGTGTAAAGACCCGGCCTTCGAGCTGTCTTACTTAGCGACCCAACACGCGTGTAACTAAGCGCTGAAAGTTAGCGGGGACGTACGGATCCGCGTAGCGACCGTGACGTAGCACGCACGATTATACTCAGTACTTTCTTTTCGGTTTCCGGTTCGAGTTTAGGCTGACATTTTAGTCACATGGCGAATTGTTTTAGAATTAAGGCTGTTCCGAGTGGTTATTGTTTGTCTTTAATAATATCTACACGTCGCGAGTGACGGGGATAAGTTGCGTGTTTGTTGACATCTGTTGTGGTGAAGTTTCAAGCCAAAAATGGCAACAAACAACTTAAGTCCCTCCCACGACACAATGTACAGTTATGACCCTTCGTATGGTAACGGTAATGATTACGCCCATGAGACGGAAGAGGGAACAGCGACGCACGGTGAGATAGACCACTGGAATATGTTAGCCTCAGAGGAAATGGCCCGATCGGAAGAGCAATTAGGATTAATACAGTTGGCGAACGCCGCCCTCGGGTCAGCCTATAACGAACCGGATGAAAGCAGAGAGCGTGCGAGCCCAGCCCGACCCCTATCGGCGGGCGCTTCCAGACCGGAAGCCGTCAACATAATGTCCCCCAAACCACTCGCGCGGCATCCTGGCACGACACCGGCGAACACTTCAATATCCGCTCTCTTTCGAAATAACCGTCCGCGTACCAGTGTACTCTTCCCACAATACACTCCCTCACTGGTGGATCGTGGAAGCAGAAACTTACAGGAGTAGGTGATGAATGATGATGTAATTATTATTCCAGTACAAAAGGAAGTTGGAGAAGCAATCAGAAAATTTATGGTAGGCCTATAAGCTATTCGAAAGTAGGATGACTGAAGAAAGAATCATTGCAATAATAGATTAACCCTCAGGCTACCACGCTATTTTTGTAACACTGACTACCAAGGGGGGGTGGTTACCACCCCCTATGGATTTTGGGCTTGGTTTGAGATATCATAACTTGTAATACACCTATGGATTCAGCATTCATTTCTGCACAAAATGGTATATTTAGGTTTAAAATATATGAAAGCACCCCGAAGTTATGAATTTTTTACCGTAGGCACCCGTCGATTCCACAAAATGTATACTTTCGCATAAGCAAAATATTAGATTCTGTGTGTTTTAACATAATTTATTTAATTAAAAATAGTTTACATATAATAAAGTCCAATATTCAACTATAAAAACTAGTAATAAGTTAGTTTTAGTTACAATAAAAAGAGAACAAACATGTAAAACATGCTGAAAAACGTTTACGCAGACTTTTCGGTTTGCGTTGTAAAAAAAACCCAACATTTTCACACATTTAAATTTATTTTGAGCACTTCCGGTCATCAAATGTCAAATTAATTGGTATCACAAAATAGCCCTAAATGCACTCTATAGACTGACATAATTTATTTCTCTTAAAAAATAAATTATGAATAATTTTTAATAGGAAAAACATGAAATTTTTTTGAAAATAAAACACCTTTATTTATATTTTAATTTATTTTGAGCACTTCCGGTTGTCAAAAGACAACTCCGTGACCACCAAAATGTAGCCCCACATTCCCTCTACAGAATGGTGTAATTGGTGTCTCTTCATGTCAAAGGACGGATAAGATACAGCCGATAATCTAAGGGGGGTGGTATCCACCCCCCCTCTGGTGCCTCGGGTATATCGGGTATAACTTTTGAATGGTATGGTATATCATCACACATTTTAGCTCAGATTGTGTGCAAATGAATCCTCTACAGCTACCTAAAACGTCAAAATTTTATTCCTAACGAAAAAAAATTGATTTGGAAAAAACCTAGGGGGGGTGGATACCACCCCCCCTGGTAGCCCGAGGGTTAAACCGTAATTTTTTAACCCGAAACCTAGGACTTATCATTGATGTTAAAAATGTAATTTTGAAGGACCCCTTAAGCTGGATAAACGATCAACTTATTTCTAATAGGCCAAGAAGAGGAAGAAGTTGGATGCAGAAAATAAGCAGGAGTGGAAGTAGGCCTATGCTAAGTAGGCCTAAAGATGGCAAAGCATTTCACAAATTTAGCACATTTCCATAGCTAAAAAAACTCGTTTAGGCCTACCGCTTATTTATTATTATTATTATTATAATTATTTGCTAAATTGGCAACAAAACTGATAGGCCTAGGCCTAGGTCTAGACACACCGCTATCAGGTAGGCCTACAATATTATTATTTTATTATTATTATGTTCAACAACGTGACTTGGGTATAAACTATCGGATTGGCATTGCAAAAATTGTCAAAAAAATACACAATAGGCCTAAAGAAAAAAAGTCAACGCAATCGTTTAATTGCCTGACACCGAGTTACTAATAGCATATAAGCCTTACCATTTTCATCTGGAATAGCCATTGTCGCGTGAGTGTGTCGCGCCTTTCGCTCAAATTCAACTTTGTTTAACGTTTCTTAACGTCTTTTGAAAAATTACTTGCGTGTTTTTACAGATTTTGACGTATACTTCACGTTTCTTCCACCATTAATTTTAGTGGTTAATCTTACGCAATTCTTAAATATGATTCTTAATTCTTAATCGATTCTTAAATCAAGTTAGGCTATTAGGAGCATTTAAAATTCTACGTTGAATATTATTGATACTCTACATGTATAAGCCTATGCTTTATGAACGCATTTTCGTCGATTAGGCTACAGGAATGTAGACCTATTAAGAGTTTTATATATTACTAGCAGAATTACCCGGCGTTGCCCGGGGATTTAGGATTCGTCCCGTTCTCGGCAAATCTCCTACTTTCCTACACCCAGTTTACACTCCACCGGTACCCCTCGTGAAATTTGGTTTTTCGGGAAAATTCCTCCCCCCACCTTATCCCCTCTCCCAACCTCCCCCACCCTCCCCCATTGCCACCGCCACCCCTTCACTCACCCCCACCTCCCACACCCCATTGGTTTTTCGGTAAATTTATTCCCCCACCAACTGCCCTCCACACCTCCACCACTCCCTACCCCCACCCACCCATCATTCCACCCATCTACCCCACTCCAGGAAATTTTGGGGTTTCGAGCTCCACCGGTACGCCACCCGTGAAATTTTTTCGAAAAAATTTCTCCCACCTCCCTCTACCCCAACCCCCGCACCCCATCACCCACCACCACACTACGACCTCCACCAGGTACACCATTCGTGAAATTTAGTTTATCGGAAAATTTTATCCCCCACACACTCCCCCACCCCTTTCCTCCCTCCCACCCCACCTTCCAACTCCCCCGCACCACCCCACCCACCACACTCCGACCTCCACCAGCACGCCACCCGTGAAATTTAGTTTTTCAGATAATTACTCCTCCACCCCTTCCTCAACCCCTCTCCACCCCCTTTTCCCGCTCCCAGACCACCACTCTCTACCCACCCACACCCACCCCACACTTCCACCCACCAAAACCCCCTTCCACTGGGGAATTTAGGGTTTTCGATTGTGATCTGCGAATATTGCTTAAATGCGTAATTATTGTAAACTGAAACCGGTTTCCGTGTCAACCGTTACCGAAATTATTATAGGCCGCAAATGACGTCATTCGGACTGTGGACTCTTCACTAAGCTTAATGCGGCAGCGTGGGTGATAAAATCTGTCTAAAACGCTAATAACTCTGGTTTTAAAGTGAATTAAAAGCTGAAAATAGTGGCGTTGACCTTAAATCTTGGGTAAGAATCAACTAAAAATGTTTTGATTAACCGACACTCTGTCATTTCCGAGCTGACTCTGAGACGAAGAGTTAAAAAATACATCTGCACAAACATATGGAAGGACAAACTTTCAGCCTTATATTATAGATTATTTAAAAAGCATAGAAACACTTCTTTGAAGAACACCGAGAGTAGCAATCTTTTTTTCATTCTGCGGTGTGTCAGACTGAATGTTAATAAACGAATATTATTTATTTAGCCTAATCTAATTCATGATGTACGTGGTGTGATATCATGAACTGTTCATAAACGAAAAGCGGTAAAACTGTATTTTAGCGTATTTTATTCCAAACGCGTAAACTCAAAAGAAATAGCGTATTTAATTAAAACTGATGGAGAATTTAAGTGATTTCGGTTCATTGTCAAATAGTACTTCAAGTAAGGCATAGCCGAGACAAACTGCGTCCATACCAGGGGTAATCGCCCCCTCGCCGCCGTTGCATCGACCGACGCGCGAGGAGTGTCGAACGGCTCTCTCCTCGGGCGCGTCTCCCTCGAACCAGGATTACCGGAGCCGCCTGAGTCACTCTCTCGCCGGTGTCTACTATCGGCACGACGGGCCGCCAAGGCGCCGTCGCTCTTTTCACTACCCGGCCACGACGGGTCTGAAACGGTCGCTCGTGAGAGGGTATAGAGCTCGGTAGCGTTGGAGTCCGACTCTGCCCCGTCCGCGACTGCCGGCTGGGAAGTGTCCGAGGATGGCCGACGCTCAAAACAGGGTTCACCGTTCGCCGGGCAGATGACCCGCGCTTGGAACTCCCCTTCACGGCCACGGGCCTTTTCGATCGTTTGCCCGACCGATCAGCTCCTCGTCGTATCAACATAATACACAAATACACACGCTAAATAATAAAATACGCTAAAATACATGATATCGATTTTGAGAGAATAAAATACGCTAAAATACAGTTTTACCCGAAAAGCTATCACAGATATCGCACTAGGCTAATCGGCATAATTTATCGATCTAGTGTTTTTGAACCATTTCGTGCATGGTATTATATTAATTTTGGGCATACCTGGGAACGACGGTCCCAAATTATGACATTAGGCCTAAGTAAATAACATGACGTGTCGTAATAGTGCGGTGTATTGGATGGGCGCATAAAAACGGTTTCTTTTGCACTCCACACTTGTAAAACGACCAGCATTCCACACTTATAAAACGAATAGCTGGTCCACCGAAATGGAAGCCGGAATAATGAGAAAGCACTTGAGAAATGGAAGCTGGATGAAGACCGGTTACAGGTGACATGAAGGTGGATTGATGAAAAAACGCAAGTGAAATATAAGCTGGATTGACGAAAATTAAACTTGAGAAATAGAAATTGAATTGTTGATTTCAGTGATGTATTTCAGCATGCATCTAGCTTCGATTTCAGCTGGAATGCCTTTTAGCCTATCCAGCTTTTTTTTATCAAACGTCCATCAATCAAACGGTTTTCATCAATCCAGCTTCCATTTAAGCTAGAATGCCGTTATTCAGCTTTTTATCAAACGTCCATCACGACACATCAAGTTTAAGCCTCCTCTATCGATTTCTTTAATTTTATAATTTGGGACCGCCGTTCCCAGGTATGCCTAATTTTGTCCATGATTAGGCCATTATTGTTAAGCCGAAGCTGCCGAACCCACTCTGTAAAGCCGACCTGCATGTCGTGCTATAGTGGGCCGTATTTCGTATAACCTGTACTTGTAATCATTCTGCGGTGTGTCAGATTGAACTATTAAACGAAGATTATTATTACAAGTCATCAACAAGACCTCTATTTGCACCATAATTGCTCAAACTTCTACCCTACTTAAGTATTTTATCAATTAAGCTTCTATATTTTATTATCCATGTGTTTAGAATGTGAGACTTAGATGTCTCCAACCGATGCTTCGTACACAAAGTCAATTTTACTCAGTCTTCTTTTTCTGAAACTATCTTCTGAATTCAGAAGACGCACATGCAGATTTTATTATTCTCTCAAAATACAATAATTATTTCTTTAACAGCCTATTAGTTTATGTTACCTCAGGGGTTGGGAATGACTCAGTTTTTTTATTTTTCAATTTGGTGGAAAGTTGTCAATTTAGATGAAAATTTTTCAGTCTCTACAATTATGTAGTCTTTTTAAAGAGTTTCGTGAGAACAACTCATGGTGCCTCATTTCAACCATACACGTTCGAGGCCGATGTCTAAAATTTTAAGAATTCTTATTCTTGCACAATTTTTAAGTTTCATAATCATAATATTATTCTCATTACATGTTTATCAATTTTAACCACAAGTGCTTGTTTTTGTTCAATTTCAGGAATTATTCTTCTTACGCCTGTTGATTTTCCACTTATGCTGTTGAAGATCTGAAAATTCAGGAAATAATTCTTATCTATGAGAACTAAAACTGACGCAGAACACGTTATGGAGAGAATGCATGGAAAAGCAATCATTGTCAAATCATGTACACAGAGAAAACATCTGCCAAACTATAGAAAAAGACACCCTGGAGAGAAGCCATACAAGTGCATTCTCTGTCCCAAAGCATTCGCAAGGAAATATGTGATGAAATGCCATCAAAGAATTCACACTGGAGAGAAACCATACGAGTGCAGTCTCTGTCCCAAAGCATTTGCAAGTAAACAGAATCGGGAAAGCCATGAAAGAAACCACACTGGAGAGAGGCCTTACAATTGCAAACTTTGTCCCAAAGCATTTTCGATGAAACAAAATATGGAAAACCACAGCATTATTCACACTGTGGAAAAGCCATACGTGTGCACTCTTTGTCCCAGGTCATATAAAAGGAAAGATCATCTTATACGCCATCAAAGAAGCCACACTGGTGAGAAGCCTTACAAATGCGATCTGTGTCCCAAAGCATTTCCAGTGAAACAATATCTGGTGCACCATGGAAGAATTCACACTGGAGAGAAACCATACAAATGTAATCATTGTGCCAAAGCGTTTCCATTGAAACGATCTCTGAAATGCCATCAAATGTGCCACACCGGAGAGAAGCCATACAAGTGCGATATTTGTTTTAAAGCATTTGCATTGAAACCACATCTGGAATCCCATAGAAGAAGGCACAATGGAGAAAAGCCACACAAGTGTATTCAATGTTATAAAGCTTTTACTAGTAAACAATCCATGGATTACCATGCTAGAAGCCACACTGGAGAGAAGCCATACAAGTGCAATATTTGTTTTAAAGCATTTGCAGTGAAACCATATCTGGAATCCCATAGAAGAAGGCACAATGGAGAAAAGCCACACATGTGCAATCAATGTTATAAAGCTTTTACTACTAAACAATCCATGGATTACCATGCTAGAAGCCACACTGGAGATAAACCATACACTTGTAATCAATGTCACAAAGCATTTTCAGTGAAACGCACTCTGGAACACCACATAAGAGTTCATACTGGCGAGAAACCATTCAAATGCAATCTTTGTCAGAAAACATATAAAACCAAGCAAAATCTTAGGCAACATACAATCAGCCACACCGAAGAGAAGTCATTCAAGTGCAATCAATGTCACAGAGAATTTGCGTTGAAACAACTACTGGCATACCACGCAAGAAGCCACAGTCGAGAAAACCCATATAAGTGCAATTTATGCATAAAAGCATTTGCGCGCAGTGACGTTCTAGCAAGTCACATGACAGCCCACACCGGAGAAAAACCGTTAAGGTGCAATTTGTGTAGCAAAACATATGCGTGGAATAGTAATCTATATCGCCATATAAAAACACACAAGCTTACTCCCGATGCCGAAACATCATACAAGTGCAATGTTTGTCATGAAACATTTGCTCGCAAGGGTCGTCTGGGACGTCATGTAAAGACTCACGCCAGAGAAACATTCAACAGGCGTGATCTTAATTTCAAAGCAAATGGGTCGAATAGCAATCTAAAAATGCATGTGGGAACACAGGTTGCGGAAAGCGAAATATGTGAAAACAATACGGAAACATGCTCTCGAATATCCTCAGGAATCAGTTTGAGCTTGTCCAGTAAAGACGGCAATTCTGCTGAAGGAAAAGAATTGTCTAAATCAGCACGTGTGCAAGAACTTCTACCCAGACCGAGTAAAATTCTAAGTCCAAAAAAGCAAAAAAATTCTGAAAATCACCTTGCTCCATGTTATGTAATCGATGACCTTAGTTCTGGATCTTTTGGCTGTGGAATGTGTGCTGAAATGTTTGATTCTGAAGTGGAATTTTTTTAACATTGCCATCAGCACTATTTTGACGATCCTCAAAAGGACACATTTCTTGAACTATTCGAACTGCGTCTTTTAAGCTACATTCCTCAGGCAGATCGACTTAATGCAGATTAGTTATCAGACAGAAATGTTTGTCTGTTTTCATTTTAATACATTTATGTGTTTTAAAATTTTCTTTCACTGCATGAGTGCTCGCCTTTCGAACTCCTCTCTGTTTGGCGGTCGTCCAATACCGCATTCAACAAGCATATTAACTTGTTAACGGTTATGCGAGTCATCAATGAACAGACGACAAACTGATCTTGCCTGTTTTGTTTTCGTCTAAGCGACAACATAATATTTTCACAATAATTATAATACAGTCTGTGCAATACTGCAATTATTGTATTTTATAATTATTGATTCGATGTTTCAAGATGGCTTCTTAAAACAGACAGCCGAAGAGTTACGGGTATATGGAAACATTTAGTTTGTTCTGGAATTGGTTATAGAGGTGACTGTCTAGTCATGAGTCATGTGGCTGTCGTTTGTCTATTGTCCGCAGCTCTTTTGGCCTATAGGCCTAGTGATTACGGTTCAAAATTGCAAGCTTGCTTGTTGACCTTTAAGAAATAAATTCGTTATTACAGACAAAGAATAGATGCCTGTCTCTAGGCAACTTACCTGCCTGTGTCTGTCTTTTTCTCTCTCTCATCAGCTTAAAAAATTCATCCAGCTTCCATTTCTCAAGCGTTCTATATTCATAAACCCAGCGTCTATTTCACCTGTGAAACCTTCATCGAATTTCCATTTCTCACACGTTCTATTCATGAATCGGGCTTCTATTTCACCTTTAAATGAATCCTCATCCAGGTTACATTTCTCGAGCATTCTTTTCATCAATAGAAATTGTATGAGACTGAAGTTAATGTTTAAAGTCACCAAAGGTAACAAATAAATGGTTAACTGCAGTCGGATAAGAGATTCGAGACCGGAGGGGCGCTGAACAAAACTACCAGATTATGCAACATTTTATTTAAGAAATATTCAGAATATTTTCCATGCTCTGTCATTACAAAATAATGGCCCAACGGTCATAGCCTTTCATGGGACTGAAGTTAATGTTTAAAACAAACACACTGATTAAATAACTTTTTGTTGTCTACAAGTGTTATATCGTGGCGTCTACGCTGAACTTAACCCGCCAATGTAACCTCTTGCTCATCACATTCGTCCCCAATGGATGGCAGGCAACACAGTTGAACATTGGAGAGCCGATCGTCAAGATATTGCAAATCATAATACAACAAAATAATGTAACAGACAAAGACTAATACTTGATAACTAATCTGTTCTATCTGTTTGAGGATTGTAGCTCAGAAGACGCAATTCGAATAGCTCAAGAAATGTGTCTTTTTGAGGATCGTCACAATAATATAAGCAATGTTCTATAAATTCCTTCTCAATACTAAACATTTCAGCACATAATTTCACACCCGTACGATCCAGGAGTAAAATCATCCACATAATCACTAGGAATGAAGGCATGTTCAGACCGATATCTTTCTTGTGGACCTCGGATTTTTCACGGCGTGAGTGAAAGTTCTTCCACACGTTCTGATGTTGACAATTATTTTCCATCAACACGGTTTTTCCCCATCAGTAGGCTACACAATTTCCAAAAAATTTCTGAAGAAAATGCATTCTTTTCAATGTATAAATTGCTCACAGGGTGTGCTCTCGCATGGCCTTTCAGATTGCTATTCCACTCATTTCCCTCGTGGGTCTTCAATCTTCATATGACATTCCAGATGATCCATGCATAAACACACTAAGAACAGAAAATTGATGTAGAGCAAAGCAAAATCCTTAGCTAGTAAAGAAGACTATCATAATTATTTATTAATAGTTTATCAGTCAGGTGACGTGCTGCTTGCTTGCCTCGCTCCTGTCAGCCTTTGCGAGCTGCCGCAGTTTTTTTGTACAGTATGATTCCTTAATTTTTCTTGGATATTAGGCGTATTCTATTTTGGTCACAAGCAATCTAGAAGACAGGGACTGTAAGTTAAGCATGTTTGATTGAGGTGAATGGACGAATACTTTGACACTTCTTATGAAAATAGACCTGATCTAGTTAAATTGCCTTTCATTTTTACGTGTTGCAAAGACATTTGGCACGACTATAGAAGGTCAATAGAATCAATGGTCATTTATCATACATGTGCATAACCTGTTTTATTGAAACTTGTAAAAGGAGTTGGCCGTCTAATATCAGTTTTTCTCAAGGTTAGTTAGATAAAAGGTTCGGCCACCACGTGAGAGCATTTCAGTTATTGATCAAGAGTACAATGGTTCGCAGATATTATTGTTTCAAATTCAAATCAAGACGGAAAGACGAGGAGGAGGGAATAAGCAAGCATCTTGCGAAATAAAATGATATAACACACATTCATCTACATGTAGATTCAACACTCAAAAATTACTGCCTTTATCTGCGAGAGGAATGTAGCTTAAAAGACGAATTTCGAATAGTTCAAGAAATGTGTCCCTTTTAGGATCGTCAAAATAGTGATGATGGCAATGGTCCAAAAATTCCTTTTCAGACTCGAACATTTGAGCACACAATCCGCAGCCATAAGATACAGAACTAAAGCCATCGATTACATCATCTGGCCCAATGTAACTTTCCAAGGAAATATTATCTTTTGCACTTAGGATTTTACTCGGACTGGGTGAAAGTACTCGCACAGTCGCTGATTCGTGCAATTCCTTTCCTTCAACAGAATTGCGATCTTTCCTGGCCATATGCATTGTCATTCCTGAAGAAATTCCAGAGCATGTTTCGTTATTGTTCTCACTCTTGCATAAGGTTTCCGAAGCATCTCTTTCCAAATGCACTTTTAGATTACCACTCATCTCATATTCTTTGGAATTAAGATTGCATCTGTTTAGTGTTTCTCTGGCGTGGGTTTTTACATGACTTCTCACACGACCCTTCCGAGCAAATGTTTCATGGCAAATATCGCACTTGTATGATGTATTTGCAGAATGTGTTTTTGCATAGCGACTTACATCGCATTTCGACGCATATGCTTTGCTACACAAATTCAACTTGAAAGGTTTTTCTCCAGTGTGGGTCTTCAAGTGACTTGTAAGATTGCCACTGTTTGTAAAAGCTTTTATGCATATATTGCACTTATATGGTTTTTCCCCACTGTGGTTTCTTGCATGGTATTCCAGATTTTGTTTTGTTGCAAATTCTTTGTGACATTGATTGCAC
Organism: Lumbricus rubellus; assembly: GCA_945859605.1. Taxonomy (NCBI): domain Eukaryota; kingdom Metazoa; phylum Annelida; class Clitellata; order Crassiclitellata; family Lumbricidae; genus Lumbricus; species Lumbricus rubellus. Next base: position 30,450,484 of record OX243825.1, read on the forward strand.
TTGAATGGTTTCTCTTCCGAATGGTTAATTGTATGCCGCTTAAGATTGGCTTTTCTTGAAAATGCTTTCTGACAAAGATTACATTTGAATGGTTTCTCACCCGTATGAACATTACTATGGTTCTCCAGAGTTTGTTTAACTGAAAATGCTTTGTGACATTGATCGCAAGTGAACGGTTTCTTTCCAGTGTGGCTTCTAGCGTGGTATTCCAGGGATCGTTTCGCTGTAAACGCTTTGCAACATTGAATGCACTTGTATGGCTTTTCTCCAGTGTGGCTTCTAGCATGGTATTCTAGGTATCGCTTCGTTGTAAACGATCTGTTACAATGATTGCACATGTGTGGCTTTTCTTTAGAGTGACTTCTTCTATGGCATTTCATATACTGTTTCACTGCATATGCTTTGGAAGAAAGATTGCACTTGAATGTTATCTCAACCGTGTGGCATTTTTCGTGATATTTTAGATTACTTTTACCTCGAAATGCTTTGGCGCAATCATTACATTTGTATGGTCTCTCTCCAGTGTGAATTCTTCCATGGTATTCCAGAGTTTGTTTGAATGGAAACGCTTTCTGACAAAGATTGCATTTGAATGGTTTCTCACCAGTGTGGCTTCTTCTATGATATTCCAGATAATGTTTTATTGTATATTCTTTGGGGCAAAGATTGCATTTGAATGGTTTCTCTCCAGTGTGGCATCTTTGATGACATTCCATAGAATGTTTCAATGCAAATGTCTTGGGACAATGATTGCATTTATATGGTTTCTCTCCCGTGTGAATTCTTCTATGGTATTCAAGGTGGTGCTTCCTTGCAAATGCTTTTGGGCACAGATTGCAATTGTAAGGCCTCTCTCCAGTGTGACATCTTTCATGGAATTCCAGATTTTGTTTGAATGGAAATGTTTTCTGACAAATATTGCATATGAATGGTTTCTCTCCAGTGTGGCTTCTTCTGTGATATTCCAGATATTGTTTCCTTGTATATGCTTTGGGACAAAGATTGCATCCATATGACTTATCTCCAGTGGAACTTCTTCTGTAGTCTGTCATAATTATGCCGTAATGGGTCATGCATCAGTTTTATTTGCCATTCTTATTTTCTTGCATAATATTCAAATCTTCAACACAGTAAAAAAATCTTCAATTTGTTTCTTAAAGTAATGGATCAATAGGAGGCTTAGCCAGTCGCATCCTACCAATCAAACCGTTTGTTTGGCCACCCTAATAAGTTTCAGCAAGGCGCATCTTTAACCTCTATAATTTGGTGCATGGGATTGCTCATAAAGTAGAAGATGTGGGTAAAATGGATGGACAAAATTATGATTGTGGTGATAATGAAATACCCATGGGTGCGAGAATAAACTTTTCAAATTGAACAAGAGCAGTAGACATACGACTGTGGATGGTTGAGAAGTAGCATGAAAAGTTATTTGGATAAAGTTTCGAATAATGGATTACAATTTGTAAGTGGAGTGCTGGATGAAGTTTAATCAGAATGACAACTTTATATGCAAAATTTAAAAAAAACCAATGAATTCACAACTCTTTGAGCTGCCATTAAAGATATTCATGAGATATTAACGAAATATATTTTGCAAGTAACAATAAAAGCCGTAGCCTATGCTGCTGGTGCGTGTACGAAATTATAATCCAGAAGAGAATACAAGGAGAAAACAAGAAGATCGTATTCACAGGAGTTTCTGTCGCCATACCATCGACCGGAGAGATCTGAGTCTAACATAAAATATTGCCGTTGGATTAATTTTTTTGCCTAAAAAGAAGCTGGATTGTTGAAAATAATTCTTCGCCGCTCCGAATTATACGCATCCCATAATGCGCTCCGAAATTTTCGCTCCGAATTGACCGGCACAGCATCACAGATTTCTCTTTATGAGCAGTTCGGCCACAGTGTAACGCCGCATGTAGAACACGGTGGCATATCATGGAAGCATATCGGAATAGTTTGGAGCCGAGGACCAACGGTCCATAAAACGGTGTCACGACAACTCGTCTAACGACAACTCGTCTAACGACAAGTGGTCTACTGACAATTTATCCAGCGCTTGAGAAATGGAAGCTGGATGATAGTTTTTAGAGGTGAAATGGAGGTTGGATTGATGAAAAAACGCAAGAGAAATGGAATCTGGATGATGGGTCTTTCACAGGTGAAATAGAAGCTGGATTGACGAAAGTAACGCATGATAAATAAAAGCTGGATGAAGGTATTTCTAGATCTGAAATGGAAGCAGGATTGATAAGAAAACCGCTTACGTAATGAAAGCTGGATGAGGATATTTTTATATGTGAAATAGAAGCTGGATTGACTAAAATAACAGGCGAGAAATATAAGCTGGATGAAGGTATTTTTAGATTTGACGTAGAAATGGGTGCATGTTGGAATACATGAATGAAAATCACCAATCCAGCTTCCATTTAAGCAAAAAAAACATTTTCGTAAATCCAGCTTCTATTTCATCAATACTATTCGTCAGTAGACCAGTTGTCGTTAGACCAATTGTCCGGAGACGAGTTGTCGTTAGACGAGTTGTCGGTAGACCAGTTGTCGTGGAACCCCATAAAACCTACTTGTCGTAACTTAGTATCAGATCATATTTAATTTTCAATAATACCAGGACAGTGCAGCAACTATAGTGTGGACTAAAATAATGTGATTTGTCGCCTTACGTTCTACAACATTCGCCCGAGTTGGGCAAATTTATAAAGGTTTCATAACCATAAGTCTTTGATAGAAGTTGGGATTACTGCAGATAATTCTCGAGTAGGCCCCAAATAGAAGTCCGTGGACAGTGGACTTAGGCTATGAATAACAGTATAATTCTTGCCTCAGAAGAAGTTGGATTGATAAAATATATCTTTTGCGTAAATAGAATGGCACTTGTCTGTTTGACGACCACCAAAATTTATAAATTCGCTGAAAAATATTTCCAGACGAAATAGAAGCGGATTTATCTCGTGATGGTCGGTTAGGGCTCAGGTTAGGCGTCGTGAGGGTCGGTTAAAGTTAGTTTTAGGGTTAGTGCAGTCATTCTTCTGAAATTGAAGCTGGATTGATGAACAATAATTTTCAATGAAATAACAGTTAGATTGATGACAAATATTTGCTGACGAAATAGAAGCGGGAGTTATCGAACAAATGTTTGCCTAAATAGAAGCTGGATCGATTAAAAGAATCCTCGGCAAACTAGAAGTTGGATTTATTAAAGATAACAACGCTGCAACGTTAGTTCTTGGTGGTCGGATAAAAGAAACAAGTAGCCTACCAAATAGAAGTCCTGTTCATAACTAGTTTAGTGGACAATTTTATTAGATTGCAAGAAATAATTTAGATCGCTACGTCTAAAAATAAATTTTTTTAAACGATTGGAGCACATGCCCACAAGGCCGTAGCTAGGGGGGTGTTTTGGGTGTTTGAACACCCCCCGAAATGGAAAATGTGAAAAATAATATAATGCATTTACTAGCACATGATGTAAAAACCATGAAATAAAACCATCAAAACACTCCCCGAAATGAAAAATGTAAAAGAAATCATAGAATGCATTCACTAGCGCATAATGAAAAAACATGAAATTAGGCGAAAAATGGTAAGAAAAAGCCATTTCCGACTACTAAAAAGAAAACAGGTCGTCAGAAATTTTGACGACTAAAAAGGTTCGTTAGAAATTCTCCACCGAGGAAACACCCCCCGAAATCAAATCCTGGCTACGGCCTTGCATGCCCACTTCTTAAGGAATACCACATGCATGTGCAGACTGAGCAGTAAACTTTATAAAGCATCCGGAAAACATGTATTTTAGTATCCTAAATTATTCGCCATTGCATGGGTTTCAGCATTAGTCAAGTACAAGTCGGATTGATGAAAAGAGTTCTTTCTAAATAGAAGTCGGATTGATGAAAGTAACTTCTATTGAAATAGAAGAGGGATTAATTAAAACAATCTTGCTGAAATTGAAGCTGGATTGATGAACAAGAAATAGAAGCGGGATTTATCAAACTAGTTCTTGCCTAAACAGAAGCTGGATCTATGAAAACGATTCTCACCAAAATAGAAGTTGGATTGATTAAAAAATAGCAATGCTGCAGCGATCGAATAATTTAGGATACTAAAATACACGTTTACCAAGCATCCAATTATGAATCATACGTAAAACACCCGGAAAGGTAAGCCTACTAACTGGCTGAAAAAGCGACGTATTATATATGCCTACGTAGTTTTAAAAGAGACGCGTCGAAAAGTTAAATTTATGTAGAATTTTTCGAAAGGCGCGAAATAGCCTACTCATGGAGACTACGGCTAGTCCAGAGAAAACTTACTTTTTTATAATATTGTCACCAGCATTTTGTATTAATATAATATTTTAGGCTACAGTGTTATGTAATTCCGTTATTGTCATTGGCATTTCCTGTTGAAAAATAATAACTCATCGCAACGCCATGAAACATTGTTATAAGTGGGGATTATTGAGCGCAAAATCATTTAAACGTTTTGGCCTGGCAATTATGCGAGGCAGTAAATAATTTCATATGTAATCTTTGTCAGAAAGCATTTCCAACTGAACCAAGTCTTATGCAACATACAATCAACCATTCGGAAGAGAAACCATTCAAGTGCAATCAATGTCACAAAGAATTTGCAGTGAAACAACATCTGGCACACCATGCAAAAATTCACAGTGGAGAAAAACCATATAGGTGCAATATATGCATAAAAGATTTTACACACAGTGGCAATCTTACAAGTAGTGTTGTTTTAATATTGTCCCAGTTTTAGTTTTAGTTTTAGTTTTGATTGTTAGTCTCATTTTTAGTTTTAGTTTTACTTTTAATTGTTGCTGAATATTAGTTTTAGTTTTCGTTTTAGTTTTATGGATCAATTTTAGTTTTAGTTTTAGTTTTAGTAGGACAATTTTAGTTTTAGTTTTAGTTTTAGTAGGCTGGTGCTATACACTTGTTAGAAGCGAATACCGTTTCTTGAATAAACTAAATCGACACAAATCAATACGAATATGTGTTGAACATAAAAATGATCATTATGTGAAACATCATCTGCTGTTGAGTTGCGCAATTATTAACTACAAGCAACCTCAGCATTATAGCCAATAACCTTTATGAGATTAATATAATAATATGGCAACGAGATATGTATTTGCTCACTAGAGGAAGGTCAAAATTACATATCAACCCAAATCGTAAATTATTTTTAGCATCCCTTCACCTTACTTAGGCCTGCTAAAAGCTATGAATTTATATTTAAACGCATTAAAAGTATTTTGAAAAATGCTTATATGGAAATAATGCATGCATTACCTTTTCCAAGGATGACCAAGAGGAACATTGAAGACCATCTTATCAACATGCTTGGTCTTGTTTCTGCTTTCTAACAACTTTTAAGTGCTTCCAATAATTTAGCATATCCTCGCTTGTATGTTGAGGTGAACTTTATTGTTGGTGTCATTTTTCCGTTTAAGAATCTTTCCGCATTGAAAAAAATTGGGGAAGTTGACCCAGAGCCACCAGTCACTTGAAGTTAAGCACCGAACATAGCTGCCTAAAGCTCAACATAGGCTCACTATAGTTTAAGTAATCTCAGACAGGGCTGTCCTTTGGACACACAACAAATTGGAGCAAAAATCTCTATAGACCTATTTCTGAATTAATGTGCAGATAAATAAAACAGTTTTGTTAAGATTGAATCAAATGAACAATTATTAGTGAGAGTATATAAAAACCGGTCTCACTCTCATTCCTCCCGCATGTCTTATAATCGATAATGGAATATTAGAGAGGTCAACTATGGCACGCCATTTGCACAATACGCCCAGAAAAGGTAAATAGGGTAAAATTACGATCAAATAAATTAGTTTTCGTTTGGTCATATTTAGTTTTAGTTTTCGTTTGATCAATTTTCGTTTACTGTTAGTTTTTGTTGCTGCATATTTCGTTTTAGTTTTAGTTTTCGTTGTCAGCGTATTTTAGTTTTAGTTTTCGTTAACGAAAACGTTTCGTTTTCGTTAATTACCATTTTCGTTTTCGTTTTCGTTAACGAAAACAACACTACTTACAAGTCACTTGAAAACCCACAGTGGAAAAAAACCGTTCAAGTGCAATTTGTGTAGCAAAGCATGTGCTTGGAAAAAGAATATATATCGCCATACAAAGACACATGCTGCAGAAACATCATACAAGTGCAATATTTGTGATAAAGTATTTGCTGGCAGCCTGGCAAGTGTTACAGTAGTCTGAGACAACATGTAAATACCGACAAAAGTGAAGCACTAAAGAGGTGCGATCTTACATATACTTCCAAAACATATGAGTCGAGTAGCAGACTAAATATGCATTTTGGAACTGAGGATGCGGACAACTCGTGCAATCGTGAATTCTGTGAAAACAAAGCGGACATAGGCTAGGGGAGAGTTGCCTAGAATGGACCGTTGCCTTAATTGGACCGCAGCCATTTAACACCCTAGATGCATATTTTTCCTCGTTTTCAAATGTTGTATTCTTGCGCGATTGAATATTGATCATATCGGTGCAATCAGTTTTACGGAATTCTACACATTTATGTAGTTGCGGTAAAAACTCTTATTTCACGTAGTTTTGATCTAATTTTTACCCTACCTGACAATGAGTGTACACAATTTAGGAAAGGTTTAAAAATTGCAGTCACGTTTGTTTTAATCTTAGCTAGGTTTCATGTTTAAGCAACAATACTCGATTTTGCGCTAAGACTGACACCTGTTAAACTATCGCAGTGTGAGTAGAAGTAGTCTGTGTTGCCTGAAATGGACCACATAAAGTCTCCTTAATTGGACCGATTATTTGGGTGTGGTCCATTTAAGGACACCAGTACTTGCAATGTTATTGGGTGTGGTCCACTTAAGGACACCAGTAGCCTAAGCTACTTGCAATGCCATGTTGTGATTTTTTAAACAATTACAATAATGGAGGTCTATACCTTCTTTTAGCATATGTTTTATCGAACAACAGTCTTCACAATAATTTCTTTCACTAGGTCTATAATCTATATTTAGACCTGCACTGGTTATTGTTACAAAGTAGGCTAATCCTAATTAGTCTGCAGGCAGAGGTTATGTCACTCATGTATTTAATTGATTTAAGCTAGGCCTACTCCAATTGTGTATGATACTTTTAACTGTATGGCTAGACACTAAGTGTTTTAAAGCGATTCCCTTGCTTTTGGGGTAAAATTACCTTTTAAAAACGACTTTAAATTAATGTGTTCCATTCAGGGCAACTGGTCCAATCAAGGATACCATGCGGTCCATTCAAAGAAACAGGTTGCCTTGATTGGACTTTTTACAGCTACTGCTTTGTTTAGTTATTTCTCATAAATCCACGAATATTTTTAGTCGTTTGGTTATTAAAAACATAGATGAATAATCAACCAAGCATATGGCACACTTTTCTTTTAGAAATTCAGTAGCATTTATGCAGTACACCTATGTTTGCCTTAAGTGGTCCATTCATAGTAACTCTCTCCCCTATGCCTTGGGATTTCTTTAGGAATGACATTGAACTTATCCAGTAACAGCGGCTTTTGCGTCCAAAGAGAAGAAATGTCTGAATCAGCATGTGTGCGAGAATTTTCACAAAGACCGAGTGAAATTCGAAGTCCAAAAGAAAAGCTTTCCTCTGAAGATCACTTTAACCCAGGCGATGAAATCGATTAGGCTACTTTACTTCGAAATCTTATGGTTGTGGATTGTGTGCTTAAATGTTTTATTCTGAAAAGGAATTTTTAGAACATTGCTATCATCACTACTTTGACAATCCTCAAACGGACACATTTCTTGAATTGTTCGAGATCCATCTTTTAAGCTATAAGCTTACTCCTCAGACAGATAGACCTAATGCAGATTAAATATCAGGCAGTAACATTTTGTTTGTCGCATTTAAATGCATGTGTGTTATAAAATTTTCTTTCGCTAAGACCTCGTCTATCTAAATGTCATTGCTGTTTGACGAATTCTACAAGCGTCAAGCATATTAAATTGTTAACGGTTGGGGATCCATTATTCAATCGATGGCGAATTCGGATTCCCTACCCGGTTAGGGAAATACAACGTGGAAGAGGCGATAAGCATAGGGGGGAGAAGGTAGTTGATGTTAGCAGTTATTGGTGAAGCTGTAGGCTATTAGCTTGACCAACAACTGCTAAAGAACCAATGCAAAAATCTTAAGAATCTAATGACGACACTAACCCTAACACTAACCCTAACCGACCCTCTCGACGCAAAAATCTTAAGAATCTAATGACGACACTAACCATAACACTAACCCTAACCGACCCTCACGACGCAAAAATCTTAAGAATCTAATGACAACACTAACCCTAATTAACCGACCCTCACGACGCAAAAATCTTAAGAATCTAATGACGACACTAACTCTAACACTAACCGACCGTCACGACGCGAAACCTTACAGGCTTACCCTATACGCGAACGACACTTAGGTCTTCTATGTTATAACCATGCTTAAATTTAACGATAAAGAGCGCTAACGTGAGACATACAAATATTATCATTTGGTGCTATGTACAGAAGGGTTCCACGACAACTGGTCTACCGACAACTCGTCTAACGACAACTCGTCTCCGGACAATTGGTCTAACGACAACTGGTCTACTGACGAATAATATTGATGAAATAGAAGCTGGATTTATGAAAATGGGATTTTAGCTTAAATGGAAGCGGGATTGATGATTTTAATTCATGTATTTCAACATGCACCCATTTCTACTTCAAATCTAAAAACACCTTCATCCAGCTTCTATTTCTCGCCTGTTATTTTAGTCCATCCAGCTTCTATTTCAGATATAAGAATACCATCATCCAGCTTCCATTACTTATGCAATTTTCTTATCAATCCAGCTTCTATTTGAGATCTAGAAATACCTTCATCCAGCTTTTATTTATCATGCGTTATTTTCGTCAATCCAGCTTCTATTTCACCTGTAAAAGAACCATTGTCCAGATTCCATTTCTCTTGCGTTTTTTCATCAATCCAACATCCACTTCACCTCTAAAAACTGTCATCCAGCTTCCATTTCTCAAGCGCTGGATCAGTTGTCAGTAGACCAGTTGTCGTTAGACGAATTGTCCGGAGACCACTTGTCGGTAGACGAGTTGTCGTTAGACGAGTTGTCGTGACACCGTACAGAAGCCACCGGCTGATACGCAACCAAACGGTGATTACTGTCTTCCCTTCTCTGTGCCTGTTTTAAAACCGCCGACGTTTTGTTTTCCACGTTGACTAATCACTTCCCCTGGCTACTGTGGCTAGTGAAAAAATTTAATATTGACCGTGGATTCATCTACGTTGAAGATCCGAAACTGCATAGGCCTAGCAACTGCTCTCTTTGAACGCCCATCAACTACATGTAGTATAGGCTACCGACTTTACTGAAAACCTAATCTCATCGTTCGACCACTGAGCACATCGTCCCCGTTTAGAGCTTGGCACAGTTCTCTGACTCAAATCATCATCCATTTTGCCTGAATAAACCCTTGTGCGTTTTAATTACACAACGGCTACTAACACAACTAAGCAAAATAATTAACCCGTTAACTATTGAAATAAGGCAGAATGGTAATTTCGGCACCGTCCCTGGGCAAATTTCGGCACTGCCGGAATTAGACAAGATTTCAGTGCCGAAATTTGCCTCATATGTAGGCATCACTCTGTAAGTAGGTAAAATAAATAATCTGCAGCTATGCATCGTATTATCGTTCAGCATGATGCACCATGGTGACCATACTTATTGAAAAATCAGTACTTTTAATTATGTGACCGACACCAAATTTTCAACAGAGCTTTCTCTGAATTGAAAAATAAGTGCGAAAATGCTTCAAAACAAAAATGAACTAACAAAAGTGCTTTTAATGCGATTTATAATTGGTTTTTAAACTTTTATAATATTGTAATGTTGAGATCTATGACGTCAAACCATAAGGGAATCTTAGTGCAAGATAGTTTCTCGGCTACAGAGGGGTGCCGAAATTAGCCCCATGCCGAAATTACCCCACTTTACCCTATGTTTCGTATCGCTGAAGGACGCCTGCTTCATGTGGTCTTATGAACCGATTCACTTGTCATACGGAAACTTCCACCCTCCGACAAATGCCTTTGTAATCTAGGCTACCTCCAATATTTCATAAATTCGTGCTTCCAGTTAATATAAATTATCAGAGTCAGGTGTAGACCTTAGTCTGCATTGTGGCATATAGCACTTTAAAATGTCCATAGTATTTCCACAATGCAGTTCGCTGTTTTCGTGTGCATTCTTCAAGTCTTCAGTCATGGATTATATCTGAAGAGTGAATTGTCTCGAAGAGTAGCCTATAATGGTGTGGGTGCAAAGATTATTATTGTACTGTATGTATTGTAGTTTTTTTCCCGCCGAAGAACAACCGTCCGTCGTCCACGTCTCAGTGCTCCTATGGACAATAATTTTGAACTTCCGAGCAAAGATGACGGTAACTTTGTCTCTAGAGTTACCGGTAGACCTTACTTTAGACCTTAGTCCTTCCCACTGCACATCGGGAAATGCAGCTTCTCCATTCTCGTATGTCGCACTGATTCGCAAATCACTGCAAGAGAGCTGCCCGTTCGTGGCGAAAAAGATAATAAAAATTATGATCCGAGCAGACAAGCTGCCGGCATTCATATGTCAGGGCTATGTGGATGGGAAAAGGGCCCGAGGAAGGCCGAGAAGAAGATGGATGGATGACGTGGAGGAGTGGACGGGGATGGCGATGGTGGACTGCGTGAGGACCGCGAGGAACAGAGAGCAATGGAGGAGGATGTCGTCGTCGACTCTGATCCCCGATCCGCAGCAATGAGGATGGGCACGACGACGACGACGACGACGATATACGGGTGAAATAGAAATCAGTGCTTAGGCTGTTAAGCATTCACGCCTAGAAGCCACTTACAGATGACAAAATGGTTTAATGCAGCCGTATTTGCGATCTGAAACTTTGAAGTCCCAAAGATGAGACCTAATTACAACTACATGACAATGCAACAAAAGCTACTGAAGCTCTTTCAAGCTTTGGCATTACAAAGGATTATAGACTGTGATCTGGCTGAAGCTACTGTATGAGGCACACACTCCATAGTTTAATAACTTTTTATAGGCAACGCATTCTTTTTATTAATGGCGTCTATAAAACTGAACATAAAACGCCAACCCAACGAGTCCTCACATTGATAACCTCTACCTATTCACATACGTCCATAATGAACTGCCATCAACACAGTTGACATTTAGATAGCCGATCATCAAGAGAATGTAAATCACATAACATATGTAACAGACAAAACAAAATACTGTCTTGAGAACTAATCTGTTTGAGGAATGTAGCTTAGAAGCGCTATTCGAATAGTTCAAGAAATGCGTCGTTTTGAGGATTATCATAAAAATGATCATAGCAATGTTCTAAGAATTCCTTTTCAATATTGAACATTTCAGAACATAATCCACAGCCATACGATCTCAAAGCAAAATCATCTGCGTCTTCAGTAGAAAGGAAGTGATTTTCAAAAAGAAAATATTCTTTTGGACCAAGAAAATTTCTTTGGGTTCGTGAATATTATGGCAATCCTTTTCTTTCAACACGGCTGCTGTCTTCAGTACGCAGCTGAAATCTCATTCCTGAAGAAATTACAAATCCTGCGTCTCCACTGTTTTCATGTAGATCACTCTTGCACAAATTTTTCACAGCGTGTGTTCTCGTACGCATGTTCAGATTGCTATTGCATGCATTTCCTTTGCATGTCTTCACATGACGTTCCAGATTACCCTTGCGAGTAAATGTTCCGACACAAAAATCGCACTTATAAGACATTTCTGCAGTGTGTGTTCCTGCATGGCGTTTGAGACTTTCTTTACACGCATAAGCTATGCTACACAAATTGCACTTGAATAGTTTGTTACAAGTATGAGTAATCAAATGAATTTTAAGGTTATCGCTGCGTGAAAATGATTTCTTGCATAAATTGCGCTTATATGATTTTTCGCCAATGTGGCTATTTTCATGTTTCTTCAGATACACCTTCAATGCAAATTCTTTGCCACACTGAATGCACTTGAAAGGCTTCTCTTGAGTGTGGCTAACAATTGTATGTCGAGTACGATCTTGTTTACTTGAAAATGATTTCTGACAAATATCACACTTGTATCGCCTCTCCCCAGTATGAATTCGTATGTGGGATTCAAGAAATTGTTTAGCTGAAAATGCTTTCTTACACAGATTGCAAATATACGGCTTTTCTCCAGTGTGGCTTCTAGTATGAAAATCCAGATATTGTTTCGATGTAAATCCTTTGCAGCATAGACTGCATCTGTATGGTTTTTCTCCATTGTGGCTTCTTCTGTGGTATTCCAGATAACTTTTCATTGTAAATGCTTCGGGACAAAGATTGCATTTGTACGGTTTCTCACCAGTATGGCTTCTTCTATGGTATACCAGGTGTTGTTTTCTTGAAAATGCCTTCCGACAAAGATTGCACATGAATGACTTCTCTCCGGTGTGGCTGCTTGTATGGTATTCCAGATATTGTTTCACCGCAAATTTCGCAAAACAAAGATTGCATTTGTATGGCTTGTCTCCAGTGTGGATTTTTATATGGTTTCTCAGATTCTGTTTCAATGTAAATGCCTTGGAGCAAAGGTTGCATTTGTATGGTTTCTCTCCTGTGTGGCATCTTGTATGGCACACCAGACTGCGTTCATTTGCAAATGTTTTGGGACAAAGAATACAATTGTATGGCTTAATTCCAGTGTGGCTTCTTGTATGGCATTCCAGATAGTGTTTACTTGCAAATGCTTTGGAACAAATATTGCACTTGAATGGCTTCTCTCCAATGTGACTTCTTTCATGGTATTCGAGATTTTGTTTCGCTGCATATGCTTTGGGACAAAGATTGCACTTGTATGGCTTCTCTCCAGTGTGAATTCTTCTATGGTTCTTCAGTTGCTGTTTCACTGCAAATGCCTTGGGACAAAGATTACATTTGTATGGTTTCTCTCCAGTGTGGCTTCTTCTGAAGCATGTCAAGTGTTTTTCTGTCCGTATTTCTGACACTGATTCATTTTCCATGACTTCTCTCTATGATGTTTTCTGCATCAGTTGTAGTTGTCATATATATTTTCTTACTTCAGTGGAAATATTTTTGGCCAAAGTTTGCATACTGTGGTTTCTCTGCGAGTTTCTGACGGTTTCCATTCAAGTCTTCAAGAGAACAAAATAATAAATTAAAATAAAGTTTAATGGATAAGCTATATATTACATTGAAAAAATACGGTTCTTGTCTGTTTCACGACCGCCAAACAAATTATACTGCTTTTTTATGAGTCTGTTTCGAAATTGTTAAAGAGAAATATACATATCGTGAGGGTCGGTTAGGGTTCAGGTGAGGCGTCGTGGGGTCGGTTACAGTTAGGGTTAGTGCAGTCATTCGGTCTCGTTTACGGTAAACGAAGTTATATTGATGAAAAATATTTGCCGACGAAATAAAAGCGGATTGATCAAACAAATTCTTTCCTAAACAGAAGCTGGATCGATTAAAAGGATTCTCGCCATACTATAAGTTGGAATTATTATAGATTTACAACGCTAAAGTACACGTTACTTCTTGAAGGTCGTGAAACTGACAAGTACCACAAAGGCTACTTACATTCAAATCAATAAGACGTTAAGCATTTGGTTTCAACAAGGAATATTTTAAATGTCTAAAATGTGCATGGAATTTCTTATTCTGAGGAAACTGGTAAAATGGGATAAACAATATGATTATTACTGCTTCAACGGGTGTGTGAATGAGAATGCTTGAAATTGCTGAAAAAGAAGCTACAAATGTGGATGGCTGAAAAGGTGCACCAAGAGTTATTTTCAGTGCAGCTTTGAATTAAGTAAAAAAAGTTTATGTGAATGCCCCATGAAGCATATAATTATAGCTACTATGGGAGTCCATTCCAGACAACTTGGCCCACCACGGAAAAGGCTCGATTCTGCATTGTTGCAGTATGCTACGTGTGAATGAAACAGAGGTCACTTCTTTCTGTGTATAGCTGAAGAGCTATGGCCTAGGACACCCACGTGGAACAAATCCAACTTTTATATTACCAATAGTACACAGCGAATAATAACGTTGTTGTGAACACTTTGTTATTGCTGGTTACTCCCTTAGGCCCCGATCACATAATCTAGAGATACCGCGATGTGATTCCTTGATTGGCAAGGGATTTATCACGAGAATGCTATATAGTTAACTTATTTGACAATAATAGTTTAGTAATTATATTATAATTTAACTTGTGATTTTTAATTTGCACGTTTTTATTACCTATTAATACTTCTATGTATTGTAATGATGATCTGTGTGCGTTTGCAAATGGAATAATAAAGAAAAAACTTACTTACTTAGTGAATATTTGTTAGTGAACTATTTGACGGTGCCCAATTGTCGTGAACCAGTTGTCGTGAACGAATTGTCCGTGAACCAGCTGTTGTTCAGTTAGTGACACCCATCAATATAAAGTTGACCCAAAACTGCATTATGGTAATTTCAGGGTAAAAGTGTACTTTTGCGTATTTAATTATTAGCTTGTTGCAGCCTAATTATTCTTATTAACCCAACTTCCTAGTTTGGGAGAAATCATTATTCAATGACCCAGCTTCTGCTTGGGCATGAATTCGACAATAAGTTGTTTCACCGAACCCGCTTCTGTTTGCAGTCTGAATTATTTTTCATCAAAATCATTTCAATTTAATTTTAAAATATTGTTCATCAGTCCAGTGTCGATTTCAGCGAGATTGCTTTAATAAATCCCACTTCTTTTTAATAAAAAGCTACTTTTATTAATCCGATTTCTTTTCTTTTTTTTACCCGAGGTACCTAGGATCCCTCGGGATTTACAGAAATTATGCTTGGAGCTGTTTTTGTGTGTTTAGAAGATCAGGCCTCGTCCTCCGCAACAGTATTAAAAGTGCCACGAAATGCTATGGCGTTGTAGCGCTGGATACAGATAGAAAGGCGCTGGAACAAAAATGTCACCTCCCGCGACTCACCAGAAATGACCGAGAGACGTTGGCCAACCTCGCGGATGAAATTGAGCCCGGCAGAGTTGATGGGGCCCAGTGTTTCCAGGGCAATGGGAAGAAAGAGGTGCGAAGATGGCAGCCCCACGTACTTCTCGATTTTTCGTACGGCGGCTTGTTCCGCAGCGGATCCCGCCACATTTGCTGTGTGAGCGATATAGGATGCCGCGCAGGTGTGTAGTGTGTATCACCGTGGCGTCCCAGGCCAGATGCTTGCCTGCTGCCCAGGGGATCAGTGTGGCCCCATCAGGTCTCTTGCCGTCTATGCGAGATAGACCAGACGGCTCTTTACAACTTGGGACATCGGCTCTCTGCAACGCCCGCCAGACTATATCATTGATGGCGTGATGACGAAGGGACCGCCCAAAAGCCATTCTACATGCGAGACCGTGTTGGCCATCGGGGCCCACCAGAGCACCGCAGCCACATTGATGTGGGCTGCAAAGACTCAGACCCAACCGAAGACCAACTGCCACGCACTGCCTCATTGCTGAGGCAAAGGCCGCACGATGGGATTGGAAGGGCTGTCAACCAGTCGCCGGAGTGAGGGGAGCTCGGTAAACGTGTAGTTTAGCGTAATTAATTATTTTCACGATTATAATGGCACAAAAAGCGTCTTAAAATATTTCTATCAACGTGCTATTGCCAAAGTGATGTATGATTATACTTCGAATAACTTAAAAAGAAGGATTTCGATCGAAAAATTATAAAATTTTGTCCTAACAAACCGCCGATCCAAGTTGTTCAATTACGACCCTTTCCGGAAGTGGCGTGCGGCAAGCAAAAATTAATAAGTAAGTAAGTAAAAGTCCAGCTTTTTCAATTGCATCGGTTGTTTTATGAATCCAACTTCTGTTTCAATAATAACTATTTTTCATCAATCCAGCTCCAATTTCAGCTTGATTATTTTTATTACCCCAGCTTCTTTTTCTCGCCCGTTATTTTCGTCAACCCAGCTTCTCTTTCAGATATAAAAATACCCTCATCCAGCTTCCTTTACGTAAGCGTTTTTTCATCAATCCGGCTTCTATTTCACATCTAGAAATATCTTCATCCAGCTTCCATTTCTCATTTTGAACCTAGGACCGAAGTTTGACGTTCACGTTATTTATAGTCGCATATAGGCCTACGTCGATGGTTCGGGCGCGTATCACAACTTCCGGTCAGATGTTGAGTTCAACGGCGATTCGAACGGCGATTTCGCGTGGGAAATGTGACATTTTAAAAACATATTTTCTGTCAATATTCGTATTCTTACGAAACTTTAAGTGTGTTGTTAGATGAGTTAGACCATTGCAAGTCATTAGGATTAATTTACGGCGCTTTTTGTGTCGTTAAAACCGTGAAAATAATTAATTACGCTAAACTACACGTTTACCGGGAGCTCACTGCCAGCAAGCGCGCTCGGTCAATTGGGTTGGTGCTGTTACCCCAAACTGCCGATTCTATTTTGCAAGAATTCTTTTCGTCAATCCGACATTCAAGTTTATCTGGTAATTCTGGGAACGGCGGTCGTAAATTCCGAAACACTGTTTTCAGCGTCGAAATAGATATCAATCGCGTCATTCAATAGTTGCTATCCAACTTCTATTTAGATAACATTTTTTCCCCGTCAATCCAGCTCCAGTTAGGCAAGAACATTTTCATCGGTAAAACTGTATTTTAGCGTATTTTATTCTCTCAAAATCGATATCATGTATTTTAGCGTATTTTATTATTTAGCGTGTGTATTTGTGTATTATGTTGATACGACGGGAGCTGATCGGTCGGGCAAACGATCGAAAAGGCCCGTGGCCGTGAAAGGGAGTTCCAAGCGCGGGTCATCTGTTTTGAGCGTCGGCCATCCTCGGACACTTCCCAGCCGGCAGTCGCGGACGGGGCAGAGTCGGACTCCAACGCTACCGAGCTCTATACCCTCTCACGAGCGACCGTTTCAGACCCGTCGTGGCCGGGTAGTGAAGAGAGCGACGGCGCCTTGGCAGCCCGTCGTGCCGATAGTAGACACCGGCGAGAGAGTGGCTCGGGCGGCTCCGGTAATCCTGGTTCGAGGGAGACGCGCCCGAGGAGAGAGCCGTTCGACACCCCTCGCGCGTCGGTCGATGCAACGGCGGCGAGGGGGCGATTACCCCTGGTATGGACGCACGTTTGTCTCGGCTATGCCTTACTTGAAGTACTATTTGACAATGAACCGAAATCACTGAAATTCTCCATCAGTTTTAATTAAATACGCTATTTCTCTTAAGTTTACGCGTTTGGAATAAAATACGCTAAAATACAGTTTTACCTTTTCATCAATCCAGCTTCTATATTTCAGCAGAATGACTGCACTAACCCTAAAACTAACCCTAACCGACCATCACGACGCCTAACCTGAGCCCTAACCGACCATCACGCGTCAAATCCCGCTTCTATTTCGTCAGCAAATATTTTTCATCGAATTTTTAAATTTTAAACGGCGAGACGCGTAAAACACGGAGGATGAAAACACGGACTATAATTATACAAAATATTATATAACAGCGTTTCGGAATTTACGACCGCCGTTCCCAGGATTGCCGTTTATCTGATAGGCTAGAGCCTAAACACTGAAACCCATGCAATGGCGAATAATTAAATAGGGCCTACGCTAAAATGCACTTTTACTTTCAGTTATCGCCAACGTAGAACTTGTTAATGCGTGCACCGACTTTGATAAAAAGGACTGATTAAGAGTTAGAGAAATACCCGGTGAGGAGTAGAATCCCACGGCGAATAAAACGCGACGTCAACTTAAATTCAAAATCTGAAAAATGGAAGAAACGTTCATTTCAATTTTAGCGATGACCGAAACAGTCACGTGACTAGGGCTATTCCAGAAGAAACTTTATTTTTATTGTTAGAATAACCAGAATTCTTAGATTAAATATTTCAATTAGCATAGTGCCTGTCGCTTTTGCATTTTCAAATAATATCTCATCGCAGCGTCTCAAATAATTTAAATTAATTAGGAGCAGGACCTCTTTGAAACTGTGGCAAGACAATTATTCAAGGTGATAAGAAATTTCAACGATGGTAGCCTATTGAACTTTCTCGCGCTTTCCCTGGATCACTACGATTGTTTGAGCAGACGCAACCAAATTATTTCCTTGTCACGTAGGCTATATAGGGGAGAGCGGTGCAAGACGCCCATGCTAACGAATATTTGAATTTTCAGGCATGAAAAATTGATTGAATAGGAGATAGGGCCTAAATGGGTGTAGCACCTGATTGTAGGACATTATCCCCCCCGGACATTATCCCCCCCGGACATAATCCCCCCCGGACAAAAGCCCCCCCGGACATTATCCCCCCCGATTTTACCTAGGACATTATCTCCCCCGGACAAAATCCCCCCTCTGTGCAATTACTCTGTTTCGTCATGTAGTTTATAAAGCCTAATTGCCCTGGTTTAGATCGCTGTGTCAACTTATTATTACCGTCACCGATAAGACTTAGGCTGCTAGTAGGCCTACTGCCATTCAGATGCAAACTAGAGGCTTGTTAGCGTCATTTAGTCATTCATTTCTGGCACAAGGAGTTGTTAGTGTCATTTAATTAGGCAAATGAGACTTGCAATGTTCTTAACACATCCACATTCCCATGAACTACATCTGCCATGAACATTAATTTTGATGACTAGTGTAATAAATTAGTAATAGCCTATATTCTTAAGGGTATATTTAGACCTGTATTCTTAAGTTAGGCCTACCCTAACATATATAGGTTAAACCGTAGTTTACGTTGTTTAATTATTTGGCCAAAAAGTGACGTTGTTAATTATTTGCATGTGTATAAATGATATACAAGTAATTTCTGGTGTCACGACAACTGGTTCACAGACAACTGGTTCAACGACAACTGGTTCATGGACAACTGGTTCACGACAACTGGTTCACGACAGCTGGTTCACCGACAATTCGTTCACCGACAACTGGTTCACGACCAAATATTCACGGCCATTTTTTTAGGTTCCACGACAACTGGTTCACCGACAACTGGTTCAACGACAACTGGTTCACGGACAATTCGTTCACCGAAAGCTGGTTCACGGCAAATGTTACACGACAATATTACTGGAGCTGGATAGATGAAAATCTTCTTAATTAAATTGGAGCTGGATGGTGAAAGCGTTCTTGCTTAAACTGGAGATAGATGATGAAAATCTTCTTAATTAAATTGGAGCTGATAGATGAAAATGTTCATGGTTAAATTGAAGCTGGATCTATGAAAATAATCTAGATTTAGCTGAAGCTGGATTGATGAAAATCTTTTAAATTAAACTGGAGCTGGGTTATGAAAATCTTCCTAATTAAATTGGAGCTGGATGATGAAAATCTTCTTAATTAAGTCGGAGCTGGATAGATAAAAATGTTCTTGAATAAATTGAAGCTGGATTGGTGATTTATTTCAAAACGATAAACACGTGATCCAGCTTCCATTTCTTAAGCGTTTTATAATTCATCCAGCATCCACTTCAAACATATGAAATAAGTTTATCCTGCTTCTATTTTAGATCGATAAACCGTCATCCAGCTTCCGTTTCTTAAGCATTTCATTATTCATCCAGCTTATATTTTAGATATATAAAAACTTTCATCCCGCTTCCATTTCAGATCGATAAAAACGTGATGCTACTTCCGTTTCTTAAGCATTTCATTATTCATCCAGCTTCTATTCTCCATATAAAGAAATTCATGTAGCTTCCGTTTCTTAGGCGTTTCATCTTTCATCCAGCTTCTATTTTAGACATATAAAACCTTCATCCAGCTTCTATTTAAAATCGAAAGATCCGTCATTTAGCTTCCATTTCTCAAGCGTTTTATAATTCATACAGCTTCTGTTTAAGACAAAAAACCTTCATCCAGCTTCCATTTTACATCGATAAAACCGTGATCCAGCTTCCATTTCTGATCGATAAAACCGTCATCCACCTTTCGTTTCTTAAGCGTTTCATCATTCATCCAGCTTCTGTTTTAAAGATATAAAAAAATTCATCCTGCTTCCATTTAAGATATGCAGACATCTTAATCCAGCTTCCATTTCTTAAGCGTATTATTGTCAACCCAGCTTCTATTTCACTAACACAGAATTTTCATCCAGCTTCCATTTCAGGAATAAAGACAACTTAATACAGCTTCCATTTCTTAAACGTGTTATTGTCAGCCCAGCTTCCATTTAGGTAATGGCAGCTGAATGAAGGTATTTTTGGATCCTAAATAGAAGCTGGATTGTAGAGAAAACTCTAAAAAAATAGAAGCTAGATTTATAAAAAAGAACAATAGAGAAATTGAAGCTCGATGAAGGTATTTTAGATCAGAAATGGAAGCTTGATTTATTAAACAACCATAGAGAAATGAAAGCTGGATGAAGGTTCTATGTGGGTGAAATAGAAGCGGGAATGATGAAAACCCGAATGAGAAATAGAAGCTGAATAAAGGTATCTATAGATCTGAAATAGGAGCTGGAATGAGGAAAAATGCCAAAAAGATGGAAGCTGGATTAAGTTGTCTGTATATCTTAAATGGAAGCTGGATGAAGATTTTTTATGTCTAAAATAGAAGCTGGATGAATGATGAAACGCTTAAGAAACGGAAGCTGGATGAAGGTTTTTTATATGTGAAACAGAAGCTGGATGAATACTGAAATGCTTAAGAAACGGCAGAAGGTACACGTTTTTATCGATCTGAAATCGAAGCGGGATGAAAGTTTTTATATGTCTAAAATAAAAGCTGGATGAATAATGAAACGCTTGAGAAACGAACGCTCGATAACGGTTTATCGATCTGAAATAGAAGCGGGATGAAATTATTTCATATGCTTGAAATGGAAGCTGGATGAAATATAAAACGCTTAAGAAATGGAAGCTGGATCACATTTCTATCCATATGAAATAAATCCAGCTTCGAGTTAATCATGAACATTTTCATCTAACACCTCCAACATAAATACATGTATTTAAGATTTTCATCATCCAGCTCCAATTTAATTAGAAAGATTTTCATCAATCCAGCTCCAGTTTAAGCAAGAATATTTTCATCAATCCAGCTTCTAGTTAATCATGAACATTTTCATCTACCCAGCTTCAATTTCATTAAGAAGATTTTCATCATCCTGCTCCCATATTATTACGAATATTTTCATCAATCCAGCTACTGTTTAATTCAGAACATTTTCTTCAATCCAGCTACAGTTTAATTAAGGAGATTTTCATCAATCTGCTCCCATATTATTAATAAGATTTTCATCAATCCAGCTCCAGTTTACGAAAGAATACTTTCATCCATCCAGCTCCAATTTAAGCAGGAAAATTTTATTAATGCAGCGTCCATTTCAGTCTAACTGATTTTGTATCAATCTCACTTCTATTTAGGCTTACAGAGAATTATTTTCTTCAATGCCACTTGTGTACCACAAATAGAACCGTTTTCGATTAATCACAGGTTATTTTCATCAATGCAACTTCTCTTTTAATGGCTGTAACCAGGGACATTTGGTCGTGAACGATTTGTCGGTGAACCAATTGTCGTGAACCAGTTGTCGTGAACCAGTTGTCGTGAACCAGTTGTCCGTGAACCAGTTGTCGTTGAACCAGTTGTCTGTGAACCAGTTGTCGTGGAACCGTAATTTCTGGATCGCCAGGTTCAATCCAGCTTCCATTTCAACTATAAATATGCCTTTATCCAGCTTCCATTTCAACTATAAATATGCCTTTATCCAGCTTCCATTTCAGGTATAAAATGCCTTTATCCAGGTTCTACTTCTCAAGCGTTTTTCATCAATCCAGCTTCATTTTCTGCAGAATGACTACACTAACCCTAAAACTAACCCTAACCGACCCTCACGACGCCTAACCTGAGCCCTAACCGACCCTCATGCGTAAAATCCCGCTTCTATTTCGTCACTAAATATTTGTCATCGAATGTAAGAAATTGGTTGTCGGATAAAAAAGTACCGTTTTTTCGTCAATCCAGCTTCCATCTTCTCGCGTTTTCGGTTTATATTGCTACTTCCGGTTGCGAATGTTCAGAAATTGGAATAGCGCGTTTTATGGCGCGTTACATTCATGATTTTAGGCGTTTATTAATTAAACAACGTAAAGTACGGGATATCGATAATGGAAATAATTAAACAACGTAAACTACGGTTTAACCCATATATATTCTTGTAGATTTTTATGCGTAATTTTCATGTATAATATACGATTATAAACCTGAACTATTCTAACAATTTCAACTGTGATGTCTAAATGTATGGATATTCACCTTAGCATAGGCCTATTCTTATATTTTTGCATCATTTTAGGTGATGGTATCATAGACCGGGGGGGGTAATGTCCTACCTTGGGGGGGATAATGTCCGGGGGGGCTTTTGTCCGGGGGGGATAATGTCCGGGGGGGATAATGTCCGGGGGGGATAATGTCCGTTTCCCGTAGCACCTACTGCATGACTCCTAATTATAATGACTAAGTGACAGTAGCCTACAATATATTTTCATTTATTAATATTTAGACACGAAAATGCATGACATTAAAATGGGCATCTTGCCCCATGCATGGGGCAAAAGGCCCATGTGTGGGCCTCTTACCCCAACGACACAAACATATGTGCATATCCAATGAAATTTCAAACGCTTTATTCATTCATTCATTATTAGAATTTATATAGCGCCTCTTCAAGAAACTACTCAGAGTCGCTCCCAGCCCAGCCACGACTAAAGAAAAATATTTGAGAAATAAAGATTGACTGGTCAGGTGGAGGAGATGGAGGTTTGGGGAAAGGTCATTCCAGGTTGACGGCCCCACAACCGAGAAGGTTCGGCGCTGTCTGGTAGCTAAGCGAGCCCGTGGAACAGGCAGTTGTCCCTTCGCAGCGGAGCGAAGGGCCCGACGCGCTTCAATGTCAAAGACTGGGCGACAGAGGACGCGCAGATAAGATGGAGCACAACCAAGAATACAGCGAGAAACAAGGGCAGCAATGCGGTAATGGATGCGTTGAGCTATTGGCAACCAGTGCAGCACATCACGCGTGTAAGCAGAGACAGACGAAAATTTAGGAATTCGTCCGATGAGGCGGGCAGCAGAGCGCAGAACCCGATCTAACCGCCCCAGAACCCCAACAACGATTGAGCAGCAATCATGGTCGATACGACTGGTTACAAAGGTATGAACAAGTACAACTAGCGCATCATGAGAGAGAGAGAGCGAGCAATCACTCGGAGCTGACGAAGCATGCTTTAATATTTATTATTCACAACGTATAGGCTACCTGGTACGTAAACAGATTTAGGCCTACTGCTTTTAGTATAGACCTCTTTCATGCTATATATGGACTTAGCAGTTTCACTTTTTGCTTTAAGCAAAGCATGGTTTCACAAGGTCTATTTTGAGAAAACTGAATTGTCGGTCCACATAAGGAGGGTTAGACGAACTAAAAAAAGAACTAGTCACTAGCACTCCAGTACGCTACTTGACCAACGAAACAGCTTCATGTAACTGCTTTATAAGCTTTCTGTAGGAGTGCTGGCTGCCATTGCTACAGCCTACAGGATGCTGATAAATTTGAGACATGAACATTATTACTATGATATGGTGCGTGTAAGCAATTCAATTACAAATTTGAACATTTTTGCATATAAATACATTAAAGCATGCCATTTTTTGTAAATATTTTGCCTATAAATTTTATTTTAAATTATTCTGAGTGCACATTATTTATATGTTCTCTTAACTCGACTGTATTGACAGTCTTGAGTGATATGACCTGCACAAAATTACTATGTAAATCTTCATGTAGCCTACCCAGTAGTATCCACTCGTGCCTAGCGTCCACAAAATGGGACGCTTAAAAAATGTGCTTCCAAATCATCAAAAGCTAAAATGTTGCAGAGTTTTTTTAGATATATTGTCCAAACTCATCATTTGCAACAAACTTTTTATATTTCAATCTGATTTTGAAAAATCAGGCACTGATGGGTTAATGACACTTAAAATTAACTTGGCATGCTACGAAAGGCTGATTAAGGAAACAAGGTTTTTAAGTTTAAAACGCATTTGAAGATGTAACGGAAGTCAAATTATGTTTCGTATCCATTTTTGTCGTTTTTCCGCCTTCTTTTTCTCGAGATAAAACGACTTTTTTTCGGTTTTTATTTCGTTACCATCATTTTTTACATCTATTAACTGAAGTCTTCAGTACTTAGACTTACAGACTGTTGAAACTTTTGGGCATTCTACTCTAGGTAGCCGTCTTGAAACAAATCAGTAAAAACGCCATGCATAATTATTGTACAATAGGCCTAACGGTAAAAACAGACACAAATTCAATTTTGTTGTAAATCCATCTGTTGTCATTTAGACCAAAACAAAACGAGCTAGTTCGGCATCCTTATATGCGCTCATTAATGCATCCAGTTGTTAAACAACGTAAATAATTTTATACGAAAAAAGGAAAGTTTGGAGCAAAAGAAAGTTTTGAAACATACACAGGCCTACATTTAAATTCAAAATAAAACGGCCTGCTAATCAAGGCTATTCTGCTCTGCATCATCAGCTTGCGGAATGTAGCTTAAAAGACGGATTTCGAATAGTTCAAGAAACGTGTCCCTTCGAGGATCGTCCAAATAGTGCTGATAGCAATGTTCCAAAAATTCCTTTTCTAAATTAAACAGTTCAGCGCAGAATCCACAGCCATAAGGTTTAGGACTAAAGTGACTTTCAGAGCAAAAGTTGTCATTTGGACTTAGGATTCTACTCGGCTTGGGTGAAAGTTTACGAATGTGTTCGGATTCCAACAATCCTTTTCCTTGAACATTGGATGTTTTCGTATTTTTTTCACAGAATTCACTGTTGTATGCTTTTCCGACAACCTGTGTTCCCATGTGATTTTTTAGATTGCTACTCGACACATGTGGCTTGGAAGTAAGATCGCATCTCCTTGGTATTTCTCTGGTGTGAGTTTTAGCATGACGCCCCAGATGACTGTTGGGAGCAAATGCTTCCTGACGAACAAAGTACTTGCCTGATGTCTCTGCAGAATGCGTTTTTGCATGGCGATATAGACTGCAGCTCCAAGCATATGCTTTACTGCATAAATTGCACTTGAACGGTTTTTCTATGGAGTGGGTCGTCAGATGACTTGAAAGATTGCCACTGCGTGTAAATGTTTTCGTGGATAAATTGCACTTAAATGGCTTTTTTCCACCGTGGGTACTTGCGTTGCTTTCCATATGTTGTTTAAGTGGCAATTCTTTGTGACATTGGTTGAATTTGTATGGCATGTCTCTGGTGTGACATCGTTCATGGTATTTCTGAATTCGCTTAACTCGAAATGCTTTCGCACAATGACTGCATCTGTACGGTATCTCTCCAGTGTGAATTCCTGCGTGATCTTCCAGATTTTGTTTCACTGGAAATGCTTTGGGACAAAGATCGCATATGTAAGGCTTCTCTCCAGTGTGGGTTCTTTGATGGCTCTTCAGACAATTTTTCCTTGTAAATGCCTTGGAACAAAGAGTGCATTCGAATGGCTTCTCTCCAGTGTGGCGTCTTTCATGGTATTTCAGATCATGCTTGACTCGAAATGCTTTTGCACACTGATTGCATCTGTAAGGTTTCTCTCCAGTGTGAATTTTTCCATGGTTTTTGAGAGTTTGTCTCAGTTTAAATGCGTTGGGGCAAAGGTTGCATTTGTAAGGCTTTTCTCCAGTGTGACTTCTTTGATGGCATTCCAGATGATCTTTCCTTGTAAATGCTCTGGGACAAAAACTGCACACATACGGCTTCTCTCCAGTGTGAATTCTTCCATGATATTGAAGACGTTGTTTCACTGGAAATTCTTTAGGACAAAGATGGCATTTGTATGGCTTCTCTCCAGTGTGGGTTCTTTCATGGCATTTCAGAGAAGCTTTAATTGAAAATGCCTTGGAACAAAGAGTGCATTCGAATGGTTTCTCTCCAGTGTGAATTCTTCCATGATGTTTAAGACTTTGTTTCGATGGAAATTCTTTAGGACAAAGATTGCATTTGTATGGCTTCTCTCCAGTGTGTGTTCTTTCATGACGTTTCAGATAAGCTTTAATTGAAAATGCCTTGGGACAAAGAGTGCATTCGAATGGGTTCTCTCCAGTGTGAATTCTTCCATGGTCTTCCAGAATTTGTTTAAGTTGAAATGCTTTCGGGCAAAGATTGCATTTGTAAGGCTTCTCTCCAGTGTGACTTCTTTGATGGTATTCCAGATGATCTTTCCTTGTAAATACTCTGGGACAAAAACTGCACACGTATGGCTCTCCAGTGTGAATTCTTCCATGATGTTTAAGACTTTGTTTCAATGGAAATTCCTTAGGGCAAAGATGGCATTTGTAAGGCTTTTCTCCAGTGTGTGTTCTTTGATGGCATTTCAGATTATCTTTTCTTGTAAATGCTTTACGACAAAGAGTGCACTCGAATGGCTTCACTCCAGTGTGAGTTCTTTCATGGTCTTCCAGATTTTGTTTCAGTTGAAATGCTTTGGGGCAAAGATGACACTTGAATCGCTTCTCTCGGGTGTGGCTTTTTCTTTTGTATGGCAGATGTCGTTTCTGTGTATATGTTTTGACACTTATTGCATTTCCATGCTTACTCTCCATAATGAGTTAGGCATCAGTGTTAGTTCTAATAAAAAATTTCTTGCATTGTCAGATCTTCAACAGAGAAAAAGGATTCTTAATTATATTTCAACGCTATCTTTGTAGTTGAAAGCGGATCAAATTGGATTCAGAATCTCAAACTGTTCATGTGGTCACTACAATCGGTTTTAACGAGCATATTTTAAACGTTGAAAATGTGCCTGAAATTTCTTATTGAACAGAAACTGTGGTAAAAATGGTAAAGGTGATTAATGATTATATTACAATTACAATTGTGGAAAATCAGGCAAAACTCCGAACGGCGGTCCCAAATTAAAATATATAGTCTATAGGCCTATCGTCAAATGTTGTTATTGTCACACAACAACTGGGAACGGCGGTCCCAAATGATAAAATTAAAGAAATCGATAGGCTATCTCCTGAGAAAGTTTTAAACATGGTGTGTGGTGAAATAGAAGGTGGATTGATGAAAATCGTTTGATTGATGGACGCTTGATAAAAGAAAGCTGGATAAACGGCATTCCAGCTTAAATGGAAGCTGGATACATGCTGAAATAGATCACTGAAATCAACAATCCAGTTTCTATTTCTCAAGTTTAATTTTCGTCAATCCAGTTTCTATTTCCCCTATAAAGACGGTAAAGACCCTTCATCCAGCATCCATTTCGCAAGCGTTTTAATTAATCCATCTCCCATTTAACTTAGGCTATTATGACCATCATCCAGGTTCTAGTTCTCAACCGTTCAATTCATCAATCCAGCTTCTATTTCAGATCTAAAAATACCTTCATCCAGCTTATATTTCACTTGCGTTTTTTTATCAATCAACCTTCATTTCACCTGTAAAAGGTCCTCATCCAGCTTCCATTTCTCAAGTGCTTTCTCATTATTCCGGCTTCTATTTCGGTGGACCAGCTGGTCGTTTTATAAGTGTGGAGTGCAAAAGAAACCGTTTCTATGTGCCCATCCAATACACCGCACTATTACGACACGTCATTTTGATTCACTTAATGTTATAATTTGGGACCGCCGTTCGGAGTTTTGCCGAAAATCAACGGAGAAAGAACAATAGTGGTAAAAAGTGATAAACAGGAGAATAATTATATTTACGAAACAAAAAACTGTGCAAGATTTAGGATGAATTCTTTAAATTTAAGGAAACAGACTACGAATGTGGATGGATGAAAATGGGCACCAAGAATTGTTTAGGCCTACATGCAAATCTTTAAATTGACA
Source organism: Lumbricus rubellus (assembly GCA_945859605.1). NCBI lineage: Eukaryota > Metazoa > Annelida > Clitellata > Crassiclitellata > Lumbricidae > Lumbricus > Lumbricus rubellus. The sequence continues at coordinate 30,478,515 of OX243825.1, forward strand.
ACACAATTGGAAGGACCGGAAAGATTAAACATGACAAACTTTTGACCAAATCGAAAAAAAATAATGAGCCATTTCTAACCACTCATCAAACATATATTAAAAAAATACTTTTACCTAGGCTTAAGCTACTTAAAACTGTATTTTAGCGTATTTTATTCTCTCAAAATCGATATCATGTATTTTAGCGTATTTTATTATTTAGCGTATGTATTTACATATTTCGTTGACGAAATCGTTATAACTGTTCATTTTCTTTTGAAAAGTATGTTGAAAGCTGGATTGGTGAAAACTTCTTGGTGAAATAGAAGCTGAATTGATGAGAAAACACTTGAGAAATGGAAGGTGGATTAAGGTATCTAATGGCTGACATAGCAGCTGGATGGACAAAAATAACGCCCGAGATATGGAAACGGGTTAAACCGTAGTTTACGTTGATTAATTATTTTCACTTTACCCCACGTTGATAAATTATTTGGCTATTGCTATTGATATACAAGTAATTTCTGGATCGCCAGGTTCAATCCAGCTTCCATTTCAACTATAAATATGCCTTTATCCAGCTTCCATTTCAGGTATAAAATGCCTTTATCCAGGTCCTACTTCTCAAGCGTTTTTCATCAATCCAGCTTCATTTTCAGCAGAATGACTACACTAACCCTAAAACTAACCCTAACCGACCCTCACGACGCCTAACCTGAGCCCTAACCGACCCTCATGCGTAAAATCCCGCTTCTATTTCGTCACTAAATATTTGTCATCGAATGTAAGAAATTGGTTGTCGGATAAAAAAAAGTACGGTTTTTTCGTCAATCCAGCTTCCATCTTTTCGCGTTTTCGGTTTATATTGCTACTTCCGGTTGCGAATGTTCAGAAATTGTAATAGCACGCTTTATGGCGCGTTATATTCGTGATTTTAGGCGTTTATTAATTAATCAACGTAAACTACGGGATATCGATAATGAAAATAATTAATCAACGTAAACTAGGCTACGGTTTAACCTGGAAACGGAACTGATGAAACGATTGCCTGAGAAATAGAAGTTGGATTGATCAAAATTATTTCCCTTAAATAGAAGCCGGTTGCTGAACAGATAATGAAATGAGAGCTTGGCTGATGACAAATAATTGTTATTTAACTAGAATCAGGATTGATGAAAAAAATTGTTGCTGCAACAGAAGCTGGATTGCCGACAGTTATACATGCCAAATTAGAAGTCGGATTGATGAAAATACCCGCGGAAGTTCGAAAACGCACACAAACAATAAAATACGCTATTTATTTTGACCTAAGCGGTTTCGAATAAAATACGCTAAAATACAGTTTTACCGCTACGGTATGACACGGAACAATTTTTTAAAAGAAACGTTAACGAGGTTGACTTAGAACGAAAGGCGCGAATCACGTGACAATGGCTATTCCAGAGGAAATAGATTTGCTTTCTATCCTTCATATATACGGCTTTGTTATTATCATGCCACCCGTGCATTCCTGTCCTCATAACCATTATTGTCATTCGCGTATCCCCTTGAAAAATAGTAGGCCGAGATATTTTAAATAGGCCTATTTCTTAGATAGCCTAGCAAGTAATAACTTGTGCGTTCTCGAGATATCTACGATGACTTTAGCAATCGAGGACTTTATAACCACGCCTCGGATGGTGTCACGACAACTCGTCTACGGACAAAATTTAATGGTCTAACGACAACTAGGGGAGAGTTGCTATGAATGGACCACCTAAGGCAAACTTAGGTGTGCTGCATAAATGCTACTGAATTTCGAAAAGGAAAGTATGCCATACGCTTGGTTGATTATTCATCTTTGTTTTTAATAATCAAAGGACTGAAAATATTAGTGGATTTATGAGAAATAACTAAACATAGCAACAGCTGTAAAAAGTCCAATCAAGGCAACCTGTTTCCTTGAATGGACCGCGTGGTATCCTTGATTGGACCAGTTGCCCTAAATGGATTGTTATGAATATTTTCATCTGAACCTAAAATAGTAAATCGCCGCTGAAGTTGCATGTAGAAATGGCTTCGAGGCTATTATTTTTTCCGATTAAAATATTGATAACAAACCACGAAGTGGGATGACGGATGAAAATCTTCAGATCAAAACAAGAAGCGGGATGATTGATGCAAATCTAGGGGGGTATAATTTGAAACCGGTTTCAAGTTACCGGGGGTAATGTTTAGGAGGGGGTAATTTGAAACCTTTACACCGGTAGTACCGCAACGGGTTTTGCTTCGTCAGGGACTCTGGATTTTTTGGGGCAAAACTGGAATCATTTACCGCACGTAGCCTATTTACAACGTCTGTAAATAAGTGTCTGCACGGAGAAATATTGTTTACAGCGAAATCAAATGTAAAAGCCATGGGCATAGCCTACATAATTTTTGTAGCGAAAAGTTCTTATCCTAGTTCTTAAGTCTCAGTGTTGTCTTGCTCTGATGACAAAAGTAGGCTATCTTGACAAGGAAGCACGAATATCTTAAATCTTGGCCGTATACATACAGTGTATATATACATGTAGGTTGAAACGGCATTCGGCGATAGGTGGAACAATTTCCGAAAGACAAAACTTAGTGCATAGGTTCCAAATACCGCTAGAAGATAAGGCGCACTTCAGTGATACAGCACATAATCTCAAAGGCTCCATGTCCGGCGCCATAACTGCATCGTTTATAAATTTGGAAGCAAGCGAGATGCTATCGTTGCTGAAGTTACAGTGGAACTGAAGTCTACAGAGATCGGCTGCTGACACTCAAAAACACAACCATGTTTACGTATAAGCTTAACTCTTGCGGCATGTATGATCTGGGTAGCCATCTTGGAACATAAAATGAACAAATGCAATATTTTAAACATAATTTTATGTATATACAGTATTTCAATATTGCTTTATTTCTATTGTCACTAAGACCAAGACAGAACAATCCATCGAATCCTCTTCATGTCGGTTCATTAATAGCTCCATCTGGTCCACTTAACAACGCAAATATGCTTATAATTTTGTTGAGATTTGACCATTGTACTTATCTATGAATTGTCTTTAAGACTGTAAAGTTTCATTTAAAAATTCTTATGTTTGGCAAAGATATGGGTTTAAAACATGCAGGCCTAATGGACGACCATCAAACAAAGATGCCATTTCGAAGGCGAACATATAACGACTGGAAATTATATAACACGTGTACTTAACTGCAGCAGACAACAATTATTACTGCTTCACAATTAATCTACATTAGCAGTGTAGCTTAAAAGCCGCAGCTCGAATAGTTCAAGAAACGTGTCTCTTTGAGGATCGTCCAAATAGTGATGATAGCAATGTTCCAAAAAATCCTTTTCACAATAAAACAGTTCAGTACAAAATCCACAGCCATAAGGTCTATGGCCAAAGCAATCGATTTCATCACCTGCATTAGAGTGATTTTCAGAGGAAATCTTCTCATTTGAACATCGGATTTTATTCGGTATGGGTGAAAGTAGGCCTACTCGTGCACTTGATGATTCAGGAAAATCTTTTCCTTCGATCAGCAGAAATTCTATCTTTACTAATCAAGTTTAATCTCATTCCTGAAGAAATTCCAGAGCATGTTTCCATATTGTTTTCACATAATTCACTCTTGTTCGAGTTTCCCGCAACCTGTGTTCTCAGATGCATTTTTAAATTGCTACTCAGCTCATATGCTTTGGAGGTAAGATCGAATCTCAATAGTGTTTCACTGGAGTGGGTCTCTTCATGATGTCCAAGACGAACCCTGTGAGCATATTCTTTATGACAAGCGTTGAACTCATGTGACTTTTCTGGAGTATGTCTATGTGCTTTCATATGGCGATTGAGATTGCCATTCCAACCATAAGCATTTGCACATAAATTGCACTTGAACGATTTCTCTCCAGTGTGGGTTATCAAGTGATTTCTAAGATTACCACTGCTTGAAAACGATTTTATGCATAAATTGCATGCATATGGTTTTTCCTCAATGTGGCTTCTTGCATGGTATTTCAGACGGTATTTCATTGCATATTATTTGTGACATAAATGGCACGTGTATGGCTTCTCACTATGGTGGTAATTTGAATGTTGCTTAAGATTTGGTTTAGTTCGAAATCCTTTCTGACAAACATTGCATTTATATTGTTTCTCTCCAGTGTGAATACTTATGTGGTACTTAAGGTTTCGTTTAGTTCGAAATCCTTTAGAGCAAACATCGCAGTTATATGGTTTCTCCCCAGTGTGAATGCTTGTATGGTGCTCCAGAGTTCGTTTAGTTGTAAATGCTTTAGGACAAAGATTGCATTTATACGGCTTTTCTCCAGTATGGCTTCTTTCGTGGTATTCAAGATTTCTTTTTACTGGAAATGCCTTGGGACAAAAACTGCATTTATATGGTTTTTCCCAGTGTGGCTTCTTTCGTGGTTTTGGAGATTTTGTTTAGTTGAATATGCTTTGGAACAAAGATTGCATTTATATGGTTTATCCCCGGTGTGTGCTCTTATATGGTATTTGAGATTTCGTTTAGTTGGAAATCCTTTGGAGCAAACATCGCATTTATATGGTTTTTCCCCGGTGTGAATTCTTGTATGCTCTTTCAGAGTTTCTTTCGCTGTAAATGCTTTCGGACAAAGATTGCACTTATATGGCTTCTCTCCAGTATGGCTTCTTCCGTGGTAGGCTATTCAAGATTTCGTTTTGTTAGAAATGCAATGGGACAGCGAGAGCATTTATACGGTTTATACTCAACGTGACTTCTGCCATGTCCCAGCATGTGAACTTGGTTGCGAGGAGTGCATATTACCATCTTCGTCAGCTCCGGGTGGTCTCCCGTTCTCTCTCTCACGATGCGGTCGTCGTCCTTGTCCACGCCTTTGTTACAAGTCGAATCGACAACTGTTGTTCCTTACTTGTTGGTCTTCCCCTTGGGGTTCTGGGGCGACTTGATCGCGTCTTGCGCTCAGCTGCTCGCCTTATTGGGCGGCTTCCTAAATTTGCGCCTGTCTCTGCCTATATGCGTGATGTGCTGCAATGGCTGCCTGTGTCCCAGCGGATCTCATACCGCATTGCTGCTGTGGTCTCTCGCTGTGTCCTTGGCTGTGCTCCGTCATACTTGCGTGATCTGTGCTGTCCAGTCTCTGACGTTGCAGCGCGTCGTGTACTTCGCTCTTCGTCTAAAGGTGAGCTTCTGGTCCCGCGGGCTCGCTTGGCTATTAAGCAGCGCCGTGCTTTCTCGGTCGTGGGGCCTACTGTCTGGAACGACCTCCCGCTCTCGCTTCGCTCACTACTTGTGGTCCATCCGGCTGCGTTCTACAAGTCCCTCAAGTCTTTTTCTATGTTCGTGGTTGGGCTGGGAGCGCCTCTGAGTAGTTTCTTGAAGGGGCGCTATATAAATGCTCTGAATGAATGAATGAATGAATGGCATTCCAGATTTTGTTTAATTTGAAATTCCTTTGGACAAAGATTGCATTTGTATCGTTTCTCTCCAGTGTGGCTCATTCTATGGTATTCCAGATAATGTTTAGTTTGAAATGTTTTACGGCAAAGATTTCCTTTAGTATGACTTCTCTCCAGTGTGGATTCCTCTGCAATATGCCAGATTTCATATATGTGTATGTTCTTTTACACTGACAGCAGTTGCATACCTTTACCAAAATGGGTTTTACATCAGTTTTCGCTGTTGAAGATAATTGGTTGGATATTTAGATCTTCAACTGAGTAAAAGATTCTCTTAAAAATTTTAATTTTTTAACTTAAAATTTAAGTTTAAAAAATCTGCACAAAATCAGTAGTAAGTCGGAAATTTCCGTTTCAAGAAAACAAGCAAAAACTAGAGTACGGCAGTGGCGGATCCGAACTGTTCCAAGGGGGGGGGGGGCAAAATCTTAGATCTTGGGACTGGGGAAAAAAATTCGTTGTTGGTTGCCCTAAAAGTTGAAAACCTTTTTCTTAGTGATGGGTCTTGGCTCAAGAAAAAGGTACTTTTCATATCCGGCAAAAAACTTGATGACTTTTTCAAAAACTTGATGACTTTTTTGTCCTCCACTTGAAAACCGAATGGGGGGGGGCCACGTTCCATGCAATTTTCTGAATAGGGAGGCCAATATTATGCCATTACACCGGTATTCGTATTGCTATTTTCAAACCGAATAGGGGGGCCACGTCCCATTGCAGTTTTCAATGGGGGGGGGGGGGGCATGGCCAGATTGGCCCCCTGGATTCGCCCCTGGAGTAAGGTCAATATTTTTAAATTGCTAGATGACTGCAGATAATAATTTTTTTAAATATATTTTATTCAAATAACCAAAAAGTTCGAATAAAAGTAACATTGAAGAGTATTATTTGGATGATTTCATACAAGTTGTGATTTGCAATTTATATTAATTGGCCAAGATGCATTTTTGTTGATAACTATTGAAAAATCAAACGGTGCAAGAGTAACAATTCTGGCCATCGAAAAACAATGAAAAATCTTTAAATTGACTACCGTACTTAAACATAGTCATAACATCATTTCGCGTGTTCTGTATAGAAAGGCGTGCAATACATTGGCGTAACATTTTAGCCTTGCTTTGTGACAGTCTGCGTAAATGCCCTAAGTTGCAATATTGTACGTTTTAAGTTGCATCTCTACCAGTTTAGTAGACTTAAATCTAAGAAACAAGCAGACAGCGATTGATTAAGGTGCCTTGTCCAGCAGAGTTTTTTTTTTAAATTTCACATAATATTTATCATTAAAATGTCAACAGGCATGTCTGTAGGCTATAATATATGATGATATCATATGAAAGAAAAATTATTCAACAAAGTGCGTCGCTTTTCAGCCACTGTAATAGACAATCTAAACAGCAATTAGAGCATTGCAAAAGATACTATGTCAGTTTTAGCCCAAATTCCAGCAATTTACATGCACTTTTCATTGTCCATGAACGTAAAATGGTCAAATAATATTTAAATGCGCTGAAATAGAGTAGAAATTACGCTGTATACATGGAAATAATAAAATACAATAATAAGGACTTTTATTGAAATTGGGCCTAAAACAATAATAATTATAGTAAACAGTATCCTTAACTCAATTCCAGCCACTCTTGTCTAAATGCTGGATACCGACTGGAATTTGGTTCAAATTTGTTGTAAAGGTTTCAGATTACCCCCTCCTAAACATTACCCCCCGGTAACTTGAAACCGGTTTCAGATTACCCCCGGACACTAGATTTGCATCAATCATCGCATTTATTGCACTAAAAATTCAGAAAAATTATCCCGCTTCTTGTATTGGTCTGAAGATTTTCATCCCTCATTCCACTTCGTGGTATGTTATCAATTTTTTTCCGAAAAAATTTCATAGCCTCGAAGCCATTTCTCCATTGTAACTTCAGCGGCTATTAATATTTTAGTCACAGATGAAACTATTGCAAAGAAACCACGAAGTGGGATGACGGATAAAAATCATAATTTAAAATCTTCAGACCAAAACAAGAAGCGGGATGATTTTTCTGATATACTTTGTGCAATAAATGCGATGATTGGTACAATTTACAGTTTGCATGGGTGTAATGTTTAGGAGGGGCAAATTGAAACCTTTACACCGGCTGGAATTAGGTTAAATCGCAAGGCAGTTACAAACTCAATATGCAGACCGTACACAATAGTTAGGCATACCTGGGAACGGCGGTCCCAAATTATAACATTAAGTAAATCAACATGATGTGTTGTAATAGTGCAGTGTATTGTATGGGCGCATAGAAACGGTTTCTTTTGCACTCCACACTTATAAAACGACCAGCTGGGCCACCGAAATAGAAGCCGGAATAATGAGAAAGCACTTGAGAAATGGAAGCTGGATGAAGACCGTTTGCAGGTCACAGGTGAAATGAAGGTGGATTGATGAAAAACGCAAGTGAAATAAAAGCTGGATGAAGGTATTTTTAGATCTGAAATAGAAGCTGGATGGATGAATTGAACGGTTGAGTAATAGCACCTGGATAGTGGATTGATGAAAAAACGCAAGTGAAATATAAGCTGAATTGACGAAAATTAAACTTGAGAAATGGAAACTGGATTGTTGATTTCAGTGATGTATTTCAGCATGCATCCAACTTCCATTTAAGCTGGAATGCCGTTTATCCAGCTTTTTTGTATCAAACTTCCATCAATCAAACGGTTTTCATCAATCCAGCTTCCATTTCAGCTGGAATGCCGTTTATCCAGCTTTTGTTATCAAACTTCCGTCACGACACATCATGTTTAAAGCATCATCTATCGATTTCTTTCATCTTATAATTTGGGACCGCCGTTCCCAGGTATGCCCAATAATTATGGTGCTTTGTGTATGATTATACCAACCGTACCTTGGAAGTTTTTTTAAAATATGATAAGCCTTTTAATAAGTTGCGATGTTTTGTAATTAGTAGGTAAAATGTTTATTCTGAATTTGCCACTCGCTCTAATTATAACCAAAGCATGCGATCAAACGTAAATAAAAAAAAGTTTAATTTGATCGGAAGACGCGATATACACACACGTGACTAGGGCTATTCCAGATGAAATCGCTTTTCCTTTTAAGAATAATAATTTATATTCTGTTACTGATAATATTATGAAACAATCCGTTTGACAGACCGCAACCGGTTACAGTGAGCAGTTAGACTAAGCAATTGAACACTGATGAACAGTTCACAAGACTGCAAATCACAGAATACATAACTCTTAATTACTAACAGAACAGATGGCCTGCAATATTCGGTGCGCGGACGATTGACCACCGGACGGTTGACCACTGGAAGTTAACCACCGGACGATTGACCACCGGTCTAGTTGTGACTTAAATTTATTAACTAATGATGAAAGAAAATGTAGCCTAGTATTTAGGCCTACCGCTAGTAAAGATAAACATCATCGGCTTCTTTTAATTCTTATTTGTAGACCTGAGTTTTGCCTAGACCTGCATACTAAAATGAACAGGTCTTCAAAAATAGGAATTGACATTCTTCGACGGCAGATACCCTTCGGAATGGTGTCACGACAACTCGTCTAACGACAACTCGTCTAACGACAAGTGGTCTCCGGACAATTCGTCTAACGACAACTGGTCTACTGACAACTTATCCAGCGCTTGAGAAATGGAAGCTGGATGATAGTTTTTAGAGGTGAAAATTTCACCAATGGATGTTGGATTGATGAAAAACGCAAGAGAAATGGAATCTGGATGATGGTTCTCTTACAGGTGAAATCGAAGCTGGATTGACGAAAATAACGCATGATAAATAAAAGCTGGATGAAGGTATTTCTAGATCTGAAATGGAAGCAGGATTGATAAGAAAACCGCTTAAGTAATGGAAGCTGGATGAGGATACTTTTATGTATGAAATAGAAGCTGGATTGACTAAAATAACAGGCGAGAAATAGAAGCTGGATGAAGGTATTTTTAGATTTGACGTAGAAGTGGGTGCATGTTGGAATACATAAATGAAAATCATCAATCCAGCTTCCATTTAAGCAAAAAAATCATTTTCGTAAATCCAGCTTCTATTTCATCAATACTATTCGTCAGTAGACCAGTTGTCGTTAGACCAATTGTCCGGAGACGAGTTGTCGTTAGACGAGTTGTCGGTAGACCAGTTGTCGTGGAACCCTTTGGAATGCCCACTTGTCCATCGTATGTGTGAGCCCGCTGACAGTACTGCCACAGCCGGGTATTTTTGTACTAGACAGGGGCGGATACCGAAATTTTCGAAGGGAGGGCAAATTTTTCGGATGACCTTTTTTACCATTTCCCTGCCAAAATAACTGATGACCTTTTTAGTATATAGTCATCTGGTCGTGATCTCTTCGGAATATAGGTCGACTCTGACCTCTCTAGTTGTATTGCTATTTTTCTCTCTCGCCTTCTCCCCGCTGCATTTGATTTAAAGGTTCTTGAAAGCAAATAGGGGCCACGTCCCATGCAATTTTTAAATGGGGCCATGGTCGGATTGCCCCCTGGATCCGCCCCTGGTACTAGGCCTAGATATGGGTATGTAAATAATTGTGTGCAGGGAGAACTATCTATAGGCTACATTATTATCAATGTAAAAGCCATGGGGCTGCATAATTGTTTTCATTTTTAGCCTATGCGCATATACTTGACTTCAGCTAGAGTGCTAGACAGCGATCCATAATGAAGAATTTACATCAACTAGGCATACAATCTATAGATTTTGAGTCCACTCACTGTTGATGAAGGACTTGGCGGCCATCTAAGTAAGCAGATACAGTAAGAGTAGCCTTTCTTATTCCATTGGCAAACCCGCCCCGGTGTAAAGGTTTCAAATTACCCCCTCCTAAACATTACCCCCCGGTAACTTGAAACCGGTTTCAGATTACCCCCCGGAAACTAGATTTGCATCAATCATCGCATTTATTGCACTAATAAAATCAGAAAAATCATCCCGCTTCATATTTTGGTCTGCAGAATATCATCTGTCATCCCACTTCGTGTTTTGTTATCAATATTTTGATCCGAAAAAAAATAATAGCGTCGAAGACATTTTCTCCATTGTAACTTCAGCGGCGATTAATATTTTAGTTACAAATGAAAGTATTGACAACAAACCACGAAGTGGGATGATGGATGAAAATCTTCAGACCAAAACAAGAAGCGGGATGATTTTTCCGATTATTTTAGTGCAATAAATGCGATGATTGATGCAATTTACAGTTTTCAGGGGGGTAATGTTTAGGAGGGGGTAATCTGAAACCTTTACACCGGTGTAAAGGTTTCAAATTACCCCCTCCTAAACATTACCCCCCGGTAACTTGAAACCGGTCTCAGATTACCCCCCGGAAACTAGATTTGCATCAATCATCGCATTTATTGCACTAATAAAATCAGAAAAATCATCCCGCTTCTTGTTTTGGTTTGCAGAATATCATCCGTCATCCCACTTCGTGTTTTGTTATCAATATTTTGATCCGAAAAAAATTATAGCCTCGAAGACATTTTCTCCATTGTAACTTCAGCGGCGATTAGTATTTTAGTTACAGATGAAAATATTGATAACAAACCACGAAGTGGGATGACGGATGAAAATCTTCAGACCAAAACAAGAAGCGGGATGATTTTTCCGATTATTTTAGTGCAATAAATGCGATGATTGGTCCAATTTACAGTTTTCAGGGGGGTAATGTTTAGGAGGGGGTAATCTGAAACCTTTACACCGGTATAAAGGTTTCAAATTACCCCTCCTATACATTACCCCTCCTGAAAACTGCAATTTGCATCAATCATCACATTTATTGCACTAAAAATATGAGAAAAATGACCCCGCTTCTTGTTTTGGTCTGAAGATTTTCATCTGTCATCACACTTCATGATTTGTTATCAATATTTTCATATGTAACTAAAATACTAATCTCCGCTAAAATTACATTTGAGAAATGGCTTCGAGACTATGATTTTTGGATCAAAATATTGACTGTGACATCGAAAGATGACCACTTAACGAAAGAATTTATTTAAAAGAACATACGTGTAGGCTACCTATAAAATAGACAACAATAAATGCTTTAAAACTAATCTACACTTGGCCTATCTGACTGAGTAATTAGCTTAAAAGACACAGTTCGAATAGTTCAAGAAATATGTCCTTTTGTGGATCGTCTAAATAGTGATGATAGCAATGTTCCAAAAATTGCTTTTCAGTATCAACATTTCAGAACACAATCCACACCATTAAGATCCGTAATTGAAGTCACCGATTTCATCACATGGACTAAATTGATTTGCAGAAGAAAGTGGTTTTTTGGACTTTGGAATTTACTCTGTCTGGGTGAAAGTTCTAGCACACGTTCTGATTCAGAAACTTCTTCGTCTTCAACACAAATGTGCAGTCTTTAATAGACAAGATCAATCTCGTTCCTGAAGGTTTTCTAGAGCATGCTTTCGCAATGTTTTCACATAATCCACTCTTACCTGGGTTTTCCGCAACCTGTGTTTCCAAATGTATTGTTAGATTGCTACTCGACTCGTGTGCTTTGAATGTAAGATCGCAACTGCTTAGGGTTTCTCTGGTCTTTGTTTTGATGTTATGATGCTCCAGAGGAAATGCATCATGACAAACATGAATGAGCACGATGTTTCTGTAGTATGTGATTTTATATAGCGATTTAGATTGCTATTCCAAGCATATACTTTGCCACACAAAATGCACTCTAACGGCTTTTCCCAAAAGTCAAGTGACTTGTAAGAATGACGGTAAGTGGATGAAAATACTATATGGGCCCAAAAGGAAGTACTTCTGACTTCTCTGCATGAGAATACCTGCTGTCCACATATTCTTAACAAATTGGTACCGTGTATACCTGACTAAGTTGTCGCTCAGAACTGCCATAAGAACGCCACCCACTGATTACACTCTGACAATGCCAGTCCCAAACCGGATGAAAGAAGAGGGCGACACTAATCACCTTTTAATGGCAGCATCGTTAAATAGCAACAAGATCTGCTATAACATCTTTTCGTGATAATAAGTTACAACTGTTTTGATTGCAAATATTTGGAATCATAATTCAGCAGAGGTCAGCAGCGAAGTCGTCAGGTGAAGAAAGTCGATGACTGAAGCAATGCTCTAGATATCCTTTCTTTGTTTGGAGCAATTTATCACATATACCGCATCCAAAAGAGTTTAACAAAAACGTTTTTCTGTGCAAAATCGATTTGAATTTGCTAATATGCAGACATTTGTCATCTGTAATTTTCGCTAAAAGACGTGGAAATCCGCTAGCATCCGCATACAGCCTGTTTGACAAACCGTCATTTGGCTTGTCAATAGCATATGTACTTGTGTTGAAATAATCAGATCGGTTAGCAATAATTATTTCCTTTTCCAAATCAAGATCCTGTGTCTGTGTTCCTTCCTTGACTTTAAACTGCTTTGCTGAGGAACTGGTTTTGTTGTTAAGTTTATTTTGTGCATCTTGCTTTTCAGTTGCATGAGCTCTTCTGTGCTTCTTTAGGCTTTCAAAATGTGTAAATCCTTTATTACAAATCTCACATAATTTTTTGCATGATTTATCTCCTGTGTGAGATCTGATGTGCGTTTTCACACAACTAGAATTAGCAAACGATTTCTGATAAAATTGACATTTATGTGGTTTTTCTCCAGTATGGATTCTGAAATGCTTTTTCAGATCATCATCTGTAGTACATCATGTACATGATTTCTGACATAACTGACATATGTATGGTTTCTCACCGGTATGGGTTCTCATGTGATTTTTCAGACTATCAGCTTCAGTAAATGATTTCTGACATAACTGACATTTGTATGGTTTCTTCCCACTATGGGTTCTCATATGCCTTTTTAGATTACTACCTGTAGTACATGATTTCTGACATAACCGACATTTGTATGGATTCTCTCCAGTATGAGTTCTTGTGTGATTTTTCAGACTATCAGCTGCAGTAAAATAATGATTTCTGACATAACTGACATTTGTATGGTTTCTCCCCAGTATGGGTTCTCATATGCCTTTTTAGATTACTACCTGTAGTAAATGATTTCTGACATAACTGACATTTGTATGGTTTCTTCCCACTATGGGTTCTCATATGACTTTTTAGATTACTACCTGTAGTACATGATTTCTGACATAACCGACATTTGTATGGATTCTCTCCAGTATGAGTTCTTGTGTGATTTTTCAGACAACAAGCATCAGTAAATGATTTCTGACATAACTGGCATTTGTATGGTTTCTCCCCAGTATGGGTTCTCATATGCCTTTTTAGATTACTAACTGTAGTACAACATTTCGGACATAACTGACATTTGTAGTGTTTCTCTCCAGTATGATTTACCATATGCTTTCTTAGATTACCTCCTTCAGTAAAACATTTCTGACATAGCTGACATATGTGTGGTTTCTCTCCGGTATGGGTTCTCATGTGCTTTTTCAGACTACCAGCTTGAGTAAATGATTTCTGACATAGCTGGCATTTGTATGGTTTCTCCCCAGTATGAGTTCTCATATGCATTTCTAGATTACTACCTGCAGAACATGATTTCTGGCATAACCGACAGCAGTATGGCTTCTCCCCAGTATGAGTTCTCATATGCGCTTTCAGATTACTACCTTGAATAAATGATTTCTGACATAACTGGCATTTGTGTGGTTTCTCCCCAGTATGAGTTCTCATATGCGCTTTTAGATTACTATCGAGAGTAAATGATTTCTGACATAACTGACATTTGTATGGTTTCTTCCCAGTATGAGTTCTCATATGCGTTTTTAGATTACCACCGAGAGTAAATGATTTCTGACATAACCGACATTTGTATGGTTTCTCCCCAGTATGGGTTCTCATGTGCTTTTTCAGATCACCACCTGTAGTAAATGGTTTCTGACATAACCAACATTTGAAGAGGTTCTCTCCAGTATGGGTTCTCATGTGCTTTTTCAGATCAATGCCTGTAGTACATGGTTTCTGACATAACCAACATTTGAAAAGGTTCTCTCCAGTATGGGTTCTCATGTGCTTATTCAGAACACCACTTGTAGTACATGGTTTCTGACATAACCAACATTTGCAGAGATTCTCTCCAGGATGGGTTCTCATGCTTGTGCTTTGATGAGAGTAAATTATCTTTGACATCGCTGGCTTTTGCATGGTCTTCTCCAGTATTGTTTTCCGAAAATTATGCTTTGTCAACTAACGTATTTCCGTTTTTTATTATCTTTTGTAAATCGTAAAACTGTGCAATTGATTCTTCGCACCATTTGAATATATGGAGGTTTAAGGCTCTTCTTCGGCACGGGTGGTCTCCATTTAAAAGCAAATCAATACGCAAGCGTAGAAAATTTCTCTTTGGCTGATTATTGGAAGTCAATCTTTTGACGTCAATAATAATTCGTCTGTAATTTTTCAACATAAAATGGTCTCACAGAAAACAATCGTCATTTGTGTGATGAAATATACAAGCGTATAAACTTTCGTAGAATTGTACACCCTTGCATTGTTGATCAGAAACTATATGAACTGAAGAAGTACTCATTGATGACAGCGTAAAATTCCTGGTGAATATTTCGACTTTGAATGTTTTTGGATGAAGATCATGGAGAGCAAGGAATTCTCAGATATTTTTATTGAAAAGCTGTAACATAACGTTGCTTATCATCATGCACTTGATAAGGAAGAACTTCCATACCCTATTGAAATAAAGCACAGCAGCAACTTTTCAGTAATACCTTGTTTCAAACAATAAAAAACATTTTATTATTATTCGTAACAATAAGCCATTATTTTGCTGTCAAATTAAGGTAAGAATGATTTTAACTTCTAGTTCAATTGAGTAATTGCACAGCTTACAGCAAAGGGCTCATAAATTCACCCTCTCTCACAAATACTCAGTGAACGCCATCAAAATTATCATAAAATTATGCAAGAAACTCAGCCACAAGTAGTAAGTAGCCATACTGTCAATTTTTTTTTAATGCACACCTACGGTATTCTCGGTACGTGACGTTTTGGCGCCGCCGTTTTGGCGCGACCGTTTTGGCGCCGCCGTTTTGGCGCCGCCGTTTTGGCGCCGCCGTTTTGGCGCCGCCGTTTTGGCGCCGCCGTTTTGGCGCCGCCGTTTTGGCGCCGCCATTGCGCTATAACAATTGCGTTTACCAGTCTGTTTCCGGTTCAGTTTACACGACGCGTGAAACAAATTGACGAAACCCTTGCTGAAATAGAAAGTGAATCGATGAATTTACGGCTTGTTGTTGCGTGAATTGGAGCTGGATTGAAAATCTTCTAAATTAATTTGGAGCTAGATTGATAAAAATCTTCTTAATTAAGCTGGAGCTGGATGATGAAAATCTTCTTGCTTTAACTGGAGCTGGATGATGAAAATCTTCTTAATTAAATTGGAGGTGGATGATGAAAATCTTTTTAATTAAATTGGAGCTGGATGATGAAAATCTTCTTGCTTTAACTGGAGCTGGATGATGAAAATCTTTCTGCTTAAACTGAAGCTGGATGATGACAATCTTCTTGCTTAAACTGAAGCTGGATGATGACAATCTTCTTAATTAAATTGGTGCTGGATGATGAAAATCTTCTTAGTTAAATAGGAGCTGGATGAAAATCTTCTTAATTAAATTGGAGCTAGATGATGAAAATCTTCTTAATTAAATAGGAGCTGGACGATGAAAGCGTTTTTGCTTAAACTGGAGAAAATCGTCAGAGGAAAACAAGAAGCGGGATCATTTTCTTTAGCGGAATAAAGGCGATAAAATAATTTAATAGAAGCTGGATTGACAAAAACGACACTTGAGAAATGGAAGCTGGATGAAGGTTCGCCCTAGGTGAAATAGAAGCGGGATGAAGGTCCTCTGTAGGTGAAATGGAAGCTGGATGAAGTTTCTTTGTAGGTGAAATGGAAGTTGGATGAAGTTTCTTTGTAGGTGAAATAGAAGCTGGATTGACAAAAACGACGCTTGAGAAATGGAAGCTGGATGAAGGTTCTCTGTAGGTCAAATGAAAGCTGGATATGCGGAATTCATTCGGAATACAGAGGGGGTAACCTGAAACCGGGGGGTAGGATGAAACCGGTTTCAGATTACCCCTAGGGGGTAATCTGAAACCGGTTTCAAGTTACCGGAGGGGTAATGTTTAGGAGGGGGTAATTTGAAACCTTTACACCGGGACGGTTGGTGGCCCTGTAAATTGGTGTAGAAGTTATTGAGCTGGAAGTGATACTGATGAAACGGTTGCAAATCCACAAGACCTTTACGTTGCAAAAAATTGTTGACGCGCAAAGTTCAGTCCACAGCTCCAATTCAATTAAGAAGATTTTCATCATCCAGCTCCAGTTTAAGCAAGAACATTTTCATCAATCCAGCTCTAAGTTAAGCAAGAATATTTTTATCAATCCAGCTCCAATGATATTTAGTTGTAGTATTACCTAATACGAATAATTACAAGCTGGATTGATGAAAATGTTCTTGCTTAAACTGGAGCTGGATGAAAATAGTTTTGGACCAGCAATTGACCCTTTCAGATCACTTGGGGAATGTATGTCGAACATACGTTCTGAGCTAATTCGGGCATAACTATTGAACGGCGTAGAATATCATTAAAAAATTTACCTCAAAATGTGCGTAAATGAACCTCCTACAATTACCTACAATATCAGAATTTTATACTCTAGAATGAGGGTGACAAAAATTCCGGCGCCAAAACGGCGGCGCCAAAACGTCCGGCGCCAAAACGGCGGCGCCAAAACGTCCTGCTTCGCGGTATTCTTTCATACTGGTTTCTGGAAATAGACGAAGATACATTCATAACTGTTATTCGCATGGATCACTAGGCAGAATCCTGCATTTCCGGTAGTAGACTGCTCAAACTGGAATGGCCTCCCATTGGTGCTCCTTTCCATTTACAAAACTCCAGAAAATCATCCCATTCTCATCAGTTTTATTTAATTTTATTTTATTTTATAGGATGTAGTGAGAAGAATAGGGCTGGCAAGAGGGATACTGCAGGCAATGGGGAAGGTGTGGAGTTCAGAGGAAATCGGGAGAGCAACAAAAGTGCAGATATATGAAACGCTGGTGCAGAGCGTGCTATTATACAATGCAGAAACCTGGACGCTGAGAGAAGAGCAGAAACGACGACTGAGAGTATTCGAAATGACTTGTCTACGGAAAATTGAAGGTGTCACAAGAAGAGACAGGATAAGAAACACAGTGATCTATGATAGATTGAACATCAAACAGGACATAATTGACAAAGTGAGGAATAGACGAATGCGATACTTTGGACGTGTGTCAAGGATGGGAAACGAAAGATATCCAAAGATAGCGCTCACCGGATATGTACATGGAAAAAGATCAAGGGGGAGACCGAAGAAAAGATGGATCGACACGATAAGAGAGGACTGTAAAACAATGGGAATGACGATACAGGAGGCGACGCACGTGGCGCAGGATCGACAAAAGTGGAGAGCTACCATGGGAGAGCGGCTGACGCGTGCTGAAGGCATCGCCGAACAGCCATAAGTCAAGTAAGTCAAGTTTTTTTAACGCTTTGGAGTAGTTTTCTCTAAGATACAAATTATGGCAATGAATTAATTAGTAAGTTAACCAGGCTTGACACTAACGTAGAATTTCTCCATGATCTGGCTTAAACTGTCGGATTAACTACAAATGGTTACAACTCTTAGGCCTACTGAAAGGTCATAAGTGATCGTATGATAGCATCATGACGGTCTTTCAACTATGATTTCCTAAGAGAGACTTAAACATAGATTTCAAACTGTTAAAATTAGCACCATCAACAACTTTGCATTTTAAAGTGTCAACGAATAATAAGACACGAGCATATAAATTAAGAGCTAACAAGTATTTACACGGAAATCGGAATTTGTCTTTTCTTTCGAGCAAAATGGCGAACGACACCAGATGAATGAGCATTCGGGAAATAGAGCTGGATTAAGAATTGGTCTGCCATCTACTGAATATCGGAGATTCGAAATTATCGCCAGGATCAGACGTTGACAATATTCAATTAAATTAAATCATTTGGCAAACCATGTAGAGAAACAAATCAAATCCATTGAAGCATCAAAGAGGCAAAACTGACAAAATAAAATAGACCAGTGATTAAATAATGATGCTGATAGTATTCATTTTGTTGCACAGGGTGTTACGTTCTTATCTGTAGGCCATGGGTATTAGCTAGGCTACGCTCTTATCTATAGGCTAGGCCTATGCAAGAACACGGTGGTTTACTTAAATAACTTGTTTATTAAAGTAGCGAATAAGTAATTATAGTCTTAAGTAGAACAGTGTCTGTCGTGTCATGGTTTAGTTTAAGCTATGACGTTGACAGCTTGAGGCTTCAACACGCGGGACCATGCATAGGCCTATGCTTCCCGCTAGAGGCAGAGTGAATGGCTCTGCGAGCCAGAACAGATATTGGACAGCAGAGTTCACATAGGTATGTCGGGGCACAGCCAAGGAGACAACACCAAAACAGTTAAGCAATTATGTATTCGATGCGCTTTGATATAGGGAGCCAGTGTAGAGTATCACGCATGCAGGCCCGCACTAATAAGGTAGGCCCTAGGTGCTAACTTCTAAGGGTGCTGCAGCTTTGGGGCCCGCAGCTTTGGGGCCCGAAATTTTGAGGCCAACATTTTCGGAATTGATTAAATTTCGTAGCAAGAATGCTGCCTATGTGCAGGTGTCCATTTTTACTAATACGATTAGGCTATACTTACCGACTGTACATGTACGTGCCTGTGCAAAAATCTATGAGCGCGAAGAAATTAAGAATTATTTTATGACTGGTATTGTCAGAGATGACACTCGTAGCTTTTTCCACCTAGATCTAGGTTTTTCGGTCTTGTCTAGGGTGAATAGACCCTACGAACCACAAACATTGTAGAATTTTTTGGAAAAGGAGCAAATTTTGATCGGATGAATAAAAATGGTTAGGCCTACCCGAGTCCTACCCGGGTATCAGAAATTTAAATTTCAAACGCGAAAAATCGAGAAATCCATTTATTTTCTCAGAAATTCTCAATCTAGCCTTTTCTAGCCTTTTTCAGCCGGATCTGGCCTGTTTAGAATTGAGAGTGGCATTCCTGTGCCTTGTGAACAGTTGGCTGACCGAAGGGGCCCGCAAGATTGTCGCAGCACCCGGGCCCGCACTAACCTTAATGCGAGCCTGCACGCATGCAAGATGAATCAATAACATTTCAAACAAAGACGGGAGTACTAAGGCTATATTGTTGAAATTCTATTCACTTAATTTTAGACCAAAAAGAAAGCTCATCATTTTAATACTTGTTTATTAATGGTTCCCCTAATCATTAACAAATGAAATAGGCCTCGCAAAATGCGATAGGTCTAATGGACGATCGTCAGAGATGCTATTTCAAAAGGCGAGCAAATTATAAAACGTACACTTATTTAAATGCAACAAACAAAGATTAGGCCTACTGTCTGATAACTAATCTACATTAGGCCTATCAGTTCTGCTCGAGGTATGTAACGTAAGAGACGAATTTCGAGTAGTTCAAGAAATGTGTCACTTTCTGGATCGTCCAAATAGTGATTAAAGCAATGTTCAAAAAATTCCTTTTCAGAATTCAACATTTCAGAACAGAATCCACATCCATAAGATTCAGAAATAAATTCAGTGACTTCGTAACATGAACTAAATTGATTTTCAGAAGGTTTGTCTTTTGGACTTTCTATTTTACTCTTTTCGAGTGAATGTTCTTGCAAACGCGCTGATTCAGAAACTTCTTTGCCTTCAACACAAGTGCTGTTTTTACTGGACAAATTCGATTTCGTTCCTGAAGGAATTCGAGAGCATGTTTCCTTATTGTTTTCACAGATTTCAACCGTGCATACATTTTCCGCCACCTGTGATCCACAGTGCATCTCTAGATTGCTGTTCGACTCATAAGCTTTGGATGTATGATCGCATCTGTTCAACGGTTTTCTGGTGTTGGCTTTCATGTCACTTCCCAAACGAACCTTGTGAGCAAATGCTGTATGACAAACATTGCATTTGGATGCAGTTTCTGCATTATGTGTCCTTGTATGGCGACACAGATTGCTACGCCACGCATATGTTTTGCTACACAAATTGCAATTGAACGGGGTTTCTTCAGTGTGGGTTTTCAAGTGATCAGCAAGATAATCACTGCGTGTAAATGCTTTCATGCATAAATGGCACTTATATGTTTTTTCTCCTTTAAGGCTACTTGCATGGTATTTCAGGAATTGTTGCGTTGCAAATTCCTTGTGGCATTGAATGCACTTGTATGGCTTCTCTTCAGCGTGGCTAATCATGTGTCGCTTAAGATTTTTCTGACAAATATTGCATTTGAATGGTTTCTCACCTCTATGAATACTTATATGGCGTTCTAGAGCTTGTTTGACTGAAAATGCTTTGTTGCATTGATTACAAATATATGCGGCTTCTCTCCAGTGTGACTTTTAGTGTGGTATTCCAGGAATTGTTGCGTTGTAAACGTTTTGCAACATTGATTGCACTTGAATGGCTTCTCTTCAGTGTGGCTAATCGTGTGTCGCTTAAGATTTTTTGGGGTTGGATATGCTTTCTCACAAAGATTACATTTGAATGGTTTCTCACCAGTATGAATACTTCTATGGCGTTCAAGACTTTGCTTCCTTGAAAATGCTTTGTGGCATTGATTACAAGTGTACGGCTTTTCACCAGTGTGAATTCTCACATGGTGTTCAAGATGCTGTTTGAATGGAAATGCTTTCTGGCAAATATTGCATTTAAATGGTTTCTCTCCAGTGTGGCTTCTACTGTGGCAATCCAGATTCCATTTCCGTGCGAATCTTTTTGTACAAAGATTGCACTCATATGGCTTCTCTCCACTGTAACTTCTCCCATGGCATTCCATTGCAAATTAATTTGAACAAAGATTACAATCGTAGGGCTTCTATCTGGTGTGATTTCTTCCACGTTACTCTCTACATAAAACGCTAGTTAGGTCTACTGTACACTCCTGTAACCGACGATAATGCGTTCATTATCAGGTCATTATTCAGAAGCTGTTTATTTTTAGCCAGACAAAGTAGAACAAATGTCTGCAATAACCTTGATTAAAGGATCGATTAGAAATGAAACGAGAAATACTTGCATAGTTTTAGACTACTAAATGGCATATAAAACGCATCGTAAACTTTCAAATCTGCAAAAAACGTGAAGAAACGTTGTTACGTTAAGTTATTTTGAAAACGAGCGAAAGGCGCGAAACACTGACTAGGGCTATTCCAGATGAAACAAAATTTTCGATAAATTGTTCCTACATGGCGTTCTTGCCGCCTTGTTTCCTTTATTATCCTGTCATTCGCGATTGTTTAAAAAATAGTTGTTCAACGTAGCCGCTTCGTAGCGCATCAAATTCTTTACTTAATGACCTTTCAAGTTTTTGCGAGATACTCGAGGCGGTAAACGAGCATCGCGAAGCCGGTTACGTTTTTTCTTGCATTAGCCTAATATGATGATTTATAAGACAATTGGTAGGATAATCGTGTATTTTAGTATGGTAAATTCTTCGCCATTGCATGGGTTTCAGCATTAGTCGAGTACCAGGCGGATCGACGAAGAGTTCTTTCTAAATAGACGTCGGATTGATGAAATGAATTCCTATTGAAATAGAAGAGGGATTCATTAAAACAATCTTGCTCAAATTGAAGCTGGATTGATAAACAATAATTTTAAACTAAAATAAAGTTAGGTCTATTTTGATGAAAAATATTTGCTGACGAAGTAGAAGCGGGATTTACCTAACTAATTCTTGCCTAAACGGAAGCTGGATCGATGAAAAGGATTCTCGCCTAACTGGAAGTTGAATTAATTAAAAATAACAAAGCTGCAGCGAGCGAATAATTTACCATACTAAAATACACGTTTAGCCCACTAGACAATTTTAGCAATCGGCAATAGTGTGTGTTGATGTAACGGAATAGACCAAGGCCTACGGATGAAAAAGTTAAATTAGACCTCACAAATGAACATTGGTAGAATAAGCTTAGCCTAATCTTCGTCGGGAGATACCCTTTGGAAAGTCCAATTGTCCATCATAATGTGTGCGCCGCAGTGTTGCCACAACTGGGTGTTTTTGTATTAGATAGGCTATATGGATTTTTGCCTTTTCGTCAGGAATCTGGATTAATCGGGGCAAAATCTGGATTGTTCACCGCACGTATATAGCCTATAATAATTTACAACGTAGGCCTATGTAAATAATAATGTGTGCACGGAGAATCATGCATTGCATTTTCAGTGAAATTCAATGTAAAAGCTATGGGCTACATAATTTGTTTCATAGGCCTACCAAATTTCATTTTAGGTGCATGTCGTTGACTTCAGCTCAGTGGCGGCGCTACGCCAGGGTGATGATGATGATGGTTCTCTGACCGAAGGTAGGTTCATTGGCTTTAGGCCTACGCCCCTGGGGATGAGATTAGTGAGGTGGTTTCCCGATGCCTTCCTCACAGACAATGATGGGTAAGCAAATTTCCCAAGGTCGCTCCGCAGGAACTTGCGCCCATGCGTCTCGTACGTGCTATTCCGAAATATCTAAATCAACTTCCAGCCCGGTAGGCCTACATGTAGCCTAAAGGTTACAATTTACCCCCTCCTAAACATTATAGGGGCCTACCCCCTGCAAACTGTAATTTGCATCAATCATCGCATTTATTGCACTAAAAATATCAGAAAAATCATCCCGCTTGTTGTTTTGGTCTGTAGATTTTCATCCGTCATCCCACTTCGTGGTTTGTTTTCAATATTTTCATATGTAACTAAAATACTAATCGCCGCTGAAGTAACACTGGAGAAATGGCTATGAGGTTAGCGCAGTTCAAGACGGGCTGAAATTGTCGTGTCCTGAAATTTCAAAAGATACCCAAGAAGAAAGAAGGGGTTATTCATCATCACGCGTCGGAAAATAAACATAGATCGATGAAGTCGACAGGCGCTATTATTATGCCTGATTTTTTGCGACGAACAATACATTTCGTTGATTTTACACATCTAGTAACCATGGGCGTCCCCGTACCTTTTTGTAGGTAGGCGCAAACTTTAAACGAAGTCTTATATTTTTATAGAATTCAACTTCGACTGTTAGGCCTACTAATTTCTTGCTACCTGTTCCTGCAGGCATAGGCCTACCATCGGTTAGCTACAACAGAAAATTTGACGGATTGATCGATTGATTAGTTCATTCCAATTCAGCCAATCGACCTATAGCCTAGGCCTAAATTCGCCGAATAGTAGGCCTATACAAGTCATAGTGTAATATAATTTTACTGGTGTTTATTCAATTACTACGAATGTGCAGCCTAATAGCCTAGGGCCATATCATCAATTTCATTATAGGCCTATAACTTATTGAGATTTTTACATAGGCCTATATCTTTTTTATTATTATTGCATCCGAAACATTCGAGTGACAAACCACAATCAGTGAAAAAGAGATAGGCCTAGTGCCTAATACTTTTTTCTGTCTATTATGGATGAAAGATGAAAACATGATATTACTGCTGACGTATTGCAGTATCATTAGAAGCTGGATGAGCACATTAATTAACAGAAGTAGAAGTTGGATGAGCGACAAAATCATGGTTTTATGCTAAATTTTAACCGTAAAACTAGAAGCTGGATGAACGATCAAAATATTTTTAGTTGAAGTATAAGTTGGATGAATAACGGAACTGTGATATAGTAGAATTAGAAGTTGGATGAGCAATGAAAAAATGACTAAAACATGTTTCAAATAATTTTACGTTGCTATACGGCTTGGGATTCGTGTATATGCCACCTGTCCGAGCGAAAACAAACGACTATCTGTTCCATTCATAGGGCTATCAAGTTTCTTCGACCCTCGATGCAGTCGACCCTCACATCAGTTCATAAAAAATTGTCCTATAATTATTTCGTCTCCTCCGTCCCTGTATAATTATATTGCCCGACTGACTCACAACGTGTTGTTGACGAATTTACAGTTTTAATGAACCTTGTGACAACTCAGATAAATTATGGATTAGCATTCTTCTTTCATCTAGCGGTGTATGTTTAGAAGGTGTGGCAGAACATGTGCCAGCTGGTATCTATAGGGAAAGAAGCTGATTAATTGGAGACACTCGCTTTTAATATCTAGCCAACTTCAGCCTGACTGAGTGTCAAATATGCTTATGTATGTTTAAGTCCTATGTAATTGAATTTATATGTATATAGGCTATAACTGTTTATAACAGCCTCACTATTGGCGGTTCTTCATAGGATCTCTGTTATCTCGCATCGGTCGGATTGAATGAAATATGATGCCGATTACTTCGCCATTAGCGGACACGAGTGAATTCATTTCCCGTATCGGGGTAGACAACATGAATCACCAACAGAGAAATCTATATGCTGAATTTTTCAATGTGCTGCACCTAAGCAAATCAGCCTAGTCCAACTTGTGGAGCGTATCGTATTTTTTACATGTTTGCAATTCTCTGTAAATACGCGCAGAATCCAGGGGGCGCACATGCGCCCCCTTGCGCCCTCCTGCGGACGCCCATGAGTAAAACTAGCAACACCTGCACAGTCACAGACAAAGGCGTTCATCTGCCGAAGATTGTCAACGTTTGACAAGGACAATGGAACTTCCCCAGTATTGTTGCTCGTTGCAACTTTTTTTAGAGATCCGTTAGAAAAAACCACCCCGATGCCATGCGATTACCGTCGAAATAATTTCTTGGTTAGAAATGTCACTGCACCAATTATACATGCGAGATTACCGTAACGAACAGACAGACCAACGATCGCGAGAGACGGACAGATAGGCTACATACATAGGCAGAGAGACAGATAGAGACAGAGACAAACAGAGACAGACACACGCCGACAGGCAGCTTTCCTTAGAGTATGTATAAAGTGAATTTTTGAAAGTCGACACACATAGCCTATAGAAGCAACGATGAATTTGCAATCTTGAATTGTAATAATTATAGGCCAAAAGACCTGCGGCCAATACACAACAGACAGACACATGAGTAGACAGTCAGCGTTAAAAGCTAAGACTAGAACCAATAGGCTACCAGAACAACCCTCTGTCTCCGTATAACTCTTCGGTATTCTGCTCTAGGAATCCATCTTGAAATATCAAATCACAATAAAGTGCCATGAATATAATTGTGCAATAACTGCAAAATTTCTTAGGTCCAGTATTATATGGTGAAATTCTGTTGTCACTTAGAAGAAAACAAAACGAGTCAGTTCATTAATATCTTCACATCCGATCATTTATAGCACCCATATTAAAACGTTGACAACATAAAAATGCTTGTAGAATGCAGTAGTGGACGACCGCCAGACTGCGATTACATTGCGAAAGAAAGTATATTTAAATGCAAAAAAAATATATATATAACTGCCTGATAACTAATCTGCATTAGGCCTATCTGCCTGTGGAATGTAGCTTAAAAGATGAATTTCGAATAGTTCAAGAAATGTGTTCCTTTGAGGATCGTCAAAATAGTGTTGATAGCAATGTTCCAAAAATTTCTCTTCGGAATCAAACATTTCAGAACACAATCCACAGCCGTAAGATCCAGAACTAAAGTCATCGATTTCATCGCCTCGACAAAAGTGATTTCTATAGGAAAGCCTTTCTTTTGGACTTTGTATTTTACTCGGTCTGGGTGAAAGTTTTTGCAACCATCCTGATTCAGAAAATTCTCTTCCTTCAACACAATTGAACTCTTTAAACGACAAGTTAGAACTCATTCCTGAAGAAATTGCAGAGCATTTGTCTGTTTTGTTTTCAGATGTCAGGTCGCAACTGCTTAGTTTTTCTTTGGTGTGTGTAATTGGATGACGTACCGCACGAACCCCATGAGCAAATACATCATGGCATATATTGAACTCTGTAGGATGTGATTTTCTATGACGCTTTAGATTGCCATTCCAAGCAAAAGCTTTGCCACACAAACTGCACTTGAACGGTTTTTCTCCAGTGTGGGTTGTTAAGTGACTTGTTAGATTATCACTTCGCGCAAATGCTTTTATGCATAAACTGCACTTATATGGTCTTTCTCCACTGTGGCTGATTGCATGTATTGTTAGACTCTGCTTTGCTGTAAATTTTTTGTGACATTGATTGCACTTGTATGCCTTTTCAATATGGTGGAGTATTGTATGTCGCTGAAGATTTTCGTTAGTTGAGAATGCTGTCTTACAAAGATTGCAAGTGTACAGGTTCTCGCCAGTGTGGCTTCTAGAATGGTAATCTAGGGATCCTTTCATTGTAAACGCTTTGTTACATTGAATGCACACGTATGGCTTTTCTCCATTGTGGCTTCTTATATGGTATTGCAGATAACGTTTCATTGCAAATGCTTTGAGACAATGATTGCATTTGTATGGCTTCTCTCCAGTGTGGATTCTTCCATGGTATTCCAGATATTTTTTCATTTGAAATGTTTTGGGGCAAAGATTGCATTTGAAAGGTTTCTCTCCAGTGTGGCCTCTTAGATGGTTTTCCAAATATTGTTTTCTTGAAAATGCTTTTGGACAAAGATTGCATTCGTATGGCTTCTTTTCAGTGTGTAATCGTTTATGGTATTCCAGATACTGTTTCCTTGCAAATGCTTTGAGGCAATGATTGCACTTGTATGGTTTCTCTCCAGTGTGGTATCTCTCATGATATTCCAGATTGCGTTTAATTGAAAATGCTTTGGGACAATGATTGCAATTGTATGGTTTTTCTTCAGTGTGAATTCTTTCATGGTATTGCAGATACTGTTTCGTGGCAAATGCTTTTGGACAATGACTGCATGTGTATGGCTTTTCTCCAGAGTGGTTTCTTCCATGGCTTTTCAGATGCTGTTTCCTTATAAATGCTTTGGGACAAAGATTGCATTTGTAAGGCTTTTCTCCAGTGTGGCTTCTTCTATGGCAATCCAAATACTCTTTACTTGCAAATGCTTTTGCACAAAGATTGCACTCGTATGGCTTCTCTCCAGTGTGAATTCTTCCATGATATTTCAGATTATGTTTCATGGTAAATGCTTTGGGACAATGATTGCATTAAATAAACATTTCTGGCTTAATCTACATTCGGCATAATTCGACAGTATTCCAGATGTTGATTATGTGTATATGAAATTACACTGATTGTCTTTCTATGCTTTTGTCCATAATGGGTTTGCACCAATTTTAGTGATTAATATTTGTTTTGGCATACCTGGGAACGGCGGTCCCAAAATATAAAATTACAGAAATCGATAGGCTATCCCCTGAGAAGGCTTTAAACATGATGTGTGATGAAATAGAAGCTGGATGCATGCTGAAATACATCTCTGAAATCAACAATCAAGTTTCCATTTCTCAAGTTTAATTATCGTCAATTCAGTTTCTATTTCACCTATACTTAAGGAACCTTCATCCAGCATCCATTTAACTTATTATGTCTATCATCCAGGTTCTATTTCTCAACCGTTCAATTCATCAATCCAGCTTCTATTTCAGATCTAAAATACCTTCATCCAGCTTATATTTCACTTGCGTTTTTTTCATCAATCCACCTTCGTTTCACCTGTTTAAGGTCTTCATCCAGCTTCCATTTCTGAATTGCTTTCTCATTATTCCGGCTTCAATTTCGTTTTATAATTGTGGAGTGCAAAAGAAACCGCTTCTATGCGCCCATCCAATACACTGCACTATTACGACACGTCATGTTGATTTACCTAATGTTATAATTTGGGACCGCCGTTCCCAGGTAGGCCTATGCCGTCGTTTGCTTATAGGCCTATTGATATATTCAATAGAATAGACCAGATTCTTTAATTATAATATATTTCAAAACTATCTTTGTACGTAAAGGCGGATCAGAGCAAGTCTTATCCGGTTGCATTCAAATATACAAGCCGTTTATAATAATTATTTCGAAGTGACTAGCGGACCGCCAAGCGGCCGTCGAATCTCAAATACTAGCGGACCGCCAGTCACGTGTAACCTGTCACATGACGAGTCTTGATTCTTGAATATTGTTACAATGGCGGCAGTTACCGATAGTTGGTTTTATGTCGGACAAAAGTTTTCTTGTTTTAATGACTTATAAAATTACTAGAAACAGAGTAAGCAACCAATTTTTTTCGTGAGTGTTGGTTAGGTTCAGGTTAGGCGTCGTGAGGGTCGGTTAGGGTTAGTTTTAGGGTTTGTTTAGCCATTAGAAACTCTTGTGGATTGGTGTAAATAGAAAGCCTGGCGGCTTGCTAGTATTTCGTATTGGACGGCCGCCAGTCATGTGACTGGTTACACGTGACTGGCGGTCCGCTAGTATTTGAGATTCGACGGTCGCTTGGCGGTCCGCTAGTCACAGCCTAATTATTTTGGTAGCCGCAATTGATTCCTGCAATATTTTAACGTCTGTAAGGTGCATGAAGACTGAAAACAACATACAGCGTGTATAAACAACATTATAAATCCCACTTCTGTTTCAGTAAAAATTATTTTTATTAGACCGACTACTAATTTGCAAGAATTATATTCGTCATTCCGACTTGTAGGCTATCTGATAAAAATTTAAACCTATTGACTAGGGCTATTCCAGAGGAAACTGAATTTCTATTATTGTTATCATTTTCCTTTAGGCCTATTCAACACTGAATCTCCGGTTGACAGACCGCAACCGGTTACAGTGTAGGCTACAGTTAGGAGTTAGCCCATACAGTTGAAACAATAATTATTCACAAGAACGCAGATCACAGAATACAAAAAAATTAGCTGTAAGCTACTAACTGAACAGACAGCCTGCATTATTGCCCCCTATTTCCATTATAAGCCCTATCTGTCATTCGCGATTGTTTTTTTGAAAAATAGTAGCCTAGGCTCATCGTGACCCATCAAATTCTGTAGGCTACTTGGTGCGTCTTTAAAATATTTTATTGTGGCGTGATATTTGAGGTGGCAAGCGATCTTCACGACGGCGTTTGTGTTTTTTGCTTTATGGAGATTCTACGACAATTTTATCAATCACTAGGCCTATAGGCTAACAGTGTAGCCTAACTCGACGTTACGGAATACGGTTGCCAAAAAATGTGGGTAAACGACTAAACGTGACCTTATAAATGGACATTGGTAGCCTATTCTTCGACGGCAGATGCCCTTTATAGGCCTAATGTCCATCTTATGTGTGCGCTCAGACAGTGTTGCCACAGCTGGATTTTTTTATAGGTTATTACATAGGGCCTACGGGGGTACTATAATTTTAAAATTTTGCAATCGTTTACCATACGTAGCCTATTTACAACGTAACCTATGTAAATAAGACATAGACTATCTGCACGGAGAAATAATCATTTAGCCTACAGAGAAATTCAATGCAAAAGCCATGGGCATAGCCTACATAAATTTTTGTAGCACCAAATTTCATCTGCATTTCGCTGACGTCAGCTAGACAGCGATTCTCAGTGCAGAATTTACATCAACTACACCGTCCTATCTAGACATTATAATCTATTCAGTTGAGTTCAATCACTGTTAATGAAGGACTTGGCGGTCGTCTACATGTAAGTGTAAGCAGATACCGTGAGTTATTATATCACATTGGCAAACTGAATGTAAAATAACACATTCAGACCTATAAAAGGTGTAATAAATTATAGTTCAGACGAGACACGGACAAAAACCCCTCCCCATGTACAACCCCCCCAAACCCCTCTCCGGGTAGAACATAAATAGAAATTTCTAAAGATAGGCTAGACAAGAAGAAATAGGGAAGAGTTATTCATACTGAGGCGTCTGGCGGGACAGAAGCTATAGTATGTCTAATTATAATTATTATCGTGATAATCGTCGAACGATACATTTCGTTGATTCTGCACATCTAGCAAAAACCAGGAGCGCCTGCAGTTAGGCCTACAGACAGAGACAGGGGAGCAAAGTAACATATTATGTTGACATAGAGAAAGAGAGATTACAATGTTCGTCCATGTGAAATTCTCCTCCCAGATACATTCGCAAGTCACGTAGGGTACATTTGGCGATAGAAGCTTTAACACAGACTGGATTCAAGATCATGTATCGCATACGATGTCAATGTGTCCCACGGCGAGCATAATTTTGTCATCATCGTAGAAATGGATCTAGACCACAGAAAGCATGCATTGTGGAGTAGCATGTTTCTGTATAACTCTTCGGCATTCTGCTACAGGAAGCCATTTTTAAGCATCGAATCAATATAAAATGCTAGGCTACCAAGCTGATCCATGTCATGCGGTTGAAATCATTTCGCGTCCAAACAGGGAGTACCATTCTTCTTTCACATGCGAAATGACCATAACAGAGAGATACAGACAGCGAGAGAGACAGGCATAGACATAGACAGAGAGAGAAACAAACACAGACAATATTATGCAGACAAGCAGGCTTGCTGTCATAGATAATAGATATTCTTAGAGTGTGTGTAAAAGAGAACTTTAAAATTCAATAAACAGATAGACTTTATGGTGAGTTGTAATTTGAACTGTAATAACCAAGACCTATAGAACCGCGGTCAATAGACATTAGACAACAGGCAAAAACACATGACTAGACAGTCAGTTCTATAGGACGACTACCAGAACAACCAAATGTTTCTGTATAACTCTTCGGCATTCTGCTACAGGAAGCCATTTTTAAGCATCGAATCAATATAAAATGCCATGCATATTGACAATAACTGCAACAGTTCATAGACAGTTTTTTGTTGCTGCCAATTTTGTCACTTAGGCCTATGCCAAAACAAAACGAGCCAGATCATCATATTCCCATCGGTTCATTTAATGGCTTCCATAATAATCCGTTAACAACCTATTATGATAGTAAAATGTGGTATTGGTCGACCGTGAAACTGAGATGACCACTTAAGGAAAGAAAATTTTAAAAGAATATGTATGTACTTAAACGGAACAGGCAACGATTACTGCTTTAAAACTAATCTGCAATAGGCCTATCTGCCTGCGGAATGTAGCTTAAAAGATGCACCTTGAATAGTTCAAGGAATGTGTCCTTTTGAGGATTGTCAAAATAGTGATTGTAGCAATGCATCAAAAATTCCTTTTCAGAATCAAACAATTCAGCACACAATCCACAGCCATAAGATCCCGAACTAAAGTCACTGATTTCATCACAAGGATTGAACTGATTTTCAGAAGAAAGGTTTCTTTTTGGACTTTGGATTTTACTCTGCCTGGGTGAAAGTTCTTGTACACATGCTGATTCGGCCAAATCTCTTCCATCAACACAGTGTACGTCTTTACCGCATAAGTTAAATCTCATTCCTGAAGAAATTCCAAAACATTTGTTCGTATTGATTTCACAGAATCCACTCCCGCACGAGTTTTCCGCAACCTGTGTTCCCAAATTATGCATTTTTACATTGGTACTCAACTCATATGCATTGGCAATAGGATCGCATCGCTTTAGTGCATCTCTGGCGTGGGTGTTTACATGATGTGCCAGATGATGCCTATGAGCAAATACTTCATGACAAACATTGCACTTGTGTGACGTTTCCACAGTAGGTCGATGTGTTTTTGTATGGCGATTTAGTCTACCATTCGATGCATATGCTTTCGTACACAATTTGCATTTGAACGACTTTTCACTAGTGTGGGTTTTCAAATGGCATGAAAGATTATCATTGCGTGCAAAGGATTTTATGCATAAATTGCACTTATATGGTTTTTCGTCACTGTGGCTTCTTGCATGGTATTTCAGATATTGTTTCAATGCAAATTCTTTGTTACATTGGTTGCACTTGAAAGGCTTCTCATCATTGTGGATCATTTTATGTCGCCATAGACTTGGTTTCGATGAAAATACTTTCTGACAAAGATCACAGTTGAATGGTTTCTCACCAGTATGAATAATTGTATGGCTTTTCAGAGTGTGTTTCGCTGAAAATGCTTTGTGACATTGATTGCAAGTGTACGGCTTCTCTCCAGTGTGGATTCTAGTGTGGACTTCCAGGGATCGTTTCGTTGTAAACGTTTTGTAACATTGATTGCATCTGTACGGCCTTTCTCCACTGTGGACTCTTAAATGGTTTCCCAGATATTGTTTCATTGCAAATGATTTAGAACAGTGATTGCATATGTATGGTTTCTCTCCCGTGTGGCATCTTTCATGGTGTTTCAGAGTCAGTTTAACTGGAAATGCTCTGGAACAAAAATTGCATTTGTATGGCTTCTCTCCAGTGTGAATTCTTCTATGCGTTTTCAGATTTTGTTTGAATGCAAATGTGTTGGGACAAAGATTGCATTTATATGTTTTCTCCCCATTGTGGCTTCTTCTGTGGCATTCCAGATATTGTCTCCTTGTAAAGTCTTTTGGACAAACATTGCACTTGTATGGTTTATTTCCTGAGTGAGTTCTTTCATGGTACTCCAGGTATTGTTTAAATGGAAATGCTTTTGCACAATGATCGCATTTGTATGGTTTCTCACCAGTGTGGTTTCTTCTATGGTATTCCAGATTATGTTTGCTTTTAAAAACTTTGGGGCAAAGATTGCACTTGTATGATTTCTCTCCGGTGTGGTTTCGTCTAAGCCTATAGTATGTCCTCTGTTGATTCTGTTTATTTGATTTTACACTGATTGCATATCCATTTCTTCTCTCCATAATGGATCCCGCATCAGTTTTGGTTGTCAAAGATATTTTCTTGCATATTCAGTTCTTTATCAGATTAAAATGATTCTTTAATACACTTGAAAAACTTTCCTTCTAGGCGGATCAAAAGGAAGTTCATTTGA